>OY757946.1:53584888-53620494 GCA_963585895.1 Sepioteuthis lessoniana
TCTATCTATCTATCTATCTATCTATCTATCTCTGTTCATATCTATCTATCTATCTATCTATCTACTTGTTTCTATCTATCTATCTATCTATCTATCTATCTATCTATCTATGTCTGTTCATATCTATCTATCTATCTATCTATCTATCTCTGTTCATATCTACAAATCTCTTTTTTAAGATTCATAACAATTGGCGCTCTAAATCATGTTGCGATGTTGGCAGATTTTACAATATTCTTTTGTAATATTTAAATTTTTTTTGCATTATTCATTATCCAAATTTTGGTGGAGTATTCATTTGTATATACTTATAGAACTTTTCAATCTCTACGAACGTTGAAGCTCGATAAGAGTGAAACGTTATATCGAAAAAAAAAAAAACAAACACTCCAGCCATAATGTCTTTTATTATCAGAAATTTTATCCAATATATTTATTCCTTAACGGGTGGTGTCCCCGTGGCGTAGTGGTTAACGTGATGGCCTACAACATCGGAATAAACGAATTCGAACTGCAGTCGCATTATCACTTTCATTTGAGAAGGGTCTGAGTTCGCTCATCTTCCCAGCTATGGCTTAAATAGTATCACTATTTTTTTTACAAGGATGGCTTTGGCATTAAATAACCCAAGAAGGTTAATATGCCATTAAATGGAAGAAACCAAACCTGAAATTGCTGAGTATGTATTCATAATGGGGGTCTAGTGTGTCACATCTTTGTGTGGCAGAGAGATGGGGTAAATACTGACATCCAAGCCCTTTCTAATCATTGGGCAGGGTACCCGTGGGGCAGTGGCTAGGGTGTTGAACTGGGGCATTGTAGTAAGTGAATTCAAACTCCAGTTCAGCTATAATGTTTACGTTCAGATTAATAACCTTAAGAAATATATTGAATCTCTTTATCCCCAACCCCGTTATGGATTAAATAGTACCACTACTGTTCTTCTACAAGGATGGCTTTGGCATTAAATGTCCCAAAAAGCTTGATATGCCATTAACGAAAGAGACTTTATTCCTTAACGTTAATTGCAGTTACAATAAAAATAAACTTTTCTATGATATCTCTTACTAATTATTCAATTGGTTTCCGATTTTTTTTCCTTCGTCATTGGAATAAAGAAGCAGGTGTTTCCTACAGTTTTATCTATAAATTTGCTATAAGTTTCTAAATATCAATAGATGCGACATATTGTATTTTATTGATGCTTATTCAACGTCCACTGAGCAATGCCCCAAAAGACCGTAAAAAACAAACTTCGAACTAATCATTCAAACACAAAACTAAATGTCCATTCCTTATTCACTCCAATAATCAATAGATTTGTTGAATGAATTTTATTTATTTACTTTCTTTAGGATTGAATTCCTCTTCAATTTCCCAAAATGTATTTGGTTTTCGATATCATTGTTATTAATTAATTGTTTATTTAACTTTAATGATTGAAGCAGATTGTGTGTGTGTTGGTTTGGGATTTTTGGTTTAATGGCAGATAAAACTTGGTGGTTTATTTAATTATACACCCATCTTTTTAGAAGAACAGGAGTGTGACGATACCCCCTCGCCCCACTCGAATATATCAACTTCGAACCATTTCACTTCTTGGCCGGTGATCAACTAGTGGTTCCGATAGGGGCATCGCACATTTCTTCATAGGTACAAGAAATACAATCAAGGGAGTGGGAGGAAAGAGAACAAACGAACAATATGCTTGGGTTAATTCAAGCGCAAGAAGAGGAGTTATGTAACATTGCATTCCCTTGTGCATATGTAGACTAACGCTAGCGTGGATTTCTAGCGAAATTTCTACAAAGCTACGAGGAATGCCAACTCATCTTGACCGGTCTTCCCTCACTGCTCTGGACCCTATCTCATGCCAACTGGTGTCTCTGCTGTCCGATGTTGACTGGCCACTCGCGTCACCCTTTGCCAACTGCCCTCACCGAGTTCCTTTATCCAACTCCTCTCGCGTTCCATTACCCACTTCCGGTCACGTCGAGATCGCGGGCTAAGGCCTTTGTTTGGTTTCGCGCCAAAACAGACAAAGGGATCGTCTGCTTGGCGGACCATCTACATAGTGTTACAGGAGTGCTACTATTGAAACCATAGCTTGAGGGTATAAAGATTTTTCAAATTCTTTTCTCAATGGTACTGGCCCGAAATTGAACGTAACGTCGCGGCTGGAGTTCGATCTCACACACTCTGCTGTCACTGTTCTCGTAATAATTTACTAAATTTATTTTTGCTTCAATGTAGCAAAGCCATATGAATAGGGCACCTAATGAAACTCGAATTCACTTGTGTAGGTTTGCTAGTCTAGCTTCCAAACCGTTACACCCCCAGAGGGGCCCCAGTCGCAGTTCTATTTTTCTCCACCTTCGTGATGGGCTTTGTTATTATAACTACTTGGTTGAGTCGAAAAATCTTCTTTTTAGATATATATATATATTAGAAGGATTTTAAGAATCATTTTTGTTTCGCTGTAAAATGGTTCAATTTGTTAATTGCTTCAACGTGTCACTCAGTTTTGAAAGCAATCAACTCACTCAACGAAATTTATCGTCCATCAAGTGTGTAGCTCAGGTTTAAATGAAGCTAAAATTTATGTTTCTTCGTAAGATTTAATTCTTTTGCCGTCTACTAATTGTTGTTGTTGTTGTTGTTGTTGTTGTTCTTCTTCTTCTTCTTCTTCTTCTTCTTCTTCTTCTTCTTCTTCTTCTATTATTATTGTTATTATTATTATAATCCTTGCGATTTTTTTCACACCAGCACTAGCTGATAGTCTTTCACTAGAGACTGAGTGAAAGCAAGTCTCCAGGACTCATCTCAGTATTCTGGCCGACATTAACAATCCGGTAGTTTGGATGGTCTTGATTCTTCCCCTGATTGCTAAGTTTCAATCCTAGTGCACTTCTTTCAATTGCCGTCTCCCGAATGTTCCACATTTTTATAGTTCTCTGGCAAGGGTCAAATATTTGCCAATCATTTCACTTTCTTTTATTTTCACTCCACAGAGTGAAAATAAAAGAAAGTTGATTTGGAACGACTAAATCCACAAAACGGCAAGTTCACTTTTTTGTTAGTTTACGCCTTGCATCACTGGAATCTGAGTGACAGTAACTCTCCTCAGGTCTCCAGGACTCGTATCAGTATTCTAGCCTACCTCAACAATGCTGTAGTTTGGATGGTCTCCGTTCCTTCGCAGATTTCCAATACCTCTAACTTTTTTACTTAGCCTTTAAGGATCGTTCTGAGTGCACTAATTACAATTGGTATCACCGTCACTTTCATGTTGAATTGTCTTTTTTTTAATTCTTTGGTAAGTTAATTTATTATTATTATTTTACTTATTAGAGTTTTTCACATCAGCGTTAGCTGATGGTTTTTTCACTGGAGTCTGAGTGGCAGCAAGTCTCCTCAAGTCTCCAGGACTCGTCTCAGGATTCTGGCCGTTCTCATCAATGCTGTCGTTTGGATAGTCTCTACCCATTCGCCAACTTCCAGGTATTTCGGGCCTTTTAATAATCCTTTAGTTATTGTGCCTAAAGCACCAATCACAATTGGCACAATCGTTACTTTCATGTTCCACAGCTTTTTCAATTCTCTAGCAAGGTCGAGGTACTTATCCTTCTTTTCACTTTCCTTCAGATTTATTCTGTGGTCCGCTGGGACAGCAAAGTCAACAATTTTGCAGATTCTCTTTTTTGTTGTTGATTATTATGAGGTTTGGTCTTCTGGCCGGGATTAGGTGATCCGTTTGTATGTCAAAGTCCCATAATAGTTAATGCGCGTCATTTTCTAGGACAGATGCTGGGTTGTGCATATACCATTTGTTTGTATGGTCAAATTTAAATTTCTTGCACATTTCCCAATGAATCACCTTGCTGACCCAGTCGTGTCTCGCCATATACTCCTTCTGTGCTAATTTGCAGCATTCGCTTATTATGTGATTGATCGTTTCGTCTCTGTCAACGCATAGTCTACATTTACTGTTTTGTTGCGTCTTATCTATTCTCGCTTTGACATAATTCGTTCTTATGTCGTTGTCCTGCGCTGCTATTAGGAGGGATTCCGTTTCTCTCTTAAGGTTTCCTTTTTTTAGCCAGGTCCATGTTTTCTGGTGTGAGATGTTGTTTATTAGATGTTTAAAGCGGTCATAGAGTTGTTTTTCCTCCCGTTTTTGTTTCCTAATTCTTGTCATTCTATATTCTATCGTGTTGTCCGTATCGTTTCTGATGGCAGTAATTAGTCCTCGTTCGTGATTTTCTATGCAGTCTTCGAGCCGTTGTATCGATGCGTTAACGCTGTCTTCGATGCTGGCAAGTCCTTTTCCTCCCTCTTATCTAGATACATATAGTCTGTCAACGTCGTCTCTAGGGTGTAATGCCTTATGCATGGTCATTAGTTTTCTTGTTCTTTGGTCCATTTGTTTAAGTTTATCTCTGGTCCACTTGAGGAAGGGTCCCAAATATCTAACTTGGGGCACAACCCAAGTATTTATTTCTTTGATGAGGTTTCTGCTGAAGAGTTTTGTCTCGAGTAGTTTTCTAGTTCTCCTGAGATATTCTCTTCGGATCTTGTTTTTCATTTGCACTTGTTTGATGATGTCAGCCTACAAGATACCCAGGTATTTGTAGGCTTCATTTTCTTCGAGCGTTCTAATTTTGTCGTAATTTGGTAGTTTCATTCCGTCAGTCATATGTCGTTTGCCACTTTCCATGACGAGCATGGCACATTTTTCTATGCCAAATTCAATTCGTATGTCCTGACTGTATATTCTAACTGCGTGTATGAGAGCTTCCAGTTCTTTTTCGTCTTTTGCAAATAATTTAATGTCATCCATGTACATTAGGTGATTGATCTTCTCTTGTGATCAGCTGAGTTTGCATTCGACTGCGCATTTTCTGAGTATGTGGTTCAGTGTCATCATGGCTATTATGAATAGTAAGGTTGATAGTGCATCTCCTTGGAAAATCCCTCTTTGAATCTTTGTTTCAGCCAAGCTTCTTCCTCCGGCTGTCAGCTCCACTCTCCTAGTTTGCGTGGTCTTTTCGATGAAGTTTATGACTTCATGTGATATTTTGTACATTTTGAGACAGTGTAGTATCCAGCTTTGTGGGACCATATCAGATGCCTTTTTGTTGTCAATCCAGGCCATAGCTAGATTTTTCCGTCTTGTCTTGATCTCATTTAGGATGTGTTGATCTATGTAGAGTAATTCTGCTGTGCCTCTGGATCCTTTGCGGCATCCTTTCTGTTCGTCAGGGAACAATCCGCGGCTTGTTAGCGAGTAGTAGATCTTTTTCCTTATTTGTGCTTTCAGTATTTTTCACATCATTGGTAGGCAGGTTATCGGTCTGTAATTGTTTGGAGCAGTTCCTTTACTTGGATCCTTTTGGATTAATGACGTCTTTTCTTTGGTCATCCATTCAGGTACTTGCGCGCCTTTTAAGCATCTGTTCATTTCTTTTGCTAGTCTGCCGTGAATAGAGGTGAATTTCTTGAACCAGAAGCCATGTATTCCATCATGGCCTGGCGCTTTCCAGTTTGATATTCTTTTTAGTGTTTGGTTTGGTTTGGTTTCTTTGTTTAATGGCATATCAACCTTCGTGGGTTATTTAATACCAGAGCCATTCTCCTAGAAGAACAGTGGTGGTGCCATTTAACCCATAGCTGGGGGGATAAGGGGGTTCATACCTTTCCCAAGGGTATTTGTCCAAAAGTGAACGTAATAGCGCGACTGGAATTCGAACTAACGTGCTACGATTTCGTAGACCAGAGCTTTAACCATTACACCACGGGGACACCCCCTTTTTAGTGTTGTTTTGAGTAAGTCGATGTGTATTTCCGTTTGGGGGCCTTCTTCAAGTCCCTCTACTTCTCTTGTAATATTGTTTATCCATTCAGCATTTTCGTTATGTTTCTTTGGTTGCCATATTTTTGTCAAAAATCGTTCGGTTTCTTGTACATCCGGTTGTTGGTATGTTTCCGTGTCACTCACCCCCCAATTGTTATTAGAATTTTCTTTCGTTGTTTTGGAAAGTCCTTATTTGTCTGTATTGTTTTACCCTTGGTCGATATCTCTTCAGTCTTCCTTATTTGGTTTATTTCCTCAAGTTATACTGTTATTTTTTCCTGTGTTGCCTGTTCCTTTTTTTCCCCGCTTATTTCAGCGCCACTCTTTTTTTTAATCATTCTGGCTTGATTTTGTTGTTTTTTATTTGAGTTTCCAGTCGAATTTCCCATCCCTGTTTTGACTGTTTATTCGTGCTTTCTTGAGGGGATCCCAATTTTCTCACAAACTAATTTTGCACCTGCATAGATTAGTTCATTTAACTCGGTTATATTATTCGTCGGTATGTAAGGTACTATTTACCAACCCCTCCGCTCGGGCAGGATATGACACAAGGTCAATTTTTATGCGGAGTTTAACAGGTTTGAATTCTCCTAGACTAGTTGCCTAACCAAGACTGAAGAACCTAGTCTGTCCTACTATCTACCCATAGCTGGAGGGACAATAATTGGATTCATACCTTTCCCAAGGGTATTAGTGCAATGTGAAATGCAATCGGTCTCGTCCAGGATTTGAACTCGTATCGCCGCGTTCATTTCCTACGGCGATAACGACTACACCACGGTATGTAAGGTACTATTTACCAACCCCTCCGCTCGGGCAGGATATGACACAAGGTCAATTTTTAAGCGGAGTTTAACAGGTTTGAATTCAGAGTTTTCCTTCTCCTAGACTAGTTGCCTCAACAAGGCTGAAGAACCTAGTCCGTCCTACTATTTACCCATAGCTGGAGGGAGAATAAGGGGGTTCATACCTTTCCCAAGGGTATTTGCCCGAAAGTGAACATAATAGCGCGACTGGAGTACGAACTCGCGTACTACGATTCCGCAGTTCATCGCTTTAACCATTACGCCACGAGGACACACCACGGTATGTAAGGTAGTATGTGATTTATTTCATCCATTTCTATCTTAAGAGTTTTCCATTCTATGTTTCTTAATGAAGGTAGAATTGTCTTTTCACTACTCATGATTCTCTTTACATTTTCTAGATTTATCTTTTGTTCTTGTGAAGTTTTTCTTCCTGGTTGCTTGGTAGTGTATCGTTTGGGAGTGTGGTGTTTTCATTTGCCGAAGTTTGCAGTTCTTTTTCGTTGGATTGTTTTTGTTTGACACCACTTGATGTGTCTGGTACTGTATTATAGTTTTGTTTATGTGTTTTTTTATGGATTTCTAGTAATTCAAGGTCAGAAAACCAACCCTTCTTAATTATTGGTCTAACATGATCGGCTAGCTTTTGGCTAGTTGTCTGAAATTTCGCACATTCTTGCCAGATCTCTATCATTCTTTTCCTGTATCCTCTTTGTGTAGAGTTGCCCCTAAAATAGCATTGTAGTGCTAGTTGATTCTTTTCCTTAGTACATGTTTTGCGTGTAGGTCTCTGATCGTTGTGGTTTCTTACGTTGTCGTTTTTGTACTTGAAAGAAGAGCAGCCAGCATTCGTAGGATGACGACGGGTCTCCGATATTGGCTATCAGGAGAGCACCTGCCGATCATGACACCCAGGCCTGTTGCCTGGGTCCCACGTTTTGTAATGTGATCGGAAATTTTGATCATGGGTGGTATATCGTGACTATACCTGACCCAGGGGTTGTTTATGATCTGCGAACCTGACACAGATGTGACCAAGAACAGCTATGATGGCTGTACATGAACAGTGGGTCACAGAAAAAAAAAAGTGGGGAAGTATGTGTTGCCCTAAGTTTTAACTTAGTTAAAGGCCGTCGGCCGGCTACTTTGTTTTACTTCCCGAACTAAAACACTTGCCAATTTCTAGGTTTTCTAGCGTCATATTTATGGTTTATATTTACTGTCATATATTTAAACTAGTTCAAAATAAGCTGGTGATATTCTTTTTCATAAAAGGTTCGATTTTCCGGTGAGATACTGGGCAGAAAAGGTCTATTAGGAAAGTCGATGGATAATATTGAGGGTCACGTGGTAAAATAAAATAAATCTTCAGTTAGTTCGAGAGATTTCAGCTGCCAAATTGTTTAGATGATTAGTAATACCCTTCAATATATATATATATATATATATATATATATATATATATATATATCACAATAATTCACCAAAAGATTTTACAAGTAACCGAAAATCAATGTGCACTTTTTTTAAATTTTAGATAAAGGCATTTGTTACTAACCTTGACCTCACCGGCTTCTTCTGAAGATTTTCCTAACAATTATATGACACCTGATTCAAGAATATTCCATCCTAGAATTTGAATGTGGTCTTTCTAGGGTGTGGAGGAGTGGAAGGGGAGTGAGCCATGTATTAATGGTAATTTCAAGGTTCGATCCTATCTGCTTCTTCTTCTTATTATTATTATTATTCCTTGAGAGTTTTTCACATCAGTTTTAGCTGATGGACTTTCACGGGAGTTTGAGTGACAGAAAGTCTCCTCAAGTCTCCATGACTCTTCTCAGTATTCTGGCCGTTCTCAATATTATTGTGGTTTGGATGTTCTCTACTCGTCCTCCTACCTCCAAGTCCTCCAGTCCCTTTAATAATCCTTTGGTGACTGTAATAAAAGCACCTATCACAATTGGTATAATTGTCACTTCATGTTCCATACTTTTTTCTGATCTCTAGCAAGGTCGAGGTACTTGTCCTTCTTTTCACTTTCACTATTATTATTATTATTATTACTATTATTATTATTATTATTCGAGTTTCCACACCTGTAGTTTGTGGTGGTTGCAGTTCGTTTTTTTATGTTTTATAATGGCAATTCAATCACACTTGTAGAAGAAAAGTAGTTCCACCATTTAACCAAAAACTGGGGGCGTGGATAATAAGGGAATTCATTACTTTCGGATGGGTATTAGTTTGAAAGTGAACTTAATAGCACGACTGGAGTTCGAACACGCTTACTACGCTGTCACAGCCCAGCACGTTAGCCACTGGTTCCCCCTCTACTGTAATTCGAATGGTAACAATATTCCTCGCCTCTCAAAGACCCATTCTCAGTATTCTAGTTGTTCTCAGCAGAGTTAAAGTCTTTTTCCCGGCTTTCTGGGATTGTTCCGAGCATTCCTACTATTATTAGTATGACTGTCATTTCCACGTCACAAACTTTTATCGTTTCTGATGATTTACACAAAAAGTGAGTTTTTCCCACGAGTTTTAATAAGTAGATTTTCACTGGAGACCGCGTGAAAAGAATTCTCCTCAGGTTTCCAGGACTTTTTGAAGTGTTCTGGCTAATCTTGACAATATTGTGGTCTGGATGATCCATTTTCTTTTATCTAATTTCCCCAGTCTGTTTCCAGACCTTTGAATACCGTTTCAACGGTCCCAACTACAATTAGTATCCTCATCAATTTCATGTTCCATGGCATTTTCAACTCTCAGGCAAAGTCTTGGTATTTATTTATCTTTCCGCTTTCTTTTACTTTCTCTCGAAATTCCGCAGGAACGGCAAATCTCCAAGATCATATGTTCTTTTCTTCTCGTTTATTAATTCTAGGTCTTGTCATCTGTCTGGGATTAGGGGATCCGTTTGTATCTCAGAGAATTTAATGATTCGTACTTTCGTGGACAAATTCTGGTTTGTGCCGTTACCATCTTTAGTATGGGCAGATCTTAATCCCTGATTTGTCAGACTTTAAAATGAAAAGCTTTTATTAAACTAAAAGGCTACAAAGAAAACTTTAAGAGGAAAATGCTTTGTAAGCTTTTGAATCCTTCCTAAAATAATTAAGGGAAATCAGGAAAACTGTGTTGGGTAGCACCTAAACTTGTATTTAAATACGAATATATATATATATATATATATATATATACCTCTATAGCCATCCACAGATAGATCTGTTTCGTTCTATCAGAACTCATCAGCGTAGCTGGGATCGAAACACGGTTGACTCAAACACCAATCCAAGCTTCTAACCCTTCAGCCACGAGGAGCCATTAGCAGCGAAGTAAATTTTAAACGGTTATGAATCACAATTACTATTGTTTACATACATCCGTTTAACGGCTACCGAGACCTCAATTCATATACATGAAGAGGCTTGCAATAAACGCTAACGACAACACGATTACTTCATTCGCCGGAGAACTCAAACCTACGGGGGTAGGGGAGTATATACCTCTATAGTCATCCACAGACCACACACACACACGCACGCACACACACACACACACACACACATATATATATATATATATATATATAAGCATGTTTGATTAAATAATAAAGACACATTTTGTGTATATAATTTTATCAGGATCCTTTCAAGAGTTTTAATTTTAGGTTGGAGTTGGTAGATGAATTTAGCAAAATTGTCCCGAGCACATTCGGACCCCTTATAGAGTATCATCAAGGTTTGTTCGTATGTGTAAAAAATTTCTTTAAGTTTTTAGGTTTTTGGCTATGAAAGATCCGAAAGATAACGTTGTGATTGTATAGCCAATATAAGAATTATTTTTGTTTTTCGGGAGGCATTAATAATAAAAAAAAAATGACTACATCTCCAGCAGTATCCTCAACAAAATCATCAGCAGATGCAGAACCACTAGCTAGGTATGGTTTTCAGGCTGAAGCATCATTAATAGCAGCATAAAGGTGTCCCAGCATTAGTGTAATATAATGGCCGAGGGATTTCGCTTTACATATCTCACCTTTCGGTTTAGTTAGGCTGAGAACCTTTCGGCTCAGTGCATGGGTTAGTTAGGTGCAAACATGAGCGCAGGTGTTCACGCGCGCGGGGACGATGCGTCATTCACAGATGTCAAAATAAAACCACAGGTAGGAAATGGGACCAGGAGTTGTGAATGACGTCATGCACCGGAAGCATGGGCTGAGGATTTTTGGGATTGTAGAAAAGTCAGTGTGTTGAGTTTTTGCCTCCGAAGAAGAAGGTTGACTTTCGCTTGCTCGCCGAGGCCTTGCGGCGGGTACCGCGCGTGGTGGAGGGCAGATGGAAAAGGCAGCATGGAAAGATTGTGTATCTCCCTCCTTATGTCGAAAAACCTTTTAACTCAAAGGTAATAAAAAGTTTCGTACCTGAACTAAAAAGTCGTAAGTGTTTTTGTGTTTCGGGATTCCTATGTTATCTATATATGAGTTATGAACATTCTATGTACATTTCACATATTCCTGTATGGGTATGTTACATTAGTTCAAATACTAATAAAGTGTTGGTCTTTATGTTACAGAGCAGGAATATCAAATTTATGCCTCTTGATATATGCCCATTTTTCTGCTGTTGACAAGCCAAGTTGAGTCAGAGATGCAGAGGTTGAATTCGAAATAAGATGTTGGCACTGACTTCAAAAGGAAATATATCGATAGTCCAGCCGCTTTATATGCATTGTTATCGCAGACCTTCGTACTTTAAACACATTCCTATAGAATGCAGTGCTTTCGCTGCCATCAGAAAGCGATTTTTCAAAGTGAATAGTTTAACCGATCTGTTCGAAAACGTCAAAATAGATGACGTTCTGTCCTTGAGAGAGACAGGGTTGTAGGAAAAAATATGATGAATTAAAATTGGTTAATCATGTGCAAACAAATGAAGTCCTGCTTATAGAAAATCTTACCTATTAAGTATTCGTTCAGAAATCTTCGGTTGAATGTAGATAGAATTTGGCATTAAATAACCTACAAGGGTTGATACGCCATAAAACCCAAACAATCAACAAACCGTACTTTTCCAAGTTATGTTGATGGAATCAGTCAATATTTTCCTTAATGATATATATATATATATATATATATATATATATATATAAACTTTTCCTGAACTGATTCGATCACAGGATCCCAACGCTTGGTGGTTAAAGTTATCTCAGTTGGAAAGACGAGATGACGTCCCACATCTACAGTGATGTTCCAGTCTAAGCAACTATCAGACAACGAGGAGTTGTAATTAAATTAAAAAAAAAACCCAAAAAACAAAAAACTCCTTGAACGTTTCTGTCTTACAAAACGTATTTATTGTTTTATGTATGAAATTTTAGAGGGTAATGTTGCTTTTCAGTGAATACTCACAACTTGTGGGGTATGTCTCATGTCAGAGAGAGAGAGAGAGAGAGAGAGAGAGAGAGAAAGAGAGTCAAGGAATTCCATGCTAAAAGCTCGACTTGTTGATATTGGCCTGGGAGACCGGAGTTCAATTACAGGTCGAGTCATACCAGATACTCAAAAAATGCTACTTGATGCTTCCTTGCTTAACACTCAGCATTATATGGTACGTATCAAGGGTAAAGTGGAGCAATCCAGGGAAAGGAGTAACGCTCTCCCCTACACCTCGGTATAGTAGCTATTGAAAAGGGAGCTTTCGGGTCGCCCTCGACTACGGTCACCAACTTATATATATATATATATATATTGTAATGTGTGTGTGTTTGTATTTAAACAGCAGATTTTCTTGTAGGTATATGTCTTTCTCTCTCTCTCTCTCTCTCTCTCTCTCTCTCTCTCTCGGTCCCAAATATCTTTTGGTATCTTTCTTTTTTTCATATGACTTTCCTACTTTTGTGTTCTTTCTATCTTCACTATTAAGCCATGAATAAATATACTCATATAATTCTTATACCAGGATTTGATTATTTCTAATGGGGCAGTATATAATAGAACCGGATTTTAGTTGGTATTATACTTTACCAAACTCTGCGACAGAAAAACTCTATGACAAGAAATGTATGTACCAGTCCAAAAATAAATACACTTGTGGTCTATCCTCTTTAATATTACACACGCACACACACGCGCACACTTATATATATATATATATATATGAGGGAGAGCTGAAAGTTGTTTGACTGAAAGGTTCATTAGCTGAAAGGTTTGTGTGATGACGATATATTCACTGTTGATGATATTTTTAAAAAATGGGATCTCAAGCAATATAACACTGTTGGAAGAAGAAGAAGGACCACAAGAGAGACTACATTGAAAGATAAACGTCATTTAGTCAGATTCCATGAAAGAATTTTGGCCAGTTCGAGAGGCATGTTTTCATATTGCTCGGCTTGTTTAATTGTTTATTTAAGTGTTTTATGTGTCCCTCTAAGTCTGGCTTTCTTATTTCAAGACATTACGATTAAGTTTTATGATAAATCCATTTTCAGTCTGTGTTTTTAGACGTATTACTCATTGATCTTTGTGTGTCTCTACGGTTGTTGTTATGTCGGCTGTATTTTCTTTCGATGCTGAACAGCTGTTAAAATCGGGACCATTTGAGCAGATATATTAAAGTGGTGGTAGTAAGGGTTATTTGGTTTTGACAGTGACTGTCTGGGTTGATGGTCGAGCTAGGTAGCACTACCTAGCTCGACCAGAGATCTGACCAAATAGAGGTACAGTCAAAATCAAATAACCCCTACAACTATCACTCAAACCTATATCTATTTCCCTCCCTGTTCTTCCCTTATTTGTTTCTTGTCTTTAGACCCTTTTCCTACTTTAATACTTTTTTACATTTTTCATTTGTTTATCCATTCCCTCAATTGTTAAAATCTAGAAAAACGCAAAAAATGTTTAGTCTGAAGAAGTTCTGTGAAAAAAGAACGAAATATTACCACTTAACAAGTTGTAAATATTTTGATTTATCCACTTTTCCGATAATTTTTATCATTTTATCAGATTTTCCAAAATTACCATTTATCCATATATATATATATATATATACCCAGGGGTGCAATTTATTTTATACTTGATGCAGTAATTAATGAGATAATAAGAAATAATGCTTATTTCATTATTATTTTGTAATCAACAATTTTTGCAAACTAGTGGTTTCTGACGGGACTACGATCTAATCACGTGGATATGGGCGGTTCCCTCTAGATCAACCAAGTTAAGAAACAATTAGATTGTTTATCATTTAACTGGATAAACTGATAGTAACATCAGGTATTATAAGAAATCTAAGGTCTGCTTGTCAGACAAGGCAAAGATTTGCAAAAAAAAAACATCTGGTCTCTGTAACGTTAGTCTTCATAATATGAAGTGATATAGTTCGATTGACTGATTTTAACGGCATATCAACCCGTCTAAGGTTACTTTAAGCCTTGAGCTTAAAAAATCACATTGATTTTACATTTTTATCTACATTTCTGTGTAGTTTTTTTTAGAGATTTTTTGCTCAGTTAAAACTAATCAAGTATTCCAAAACTAATACAAATAATTTGTACGCAGTTTTATGATTTCAAGTATTCCTATCTAATACAAATAATTATAAGGTTTCAAGTAATTATTTCTATTTAATGATAATCCTTTGTTTTCACACAGATGTACAGATGTTTCAGATAACTAATGATAATCCATAGTGAACCATAAGAGCTAAGACAATATATTCTTTATACAAATTATTTCTACACAGTTTTATAGTTTCAAGTATTCCTACCTAATTCAAATAATCATATAGTTCCAAGGAATGATTTATATTTATGAAAGTCACATAGCGTGTGTGTATATATATATAGGTTGCTTCCCCAAGATTAATACAGTTTCGTAATCAATAACATGACCAATTCGCGTTTAAATGATCTCAAATTTACATAATTCCATTCTAAGTTGAGTCAAGAGTTTGGCAATATTTTGGTACGTGATTGTTAGCGGCGCGTGTATTAACATGACCTAAGCAGTTCAAGCTGTGCAAAGTACCCGCAGTGGTCGGTAGTATTGTGGTAGTTGGTGCGCTGACACGTTGTGCATTGCTTCACTTCGAGAGTGATTTGAAAGCTACACAGATGAACGTGCAACGTAGGTTGATTCGGCAACTTATGCTTTACAAGTTCGAACCCGGCTATAAGACCGTGGAAGCAACCAAAAACAGTTGTCTTCCGAAAGCTGAAGCCATAGTTGATCACAATACAGCAACCAGACGGCTGAATAAATGTTGTCTGTGTTGCAAGAACATCGACAATTAGGCAAAGTCAGGTCGGGCAAAAAGCGAGGATTCCGAGGCCGTGCTCCAAGCCAGAGAGACAAATTCAATGTGAAGAGTATGAAACTAACTCGGCATCTGACTGTTCAGCGTTGTTCGTTACCTTCACAACCTCGGCAAAAGCACCTGGAGTGGCCGAATTGTGCCTCATGTACTACCAAAATATGGCGAAACTTTTGACTCACACAAGTATTTTTAGAAAAAGTTTTTGAGACTATTTCTTTTGAAGGCATTCTGTACTCGATAAGAACTCGGCCGAAGGAGACCAGTATAAGAATTACGCGTATCTTTCCCTTGGCCATGTGAAGTAACAACATTGTCAAGCAGACATTGGAATTATTCCAAAGAGATAATGGTAAAACTTAGGAAGCCATGTCATTTATTGGGTAATCAGAAACTTGTACATAGCATAGAGATTTTTGCTGAATCATGAATCATTTTTTTTAATAGTTATATTTTTTTTTTTTTGATAATTTTATTTTTTTTAATGACGTAAAACATTTTCAAAACGAAAAAAAGCAAACTGATCAAAAGATCTTCGGAGTTTGTTCAGAGTCAATGCAATGCTGCGTATCATGTTGAAAACTCCTTGGCATGACGTCGACTTTTCATCAGATTTCTGTCGTCAGTGGACAACCATATTGTTCAGCAGAGAAGCCACGCCACTAAGACTTAGCAGGAGGACTGTCGTTGGAAGCATAGAACCGACTCCATTCTAAAATAAAAACATTGATACAGTTAAAGGCATATAAAATATACATAAGTTGAATCCACTGGAATCAGGAACAAGATAAAAACTAGCTGAAGTACTCATCAAAGCCGGGTACGTAGTCAAGACTTTGATAGAAACTCATTCTATTACAATCTTTCTTATCGATTAAATCTACACCAAAAAGTTAGAAATCCACAGAGCAGATCGGTGTTAGTACCCGTTTCTTCTGCCCCCGTGCCAAATTTAACTTTGCTTTGTATATAACAATTTTAGAGATGATAAGTAAGTTGGCGACCGTAGTTGAGGGCGACCAGAAGGCTCCCTTTTCAATAGCTACTACACTGGGGTGTAGGGGAGGGCGCTACTCCTTTTCCTGGATTTCTCCACTTTACCCTTGATTCCGACCTTATAATGCTGAGTGGTAATCAAGGCGGTATCAAGTACCATTTTTTTTAGTCTTTGGTATGAATCAACCTGAAATTGAACTGCGGTCTTCAAGCCCATTGGCGAACACTCTACCACGAAGCCAATGAGCTAGTCAATCGTTGAATAGTATGATAGACTGGATTCTTTAACCTCAGTGTGATAACCAGTCTCGAAGAAGGAAAACTCAGAAATTAAACCTATTAAAGTCCGTTTTGAAATTGACCTTGTGCCACACCCTGATTGCTGGTAAATACAAATACATACAAGGATGGCTTTGGCATTTAATAACCCATGAAAGTTGATATGTCATTAAACTAAGAAATCAACCAACTTTTTGACCTTGGTTTGTAGCTGAAGTTACCAAAATGCTTACAACCTTGTGCCATGCAAAGCTAAACTTCCCACGTTCATACAGATTACTGCCAAATTTTGTGTTTGGCATATCCCCCTAATCAATATCCAGACGACTGGCACTACATCGTTTGTGGAAAACCAAAACCGAATCTAGTTTTGAATTAGATTTCGTGAAGTTGAAGTCCGCAAGGAATCCATTTACAGTTTGGGCAAAAGAGGTGAAATTCTTTGGCAACACAATAGAAATCAAATTTCGACTGAAGATTTTAGATAAGCTATCATTTTCATTCTGTGAAGACTTCAGAGCAGTAAAATCGTCTGTTATTGCTTTTATCAGAACAACTCAGCCGATTTTTTAGAATTTTATCTATTTAGATGAAGCATTATTTTTACAAGCATTATCTCTCATGTTTACTGTTCTTTTTTGCACGAGTCATCAATCTATGACAATGAGGACAAGCTTCATCATCATCATCATCATCATCATCATCATCAAGACGTACAACAGCATTGATTCTCTTGACTCACTCTCTCACGTCATCGGTCCACCCCTCTTGGTAAGTTCTGTAGACGGCACCTAGTGTCTCTGATGAATGTAACGTTTTGCTGGTGAGACACGAGTCCGAGTCCGTAAAACTCGCTGCTCAAGGGTTTATCTTTTTTCACCAGAAATACCAAGCAATTTTTGCTCGTCCTAAATGGATAGTCTTTGTGATGGGATGTAAGTGGCCGTACAGCTGCTGTTTTGTGGGTTGCTACTTCCAGGAGCAGTTAAAAACAGCACGCTGCATTCTTGTGTTGCTTTTTCCTGTCAGCATTTTGTTAAAGTCCAAGTGGTGCCATAATAGAATATTACTGGCACTGCAACAACTTAAATCATTCCCATTTTCTTTTAACGAATCACTCTACGTCTGTGAAACCTCCTATCTTATTTAACTAGACTTTCATAAGTCAAATTTGTATCCCACGCTTACTTATCCTTCTATAATAACTGGTTCGCGTAGTTTCTCACTGTTGCGGATTAACATTCCGATTAAAATGCAAGTAAGATGAAAGAAGACACTCATTGAAATTAATAGCTGAATCGTCCGGCGTTTTTTCCATCGTTCATCATCTGGAAAATTTCTTCTTTACAGACACAATGAAGAGTAAGATGTGTATCGTCAGTATCGGCTAAATGTTTTCAACTATTCCTTTCCAATACGAATAATGTTCAAATAAATCTGCTTGACAAATAAATAGGACAACCATACCGGGTCAGACTAGTTTCGATTGCTTGATTGAGTAATTTTAACGGCATATCAATTCATTTAACGTTATTTTATGCCAAAGGTTTGGGAATTGGGTACATTGTACGTTCATATTTACTCAGCCCAGCTGTGGCCGTATAATACACCAAATGTATCTTTGCAGGTGGGTAAGACCTTCCCCAACGAGTATTCTGCATATGACATGAGACAATCTGATGGTAAGGCTCCACTAAGTCTGGAACTTTGCGAAATGCGGAGTGCTCTTTCATTGCCATTGCTCCTGGGTCTACTCTGGCCCGGAGCGGAAGCACCTGATAGGGTACTATCGACAGGCCAAATAAAACCGTTTGACATTTAAACTGAGTACAAACAAATGACTTAGAAATAGAACTGTTTGATCATTTACCTGTGGAAACTAATGCCTGATCTTTAATTAAATTTTTAGTGATACATAGCAATACTTGAAACTATTTATCTTTGTTGACTTATGTTTACAAATCATATATATCTAAAATATATGAATAATCCGAATTTGGCATTAAATAACCTATAATGGTTGATATGCCATAAAACCAAACTAAATGTAATCATGATATTAACATTTTTTTGTGTAATTTCTTTTCAGTTTTTTTCCTCAATCCTATGAGAACATGTAATCTTACAAAATACGAATAATTTTAATTGTGTAATTTCTCAAGAGTTTTTCCTCAATCATTTAATACCAAGTATTCTTAAATAATTCTAAATTAACAGCTACAACTAATTTAGGTCAGAGTGGACCTGGGAATAATGGCAATGAAAGGCTGGATCTAAAACCCCAAGAGATCCAGAACTGGAACCACACCACCGTATATAGTTTAAAAGATGTTTTTGGAGGAGTCTTACATTTCTAAAGAGAATGCAATCGGCTTGAATATTCTAAGCCTTACCGATAGGGTAACTGATAATTCAAGCAATCATACGATTTCAAGTAAGTAATAATAATAATAATAACACTTTCTAACCAATTCCAACTTCAAATAAGTAATTTTAATCCAATTAATTTGCATCCAGTAACATGGTTTGATTTGGTTTGGTTTGGTTTTATAGCATATCATTCCTAGGTTATTTAATGCCAAATCCCCTTTATACATATATACTAAATATATATGATTTGGTTTTGGGTTTTATGCCATATCAACCATTGTAGGTTATTTTATGCCAAATCCTATTTATACATATATATTAAATACATATGATATGGTTGGGTTGGGTGCACTGCACGGTTCTGGTCGGGTGTGCCTCATCACTGGAAATACCTCTGGCCTCAGGGGGGCGTCCTCCAGGCTTTAATCCTTTTTGGAGGGTTAGGTTCATCGTCTGGCGTCTGAGGCGCTACTTTTAGGGGAATGCCGACGGGGCCCGAGGCATTTTTGGGACTGCCGGACGCGTCTGGGATACGGCCCGGCAACCGGACCCACCTAAAAACGGCCTTGTGCCACACACATACGCCTGGTGGGGCATATGTCAAATACCAGTGCACCAATCAGCGTGACACAATCACGCATAAGAAGGAAAATGATGACCATGCAGAAAACCTTATATTCAAAGGATGACGTTGATAGACTTCATGTAACTAGAAAAGAAGGAGGAAGAAGACGCACAAGAATTTAGGATTGCATGGAGAGTGAAAAACAAAGAATCAAAGAAAACATACAAAAAAAAAAGAGTAAAGAAAGTGATTTCAGAAATCAGAAGAAGCAATAACAACTCTAAAACCAAAATAAAAAAAACCTTGAAAACAAAAATGGGAAGAAAAACAACTGTATGGATTATTATTACTTAAAATATACGAATTATTGATTTCCTCTTTTTTATCATTCAGGGTTTTTGGACTATTGTCTTTATCTTTGTTGTTATAATCTCAGCGTTTTGGCTGATATGTTCTTCGGCCTTCTCTAGGTATTTCATGTCGAACCCGAGAGTCCACACAGAATCTCGAACTGAACCCTTTATTTGAACCACAGGGGTAGACACTTACATTTCTACAAACCATGACCGGGTAAAAGTTTTAAATTATTGTATGTATTTCGATAATTCTTACCTGTTGTTGGGATTGAACCTGCAACCTCCTGATGTTTTCACTCCGAAACACCGTCTGATCAAACGCCTTATCCACTGTTGGAGAGACCAGCTGTATGAACAATTAACAGTCTTCCATAGAACCTTTGCCCAAGCCAATGCTAAGTTCTAGGTACCGAACTAGACTGATGGATACCATAAATTGAAGCCAAGTGGGTTGAGTGTTCGCCGAAGGCCCGGGAAACCGGGGTTCAAACCCAAGTGGAGACTCAAAAAAATGATACCTAATGCGTTATAAGTTATAGATCAAGGGTAAATTGAAGCAATTCAGGAAAAGATGTAGCGCCCCCTACACCTCAGTGTAGTAGCTATTGAAAAGGGAGCCCTCCGGTCACCCTTCACCGACTATGGTCGCAAACTTTACTACTTTAATTGATGGTAAAGAAGTTAGAATACTTACTTCAAGCGTAGCATTGGATGCCATGGCTCCAGTGCTGGAATTGAGGTTGGATGTGTTTGAGCTATTAGTTGTGGTATTTTGTGCCAACACTGAAATTAAGAAGAAAAATCTAATTAGTTTTAATTGATTGATTGATTTTAACGGTATGTCAACCAGTCCGCGGTTATTCTATGCCTAGACGTTAGGGAATCGCGTTCATTGTACATTCATGTTTCTTTTTTGTAGAGTTGTTTCGAGATTTCGTACAGTATTCATATCTGATACAAATAATTTGCACACAGTTATACAGTTTCAAGCGTTATTTACTAAAACTAATTACTATATAGTTTCAAATAATTATTTCTGTTTAATTATTGTCATTTGTTTGCACACAAGTAAGAAATAATAATAATCCTTTGTGAACAAGTAAATATTCTTCAAATAAATAATCTACAGTTAAATAAAATCAACTATTGCTATCGAATGAGAATAATTTGCACACTGTTCTTTGGTTTCAAGTATGTCAATCGAATACTAATATTTACACGGTTTTTAGCAATTATTTCTAATAAATTTATTTAGGTTAGGTTGGTTGGTTGTTTGGGTTTTATGGCATATCAACCTTTGTAGGTTATTTAACGCAAAATCTATTTTTATGCAAAAAGTTGGTTCTATTTCAAACAATTCAGTTTAGCATGAGTAAACAGTTTAATTGTCAAAACATTTCTATTTCAAGCTATTCACTTTAGTCAAACAGTTCTAATTCAGCTAATTCAGTTTAGTATAGGTACAGATTTTGTTTACACACAATTAAATGTCCAAACTGTCCCATATCAAACAATTCAGTTTTGTGTAATTACAGTTTCATTGTCAAAAACAGTTCCATTTCAAACAATTCAGTTCAGCATAAGCACTCAGTTTAAATGTAAGTACATAGTGTAATTGTCGAAAACACTTCTATTTCAAGCTATTCAGTTTAGTCAAACAGTTATAATTCAAACAATTCAGTTTAGCATAAATATGCAGTTTAATTCCATTTAACCCATAGATAGCACCCTATCAGGTGCTACCATTTCGGACCAGAGTGGACCTGTGAGCAATGGCAATGAAGGAGTGCTCCGCATTCCTCAAATCTCCAGCATTACTTGAACCTCACCATCAGATTGTTTAGTATCATATCCAGGTTTCTCACGGGAGGGTCTTAACACTCAGTTGAGGATCAGTCGGTGTTTTCTACAGCCTCAGCTGATTGGGCAACTTTTTTGGGTTGTTTATGTTAGTTGGTTTAATGACATATTAACCATTGATGGTTATTCAATTCCAAACCCTGTTCACACACACACACACACACACACACACACACTCACACACACGTGCGTGTGTGTGTGTGTGTGTAAGAAGTACCATATACTTTGTTGGTGATATTATTTTAAAAAGAGCCAGAGTTTCTTTATTTGCACACAGTTATATGGTTTCAAGTATTGTGATCCATACTTTTACAGTTAAATGTTTTCAAACAAATATCTTTGATCCATAGATCGAACCCTAACCATATTTACCAACCCCTCCGCTCGGGCAGGATATGACACAAGGTCAATTTTTATGCGGAGTTTAACAGGTTTAAATTCAGAGTTTTCCTTCTCCTAGACTAGTTGCCTCACCAAGGCAGAAGAACCTAGTCTGTCCTACTATTTAACCATAGCTGGAGGGAGAATAATTGGATTCATACTTTTCCAAGGTTATTAGTGCTATGTGAAATGCAATCACTCTTGTCCAGGATTTGAACTCGTGTCGCCGTGTCCATTTCCTACGACGATAACCATTACACCACGGACCCTAACAAATGCTGCAACTCCGGTTCAGTGTTGAGAAGGGAGTAATGGAAATGACGGAGTACTTTCCACTGTTCAGATCTTTTGAACTATAGCCTTACTATCAGATGCAATTTAGTGTCATACATAAAACACTTATTTTTTGGAGGAGGAGGGAGTTTTACCCCTCAGCAGTAGGGGCAGTCTGCCGACAAAGCTGTAAGCAAATCACTTGTGAAGATAATTTAGTGGATAATATTTTCAATTGAACTATAAGGCACTCACACCTTTGTGATGGGATAAAATATTTACATTTTTATTACTTCCTAGTATCATCAGTTTCCCTGCAGAATGTTAAGACCCCTCCACTAAAAGGAATGTCTTGGCTAAACCTCTAAACTGCTTTCGGTTGTGAGATTCCAGTTCTTGAGGTCTGAAGAGTGTGGAGTCACCCATTTGTTGCCATTACTCCCATGTACACTCTGACCCGGAGTGGTATTAACTGTTAGGGTTCAATTTATAGGTCAAACAAAACTAGCGCCTTGTGTATGACATGAAACTGCATCTGATGGTTAGGCTCTTATTCTGGAGTTTTGAGGGATATGAAGTAACTCCTCATGGGCATTACTCCCAGGTCCACTCTGACCTGGAGTGGTAGTAGCTGTTAGGGTCCTATCTGTTGCTGAATAGATCTGTTTGAAAATTATTAATATTTGATTGGTTTGTTAGGTCGGGTGGTTGTTTTGTTTGACAGCGTATCAACCCTTTTCGGGTCATTTAACACAGAATTAAGTCATTTTGATAAAAGTTTTAAACAATTCAGTTTAGTCTAAGTACAGTTTTTTTTTGTTTACACGCAGTTAAATTTCAAAACAGTTAAATTCAAACAATTACATAGTTTAGTTCTATTTGAACCATAGATAGGACCCTATCGGGTGCTACCACTCCGGGCCAGAGTGGAGCTGGGGGCAATGGCAATGAAGAGGTATACCATATTTTTCAAAGCTCCAGCATTACTGGAGCCTCACCATCAGATTGTTTAGAAAGTTGCGAAAGCCTTACTTTTCTGCAGGGATGCAGTCAGTGTATTCTGGAGCCACAGCTGACTGGACCAAGATTGGTTTGTTTCGGTTTTTTGTTAAATGGCATAACAACTTTCATAGGTTAATCAATGCCAAAGTCATTCTTTTAGAAGAACTCTCGTGGGACTATTTTACTCATAGTTGCCGGGATAAGCGGGTTCATACCTTTCCCAAGAATATTAGTCCGAAAGTGAACATAGTAGTAGCACGACTGGATTTCGAACCAGCTTACAATGATGTCATATTCCGGCACGTTAGTCACTACGTCATTAATAGTCCCCCTCAGTCCACGGGGACTCCTCCACACCTCATATTAGATAGGAATGTCTGAAAACATGTAACCGTGCAACAAATGATTATAGAGAATTTTAAAATGCTTTAGAACACTAAATATCTTGTTATGATTACACTCAAACATTTAAAAATTAATCAAAATTTGGTATTAATATTCCATGAGGAGTTGATATGCCATTAAACAATAAAACCAAATCAAAACATCCCGATTCCAATATTGCTAATGATTATAATGGACAACAATTTTTTCAAAATTATTTAAAAATATAATTTCTTTATTCTAATTGTCTGACCGTTCATCTGTTGAGGCTGTAGAATATACCGACCAGCACTCTGTACTAATACTTTTAGGAAAGGCATGAATCCATCAGTAGGACAGACTGGGTTCTTTAGCCTTGGTAAGGCAATCAGTCCGGTAGAAAAAATATGTATGTCACTTAAATATTAGTCTTTTGTCATATCCCGCTCGAAGCTAAGGTGATTAGAAAATACACTCATTTTAGATCTAATCATTCACTTAAAACTTTTGAAATTTAGACTGTTTTTAAATCAAGGTGGGGCGAACCATACTCCTGGATCATATGATTAACCACAGAAAAGTTGGTGGCTATATGTCTATCAGTTCTTGAGTTATGCGAAAACGGATAGACAGTTATGATATGTGATGAATTATCATAAGATTTATTAAATACAATCAATATTATCTCCGAATTTTACTTTACAGAGTGCAGAAGCAAAATATAGAATAATTTTTAAAACGTTTTTTTTTCGTCTGATTTGTCCAATTTTTGAAAAGACGTGACAAATCTAAATTCTATCGAAGCACTTTTTTATAGATTAAAATTCAGCCTAATATGAGTGAGCAAGAAAAGAACCAACAAAGAATCTATGATTTGCTTAACGTCGAAACCAAACTAAAGTTCCTTAGTCTACTGCATACAAAGCAAAGAAAAAGAATTTACATAAAATGAGCTTTTTGAGGAAAAGGAGAAGTGAAGAATTTAACCAAAAACGAAAAGAAGACTTTTGTGGGGATAGAAGTGGGTTTTTTTGGGGGGGGGGAGGCGGTCTCTTCTTTTGCGATTAAATACTCTAAAACATCAACAAAAAAGAACACTTATGAATTGAAAGTCCACGAGAAAACTGTGAGAATTGCAGATTTAAGCCCAGACTTTAACCCCCTTGATTACGCTAAAAGGGGCGTTTTAGAAATCAAAACAAATGCAAATTCCCATCTAAATATTGGTTCATTTAAGACTGTTATCGAGGAGCAATCGGATAAAAAGTCTGAAGAATTTGTTTGAAGGCGTGTTAATAAAATAATTAAAAAAAATAGAATGGCGGTCATATTGAGTAAATTTACTGTTTTGTTTCGCAAGAAAAAGAAATTAAGAGCCTTTAAGAATCTTTTTCATGTCGAGGCAATTCTAAAGACGTTGATATTTTGCTATAACTAGAATAAATAAAACTATAGTTAAAGTCAAAACAAAAGCCGAAAGTGGAAAATGTTGAAATTATACAGTGATCTACTGAACGCAGTCAGTGTTTGACTAATATTTCAAGGATAGAAAGAGAGAAGAAGGAAGTGCAGGAAAGAAAGAGAGAAAAAAGAGAAAAAGAAGGAGAGAAGGAGATAAAGAGAAAAAGAGGAGAGATGGAAAGAAAGAGAAAAAGAGCAGAGAAGAAGAAGAAGAGAGAGAGAGAGAGAAAAGAAGGAAGTGCAGGAAAGAAAGAGAGAAAAAAGAGAAAAAGGAGAGAAGGAGAGGAAGAGAAAAAGAGGAGAGATGGAAAGAAAGAGAAAAAGAGCAAAGAAGAAAAGAATGAAGAAAGAGAGAGAGAGAGAGAGAGAGAGAGAAGAAGGAAGTGCAGGAAAGAAAGAGAGAAAAAAGAGAAAAAGGAGAGTATGAGATAAAGAGAAAAAGAGGAGAGATGGAAAGAAAGAGAAAAAGAGCAAAGAAGAAAAGAATGAAGAAAGTAAGAGAGAGAGAGAGAAAGAGAGAGAGAAGAAGGAAGTGCAGGAAAGAAAGAGAGAAAAAAGAGAAAAAGGAGAGAATGAGATAAAGAGAAAAAGAGGGGAGATGGAAAGAAAGAGAAAAAGAGCAGAGAAGAAAAGAATGAAGAGAGAGAGAGAGAGAGAGAGAGAGAGAGAGAGAGAGAGAGAGAGAGAGAAGAAGGAAGTGCAGGAAAGAAAGAGAGAAAAAAGAGAAAAAGGAGAGAATGAGATAAAGAGAAAAAGAGGGGAGATGGAAAGAAAGAGAAAAAGAGCAGAGAAGAAAAGAATGAAGAAAGAGAGTGAGAGAGAGAGAGAGAGAGAGAGAGAGAGAGAGAGAGAGAAGAAGGAAGTGCAGGAAAGAAAGAGAGAAAAAAGAGAAAAAGAAGGAGAGAAGGAGATAAAGAGAAAAAGAGGGGAGATGGAAAGAAAGAGAAAAAGAGCAGAGAAGAAAAGAATGAAGAGAGAGAGAGAGAGAGAGAGAGAGAGAGAGAGATTACTTACCTGGAGATCGGATGTAAACCACGGCTAATATTAAGATAATGGCGACTTGAGAGAATTGAGACAGCATGTTTGAATTTTAACTGTGACCTCGGCAGGGAATGTCCTTCTGTTGGTTAGAAATATAAATCATAGTTGTAATGATAATAATAATAATAATAATATGAGGGCCAATTATATCAAAGCGAAAATTGATAACACGCAGAAAAACAGCAAGTGTAGGTTATGTGAAAACGGGTATGAAATGGTTAATTATTTAATAAGTGAATGCAGCAAATTGGCAGAAAGGAATACGAGATTTGGCAAGTCTAGGTGAGAAAGGTACTATTTACCAACCCCTCCGCTCGGGCAGGAAATGACACAAGGTCAATTTTTAAGCGGAGTTTAACAGGTTTGAATTCAGATTTTTCCTTCTCCTAGACTAGTTGCCTCACCAAGGCTGAAGAACCTAGTCCGTCCTACTATTTACCCATAGCTGGAGGGAGAATAAAGGGGTTCATACCTTTCCCAAGGGTATTTGCCCGAAAGTGAACGTCTAGGTGAGAAAAGTGATCCTCTGGAAATTTTGCAAAAGAATGAAATTGGATCATACTGATAAATGGTATAAGCACAAAACATAAAATTATCTCAGATTCAAATGGAACACCAAATCCCACCCAGAAGACCAAATCTATAATGGATTAGATAAAAATTAAAAAAAACTACACCTCAAAAAAGCCCCCTAAAAGAAAAGTCACTGCCCCAAAAAAGACACCCTCCCCAAAAAAACCTCCAAAGACCTCCCAAAAAGACACCCAAAAAAGACACTCCAAAAGAAAAGACTCTCCCTCCCCAAAGACATCCCCCCCCCAAATTGTCATCTAGTGGATTTTGCTGTTCTAACAGACCGCAGAGTAAAATTGAAAGAAAGCGAAAAAAAATTAGCAAAGAGATCTGAAAAAGCTGTGATACATGAAGGTGACAGTGATATCAATTATTGTTGGAACACCTGGAAGGTTCTCCGAAGGTTTGAGAATCAGAGGAAGAATGGGGACCATACAAACTACAACATTGTTGCGATCGGCTAGATTAATCAGTGGAGTTTTGGGGACCTGAGAAGATTTGCTGACACTGAGACTTCAAGGGAAAAACACCAATTAAAACTAGTCTGAAAAACTCGAAAGGATTGAAATAATAATAATAATAATAATAATAATACGCATCCTTAGAAGAAGAAGAAGAAGAAGAAGAAGAAGAAGAAGAAGAAGAAGAAGAAGAAGAAGAAGAAGATACAAAGCGTGTTTAATCTTGCTGTTACTACGACAACAATACTGCCTCATTGGCTTAGTGGGTAGAGTGTTCGCCAATGGTCCGGGAGACCTGAGTTCAATCCCAGGTCAAGTCATACCAAAGACTTTAAAATGGTTCTTGGTACCTCCTTGCTTGTAGATCACTGAATCCCGGCTAGGAACAGAAACTTAATTTTAATTAAAAAAGAAAACCCAAGAAAAGAAAAAAAAGAAAAATATAAGGAAAAAAAGTCACAAGATAAAACCAAAAGAAAAGAAAAAGAAAAGAAAAAGAAAAGAAGAGAAAAGAAAGAAAAACAAGAAAAAAGTTAAGAAAAGAAACGAAAGAAAAATAAAAGAAAAAGCAAAAGAAAAGAAAACAAAGGAAACGAAAGAAAAAAAAAGAAGAAAAAGAAAAAAGAAAAAGGAAAAGATAATAAACAGAAAAAAGAAAAGAAAAGAAAAAGGGACAAGAAAAAGAAAAAAACAAGGAAATCAAAAAGAACTTGTCAGGCAGATGACGTCACCGTTGCAGTAAAGGATCGAGTACAAGTAAAATACAGTGATACCAATGATAGTCAGATCACTTGAATTAACTTCAAAGAAGCTGAAAAAGAAACCCAGAGAAATGAGGATCAAGAGAAAGATCGACCACCGCACTGCTCAAAACGACATTAACATTTAGAAGGATTCTGGAAAGCTGATTGGTTTGTTGGTTGGGTTTAATGTCATATCAACCTCTATAGGTTATTTAATGCCAAATCCAGGTTACACATATGTACGGTTTGGAAAGCTGAGGAGACTTGCTGTCACTTAGACTTCAATGGAGACCACCCGTTTCTATTCAGAAACTATTCAGAAACTGACATATGAACCAAAAGAGAAGGAAATTGATGACAATCCACAAAGCCTTACACCCCAAGGACTCTGTGTGCTAAAGAAATAGGAAGAGGATTCGCTCGAATTGTAGATTGCCTCAATATAACAATTTAAAAAAATCGATGAATGACCAAAAAGAGAAAAGAAAGAAAATCAGATTACTAACAGCAATAACAACAGAAAAAAACTCAAGGACAAAGACAAAAACTAAAAAAAAAAAAAAAAAAAAAAAAGATATAGAAAGCAAAAATGGGAAGAAAAACAACTTTATGGATACTTCAAGTCATAGAATAAGGAAATTGCACACAAGACGAACTAAATGTAGGTAAGAAGGTGGGGAACCTGGAAAGAGAAAATGAATCTCTTTTAATTGCAACACAAAATGATGCCATAAAACTAATTATACCAAAGCAAAAATTGATAATACACAAAATAGCAAGAGTGGATTGTGTGGCGACAAATATGAACCAGTCCATCACATTCATAATAAATGCAAACTTTCACGAAAGGAATACACGAGTATACATGACTGGGTAGGAAAATTGATTCACTGGATACTGTGCTAGAGGGCAAGATTTGACTGTGCTGTGAATTTAATATGAGCAAACCAATATTTATCCAAGAAAATGCAAAAACTTGTACAGAAGGAATACACAAGTAAGCATGACTGGGTAGGAAAAGTGATTCACTTGATACTGTGCAAGAGAATACACAAGTAAGCATGACTGGGTAGGAAAAGTGATTCACTGGATACCGTGCTAGATAATACACAAGTAAGCATGACTGGGTAGGAAAAGTGGTTCACTGGCTACTGTGCAAGAGAATACACAAGTAAGCATGGCTGGGTAGGAAAAGTGATTCACTGGATACTGTGCTAGAGAATACACAAGTAAGCATGACTGGGTAGGAAAAGTGATTCACTGGATACTGTGCAAGAGAATACATAAATAAGCATGACTGGGTAGGAATAGTGATTCACTGGATACTGTGCAAGAGAATACATAAGTAAGCATGACTGGGTAGGAAAAGTAATTGTGCAAAAGAGTAAGATTTAAACTCGGCTGCAAATGTTATATGCACAAACCAGAACCTGTTTGGCATGAATGGATAGGAAAGGTGATTCACTCAGGCTGATGTGTAAGAGAGAATTCAACTTGAATCTACTCGTTTGATATATATATATATATATATATATATATATATATGTTTCCGGACAAAAAAGTGTCAAATTTATTAATATCGATTACATCATTCATTTGACATAACCACACAATCATCATTATCATTATCGATATTAATTCGTGCCGACTGAATGGATTCCCATCACTATCTCTCTCACCATACACCCCTATCGTCTAGACATTACCTACTGTTAGAACAAAGCCGATGAATGTAGGTTTTTGCTGGTCAGCCAACACTGGTATGTCCATGCGTAGAAGTCCATTAGAGAATATTGCTTATGAGTTTGTTTTTACTTCTCCAGCTGGGTGTTTTACCTGGATGGTTTTCGAGATGGGGGTAAGTGGCCATACAGCTGCTGTTTTGTGGGGTGAGACATTCAGGATTGTTCATAACAGCACGCGGCCTCCTTGTTTAGTTGTCATATAGCTTCTTCTTTATGCGTTCAGTTAGAGTCCATGTGGTGCAATCATACCGTAGTACTAGTATGGCTACAGCTGGGAAGAATTCCTGTTTTATTCCATCAGAGAGACAACCAAGTTTATTTTTATTTTTATTTTTTCACAATGAATCTTTTTTTTTTTTTTTTTTGCTTTACGCCACTTTGTGGAAGATAGTAACTTTCTTGTATATCAGTGTCTACCGATACACTTTCCTGAATTCTTACGCATAAACAAAAGTTTGTATAATTATAATCAAGTCTGTCTATGTGAGCAATACACAGAGACTTTTAAGTATTTGGTTGATGGTCGTTGAAAAAAGACAGCGATGTCCTTCATTTTCTTATAGATTCTTATGAAGTGTTCGTGATTTGACCGCCTCATGTCCTCGTTCACTTGAGATACGTTGTAAAAAATCTCTCAAGTGGCAATATACGGAATGTGCTTTAAATATACGACACTCCTCAGAACTACGTGACTGATATTAAGCAAAAAATAAGTAAATGGTTAATTTCACAGTAAAAAGTGAAAGGACGTTGGCTCATTTGGTAAAAACACGGTTTCATTTTTTTCTTATTTCTTAAAAAAGGATTTTTTAAATTACTTTTTGATTCAAATAAAGGATTTGTTTGAGACCATAAATTGCTCAACTATTAACTCACGAAAGACTTTAATACTAAACTTATGATATATATATATATATATATATATATATATATATATATATATATATATATATATATATATATTATAACAGTGTTGGTTGTCACTAAAACAGTTTGTGGGTTTGTGTCGAACCAAGTGCAATATAATATGGAGAGTGCTCAATGTCTAGGATACAGCTATCATATAATGATTATAAATAAATATATATTAGATTTATATATTTAATTCTATGGGATTCAAATTGCGACCCCTGGGTTTCATGGATTTTTTACAAAACAACAATCATCTGGCAATTAACAAAATGAAATGAATCGAAGGATTTTGTAGGAATCTTTACGTGTGATTGTAAGTGTGTGTGTGTGTGTGTGGGTGGGTGGGTGTACGCGTATGTTTGTGTGGGTTATAGTTGCTTATTATGGTGTGTATGTGTGGGTGGCATATAGTGTATGTGTATGTGAAGGTACAAACGCAGTCTAAATTCCATGAAATTAAATATATAAATCTAATATATATTTATTATATATATATATGTGTGTAAGTGTGTGTGTGTGTGTGTGTGTGTGTGTGTGTGTGTGTGTGTATGTGTGTTTAAGTATGTGTGTGTGTGTAAGTAAGTGTGTCTGTGTGTAAGTAAGTGTGTCTGTGTGTAAGTGTGTGTGCGGGTGCGCGCCAAATAGGACAGTTTTAACTAAGATTAAAATTTCTCTGAAACGAACTGAGTTCCTAAAAGTTATCAAAAATAGTACTTCTGTCCCATAATAGTTGCTACTTCTGCATATAAACTTCATACATTAAATGTAACAATTATTATAGGACAGAGATTGCCTTAAAGCACGATCTCTATCCAAAACAGTTACTACATTTGCATATAACTTTAAATATAACTTTCATATTAGTAAATTTGTACATGAATTTCATATATCAAATATATCAAGTATTATGTAACAAATCTATAAATAATGACGATTGCTCCAAAAGTGTTTTTAAATTTTCATATTTACTTCATATTCTAAATGAAGTAATTATAAGTAAAGTTGGCGACCGTAGTCAAGGGTGACCAGAAGGCTCCCTTTTCTATAGCTACTACACCAAGATATAGGGGAGAGAGCTACCCCTTTCCCTGGATTGCTCCACCTTACCCTTGATCCTTAACTTATAATACTGGGTGTTAAGCAAGGTAGCATCAAGTACCATTTTTGGAGTCTTTGATATGACACGACCTGCGATTGAACCCAGGTCTCTCGAACCATTGGCGAACACTCCAACCATTAGGCCAATAAGGGGACCGAAATAACTATGAACTACGACTTCTATCTTAAAATAGTTGTTACATTGTCATCATGAATTTTATACTCTAAATGTAATAAATATTATAGGTCTTGCTCAGTTTATAATAATCTATACCACTCTGTATCGTGAAGAGTGGAGAGTTGCTACATGGACAAATGCAGGCCTTCCATACAAACTTTCTCTGACCTCTGTCGATATATAGGGGTTCTCTCAAGACTGACGGATGCTATTGAAATATATAAACATGCAGGTTTGTATCAGTTCCGGACTGAGGGCCTCAAAGCATCTGAGTTAAATGCCTATAATTGACGCACGAGGATCATTAAATAAGTTTCCAGACTTTTTTCGTATGGTCACTTTGTTCCCGTCGAAGTAATCTCCTCTGGCTGCAATGCACTTGTACCGTTTCAACAACTTCTGCAAGATCCCATGGAAGTCCTCTTGTGTGAGCGTGTCAAAGACCTTTGTCACAGCCTATTTCATCACTTCAATTTCTCAAAACGACAGCCCCTGAGCTTAGGAAATAACGAAAAGTCACAGGGAGCAAGGTCTGGACTATAGCGAGACTGAGGAACTGTTTTGATGCCCATCTTGGTTAAATAGTCTGTGACAAGGATGGAGATATAGACTGGTGCATTGTCCTGGTGTAAATGCCACTGACCCGATTTGAAGAGTGCTGGCCTCTTCCCTAGGAATCTCTTCCTGAACTCCTTTAAAACTTCAACATAGTTACCCTAATCCTAACCCTAACCCTAACCTGGCTGAGACTTATTAGAGGGTATTCCTTGTAATGTAGTGGCTAAAATGCTGAACTGTGATACCGTGACTAATATCCTTGGGAAAAGCATGGATCCTCTTATCCTTTTAGCTATGGGTTAGATAGTGCTATTACTGTTCTTCTACAAGGATGGCTTTAGCATTGAATAACCCATTAAGGTTGATATGCCATTAAACAAAGAAACTAAACCACAGACTCACCGGCTGGACATGATTTTTTTAGTGTTTCAATCGGTCCCAACTTGTCATTCGACAAAAAATGTTTTGCATTATTTTGGTCACTTAGGGTAGTTATGAATGCTTCTGCTAAGGTCGTGAAAGCTACGAACTAAACTTGACGGTGAGATGCTGAGCTCGCCTGAAAATCTGCAAGTGCTACTCACACGATTTAACTCTAAGGCGAGCACGGTTTTAGGCCTATTACCGTTGTGTAGAGGACAAAAATTTGGTTCCCCCTTAACTCTCCAAAAGAATGGTTTAAATTGTACCCCGACTGTTCATCTCCAGGTTTGGCTCTGGCAATTTGTACCCTGACTGTTCATCTCCAGGTTTGGCTCTGGAAATTTGTACCCCGACAGTTCATCTCCAAATTTGGTTCTGGCAAATTGTACTCCAATTGTTCATCTCCAAGTTTGGCTCTGGCAATTTGTACCCCGACTGTTCATCTCCAAGTTTGGCTCTGGCAATTTGTACCCCGACTGTTTATCTCCAAGTTTGGCTCTGGCAAATAACCCCACGAAGGGTTATTTAATTCCTCTACTTAAAAAATAAAAAGATGTAAACCCACAAAGAGCTGATATGCTTTTAAACAAATAAATCAATCAAGACAAAAGAGTTCAGTTTGTCCTTTTTTATTTATTGCTTTGGAGTGAAGAGACGGGTTCATGCCTTCGGGGACATTAATACGAAGTAAACAGAATATCCTTGGTCAGCACTCAAACTTAACAAGTTGATTGGTTGGTTGCGTTTTACAGCATATCAACCCTCGTAGGTTATTTAATACCAAATCTTGTTTATACATATATATTGAATATACCTGATTTTAAACGAATAGTTTATAGGAAACAAATTTGACTCAAGCCAGGGCTAATTTGTTAGCACACAGTTTAATGGTTCCAAGTTTTGCAAACATTAATAATTTTATTTGTCATATTTAAATAGTTTTCAGCAGAGCAAATGATTAAACAGTTCTTTTGATCTATAGATGGGATCCTAATAGGTACTACCACTCCAGGTCAGGTTGGACTTTGGACTAATGACAATTAAGCCTCGCCACCTGAGGCAGTTCACGGCCATACCCAGGACACTCGTTGGGAGGGGGTCTTACCCCTTAGCAGAGATGCAGTCCGTGTATTCTATAGCTCCTGTCGACTGCGCTTTTGATAATGTCAATAAGATTCCTATAAAACCGAAACCAAAACGACTTCACAAAGTCAATGAATTAGCTTTATTCATAGATCAAAGAAAAAGAACTTGTAAAATATTTATCTGTACTCTCTCCCTCCTCTCTCTCTCTCTCTATCTATCTATTTATCAATCTATCACACATAGTTATATAAATATACAAGTTAAGACATAGAGTCAAAGGCGCTTGTGTCATGCTGTCTCACCTGTGCGATCATCAGACCAAATAGTGGGTATACCTGTCTATACTATTGTATGGCATGATGGAAAGGGTAACCTAGTTCATGAGGCATTCTGGGAAGGGTGGTTTTGTTAATATAACGTAGTTATTGACGTGTTTATATGATGATTTATTAATCTGTTTACTCTGTTATATTTAATTTATCATATTCTAATATTTTTATTGAATTTTATTGATTTATTATTTGTTATCTTTTGAGAGTTTTTCACACCAGCGTTATTGATTTATTATTATTATTATTATTATTAGAATTTTCCACATTGGCTTTAGCTGATGGTCTTTCCCTGGTGTTTGAGTGACAGCAAGTCTCCTCAAGTCTCCAGGACTCTTCTCAGTATTCTTAATAATGCTGTAGTTTGGATGGTCACCACTCGTCCTTTAACTTCCAAGTCCTCCAGTCTCTTTAATAATCCTTTCGTAGTTTACGTGTGTCATTTTCTAGGACAGATGCTTGGTTGTGATTATTATTATTATTATTGTTGTTGTTGTGGCAAACACACACACACACACACACACACACACACACACACACACACACACAAATATATATATGTATATATATATAAAGAGAGAGAGAGAGAGAGAGAGAGTGTGTGTGTGTGTGTATATATATGTGTGTGTGTGTGTGTGCGTGTACATGAACAGAAAGAAAACAAATAAACGTTCGTAAAAATTCTTTGTGTTTGTATTTCAAGATTAAATGGAGAATAAATGCTAAGGGTTTGACTTTACGTGTAAAATGATCTTTTTGTTAAAAGACTTTTACAATTCTATTTGGTAGCGTTTATAAATGATTTCAAACGTGGATAGCCGAGTTGGCTGGGGCTGTAGAACACAGACTGCACCTCTGCAGAGTGCCCTGATACGACACCAAAAAAAATCCTGAGGGTGAGGTTCCAGTAATGCCGGAGCTTTGGGGAATCCGGAGCACTCCTTCATTGCCATTGCTCCCAGGTCCACTCTGGTCCAGAATGGTAGCACCTGATAGGGCTCTATCTATGTGTTAAATAGAATCAAACAGCATACATATTCTAAACTGAATAGTTTGAATTAGAACTGTTTGACTAAACTAAATCGCTTGAAATAAAAATGTTTTTGACAAATAAACTGTGTACTTACATTTAAACTGCGTGCTTATGGTAAACAGAATTGTTTGAAATGGAACTGCTTTTGACATTGAAAGTGTACTCACACTAAACTGAATTGTTTAATATAGAACTGTTTTGACATTTAGCTGTGTGTAAACAAAATCTGTACTTATACTAAACTAAAATAGCACTGTCTGACTAAAGTGAATAGCTTGAAATAGAAATGTTTTTGACAATTAAACTGTGTACTCCTGCTAAAACGAATTGTTTAAAATAGAGCTGACTGTTTGCATAAAAATGGATTTGGCGTTAAATAACCTACAAAGGTTGATATGCCATAAAACCCAAACAACCAAACAATCAAATGTGGAAGCAATTCTTTTTCTCAAAAATTTCGGTTGGTGGTGGGGGGTCCTCGTGTAATGGTTAAAGTAAGTGAGTTCGAACTCCAGTCATGCTATTTCGTTCACTATACCTATAGG
>OY757946.1:53625694-53835694 GCA_963585895.1 Sepioteuthis lessoniana
ATAACAGTTTACAAAGAATTATTATTATTAATGAAGCGATATCATCATCATAATCATCAAGTCACGCTAATAACACGGGTTTTCCTGATTCTCTCTCTCTCCCCATCCGCCCCTTTCATATATCGCTTCCGGTAGGTCGTCCAAAATACACCCTCTGTCCGCAAAGAGCTGATATTTCTCTGTGCCTCCCACCCGACAGAACTTGGCACAAGGTCAATGACCCGAAGTTCGATTATAGTGGGAATTATGGGAGGGGAAGGTTGGGCATGAGCCGACGCTCGAGCTATGCTGGTCATCAGCCCACTTACTGCAATGTGGGCCTGATGAGCCAAGCTAGATATGGACCCAAATCTGGGTCCAGGCACGTATGCCTGATTATCGCTTAAACTGGACAGCAAGGTACAGTGCTATACAAGGGTGATAAAGGTGTCAATGATGCAGCTCGCCCACCCGAAGGTGGCCAAGCCGAACCCGGGAGCCTTTCGGCCTCAAATATGCCATGAAGCATAGACCGTCCGGCATGAATGCAAGTCCGCTTAAAAGCCTTTGCAATGAGCTCGTCGATTCTTCTCCCGCATGTCTTGTTCGTCTTACTTTGATTGTTTTTGAGATGGGAGGTAAGTGGCTCTACAGCTATTGTTTCGTACGATGTTGCTTCCAGTATTTTCTTGGTAGCTCGCAAAATTCTTATATAGTTCCCATCTAGCTTTTTCTCTACGCGTTTTGTTAGCGTCCATGCGGTGCATGGATACAGTAGTATTGACACAACCAGAGCTTAGAATAAATCCCATTTTATTTTTTCGGATAGATCAGACTTTCATAAGATTGATAACCTATCGATAGCAGACTGAAATGATAGCAAATGATTAGCAAATTATTGGTGTTCAATAGAAATATTTGAAACTCTGTAACTGTGTGCAAAGAAATGATTATTCTTAAATAGTAGTTGCTTTAACCATATAATTGAATGTAAATTAATAATATTAGATAGGAAAGCCCGTCGGTGGTGGTGTTGGTGGTGATGGGCGCTTGGAATGCACTGACTGCACCCTTTACATAGAGGTAGAAAACCCCTCCCAAAAAGGGCACGACTCTAGACTGAAGAGGCTCTTATTCTGGAGATTTGTTGGGCGTTGTATACCCCTTCATTGCCATTATTCCCTGGTCCACTGTAATTCGGAATGGTAGAACCTTTAAGGATCCCATCTAAGAGTCAAATAGATCTGTCTGAAAATAATTTGTATTAAGAATTGTTACTTGAAGTTCAAATTATTTTCTAAGATGATGATTATTATTAGTTATTCAAAACCGTTTAACTGCGTGCAAACAAACGAATATTATTAGTGGTCCATTGAATAATATGCTTGGCTGTGACACCATAGTGAGCGGGTTTGAACCCCAGTCGCATTATAACGTCCATTTTCGAAATAATACTCGTCTGAAAGATATGAAACTCCTTATCCAAGCCAGAGCTATCAGTTAAAATTGTCCTTCTACAATGATGATTTTGGCATTAAATAACCCATGAAAGTTGATATGCCTCTAAAACAGTCACCAAACCAAGCATATATTTCATACCTTTTCCAATGGCATTAGTCCGAAAGTGTACAAAATAGCACTACTGGAGTTCGAACTCGCTTACTACGATGTCGCAGTCCAGCACGTTAGACACTACATGACTTCCACCAAAAATAAATTTGATGCTTTGACCTTTCAACTGTTTAGAAATGCATACCCGTTTATGATTTCAAGTGTTCATATCTAATATTAATTTGGGTTGCAAGCTTAGCGTAACAGTTGTCGTCGTCGGAGACAAAATTAATGATCAAAGTTCAAATCCTGGAGGGAACTGTTTGCATTTCACTTTTTGCTAATACCGTTAAAAAGCATGAAATCTCATCTGCTTCCTACAGCTATAGATAAATAGTAGGGCAGGATGGGATTTTTACATTTTCTTGGGCAGCCAGTCTTGGAGAAGGCAAACTTTGAATTCAAACCAACATTATCCCGCTGAAAAATTGACCTTGTGTCACATTCTTGTGTTGGCTGAGGGTTTGGGTTAATTAATACTAATAATTCAAACAGAATTATATGATTTCAAACAATTGGTTTATTTGACGATAATAATTTGCATATAATTATATTGTTTTACGTCTTTCTACCCCAAACAAACATTTTTTTTAAAAGATCTATTTTAACAATAGATGAGACTCTAACAAGCGTTACCCCTGACAATCAGAGTGGACCTTGGAGTAATGACAATGAAGAGGTACTCTATATTTTCTAGAGGGTTAGAAGTGAAACAGGAAGCAGTTTAGTGTCATTACTAGGACACTTCCCTTTGGTGGTAGGGACTTACTCCTCTGCAGAGAATGCAGTCTTCGTGTTAAAAGCCCCCACCACCTCCGACTAGGCAAAGAAAATTTATTAGTCATAGATCAACCCGTCTTCGAAAATTGTGATCAACTTGAGATGGGCAAAAAATTTAATGAATTAAAAGATAATTCTCATAGTTATACGGATTTAAGAAAATATTTTAACAATAATAATATTCATTGTTTCCACAGTTATTTAGTTTCAAGTATTTCTTTCCAACAGTGACAATTTTTCAATTGGTATATTCGATCTCTAGATGGGAGCCTAACAAGTAATAATACACAAGGTCAGGGTGGACCTGGGAGTAATTGCAATGAAGAGATATTCCACACTTCCTAGATATGCAGAAGTAGAGTCTCTCTGCAGTTTAGTATCATATCCGGGGTACTTACTTTAGGGGTGGTGTCTTACCCCTTTATGCAGTCGGAATATTCTAAGTCGCATTGACAAGACTAGGAAATATTTAATTTATTTATGGTTTGTTGAAGGACATTTGTGAAGTTTATATGCAAGAAACACAAAAAATGTATCATGTTGGAAACAATAAAAGAACAACAAAAAATAAGCACGAAAGGACTGAAGACTCTACCCCCGCCCCAAAAAAAGCGATTGAAAAATTATGGAGGACAGTTCATAAGGCTCCTTAAATAGCAAAACATTATATATATATATATATATATATATATATATATATATATATATATATATATATATATATATATATTTAACGTGCTAGACTGTGACATCGTCCTAAGCGAGTTCGAACTCTAACTGAACAATTGCGTTCATTTTCTGACTATTACCATTGGGAGAGGTAACTCCCCATCTAGTGTAGTCCAGTTGGCTTCTCTGCACAGGGGTAAGACTCCCCCAACGAGTGTTATGGATATGACATTAAACAATCTGATGGTGAGAATTTGGTGAGCTTTGGGGAATGCTTAGTACCCCTTTATTACCATCGTTCCCAGGTCCACTCTGCCCCGGAGTGGTAGCACCTGATAGAGTCCTTTCTATGAGTCAAATAGAACTAAACTGTATGCTTATTCCAAACAGAATTGTTTGAAATAGAACTGTTTTTACATTAAAATATGTGTAAATTTTTAATTTAATTGTTAGTGATACTTAGCAATATTTGTTACCATTTAACTTTGTTGACTAAACTGAATAGCTTGAAATAGAAATGTTTTTGATATTTAAACAGTACTTATGCTAAACTGAACTGTTTAAAATAGAACTATTTGTATGTACAAAAGTGGATTTGGTATTGAAAACTAGCGATGGTTGATATGGCATAAAACCTAACCAACCCAACCCAAACCCCATCTATAGGTTAAATAATACTGTACTGTTCTTTTACTTAAATGGATTTGTAATTAAATAATAAATGAAGGTTGTTACGTAATTAAAAAAAGAATCAAAACCAAACCTAAGAAGTAGAATCAATCCATGTCAGAGTGGAACTAAAAGTAATAGCAAGGAAGAAGTATACCATACTCTCAAAAGCTCAAGAACTGTGCTGCCTTGTCGGTGGGTCTTAGAATATGGTGATTGCATCCCTTGCAAAAAGGTGAGACCTCCTTAGTAGGGGTGTCCTGCGTATGATATTAAGCTGCATCTAATGATGAGGCTCCTGTTCTGGAGATCTGGAGAGTGTGGTGTACTCCTTCATTTCCATTACTGCCAGCTCCACTCTGTTAGGAGTACCATGTATGAGTCAAATAGATGTTTAGAAATTATCTTAATTCGATAGGACCGTGTGCAAAAGAGAAAAAAAGAAACTTATTCAACAACTACACATCAAAATATGAACGTACAAAAATGTGATTTCCCAAAATATAGACATAATATAACCCCAGACAGATTGGCATGCCGTTAAGAAAAGTCAACCCATCAATTTAGAATTGGAGACTCAACACAGAATTCAGTTAAGTGTCATACTCCGGATACCCTTTTGCCAGGAGTCTTACCCAAGATACCCCTTTGGTGCGGAGTCTTACCTCCCTGCAGAGGATTCAGTTGTGTCATACCCGAGATACCCTCATGGCGACACGAGTTCAAATCCTGGACGAGACTGATTGCATTTCACATAGCACTAATACCCTTGGGAAAGGTATGAATCCAATTATTCTCCCTCGTGCTATGGGTAAATAGTAGGACAGACTAGGTTCTTCAGCCTTGGTGAGGCAACTAGTCTAAGAGAAGGAAAACTCTGAATTCAAACCTGTTAAACTCCGCATAAAAATTGACCTTGTGTCATATCCTGCCCGAGCAGAGGGGGTTGGTTAAATAGGATCAGTCTGCAGAGGATTCAATCGGAGTGTTGTAAGCTCTATCAATTAAACAAGTGAATTATCGATTGAATCATTTATCAATGTTGTGATTGATCCATAGAACCTTTGTCCTGCAACCAATTATTTACACCTAGGGGATAGCTACATAAGATATGAACACCGGTTTCTCCATGCATGTTTATAGACACGTGTTACAGTGTCTGCTGTTCTGTTTATAGGAAGAGAGAAGCTCGCTTATACTCACGAGATATTTTGTCCAACAGGTGCGCATATAGGTATGTCGACAGTGAATAGACTTACCACTGTATAGTTGTGTGTATGTGTGTATGTGTGTGTGTGTGTTTGTGTGTGTGTATGTGTGTGTGAGTGAATGAATATCCAAGTACGTTTATGCCGTAGTGTTGGCATTATAGAAAGAGGAGGAGGAGGAGGAGGAGGAGGAGGAGGAGGAAAGAGATATAGAAGGAGATGATTGTCATAAATCAAATGGTTTACATTGGCAACAGATGTATCTGTCATCAAAATACAACGGCTGGACGGTGACACACAGAAGGTCCACTTAGTGTTTCCACAAGACACACAGACACAGTGACATTCATCTACTTATCGAAATATGTATACAACATTTAACGGTATTCAGATATCGACCATAATTGATAGTTTCACGGCATCAGTCTCGCGTAATTTCATCATAGTGGGTTTAAATAACAATCCAATATCCGAATGGTTGTCTATCGAATGAATCATTTGAAAATCCTTCATCTTAGTCCTTACTTTACTTGCTCGAAACTTATACATATAAGTAAGTAAAGTTAGCGACCATAGTCGAGGGTGACCCGAAGGATCCCTTTTCGATAGCTACTACACCAAGGTGTAGGGGAGGGCGCTACTCCATTCCCAGGATTGCTCCACTTTACCCTTGAACCGTACCTTATAATGCTGAGTGTTAAGCAAGGTGGTATCAAGTTCCATTTTTAAAGTCTTTGGTATGACTCGACCTGGGATTGAACCCAGGTCTCCCGGGCCATTGGCGAACACTCTAAACCCTCACTTGGATTTTAGATTTATCGTTTACTTCGCACTTTTGTATGAGTCTCACCTGCATAGCAATAAAGACAGAAATCTGAATTAGTTTTTTTGGTTTTAGAAGGAGTTGGGGGTCACTACCACCCAAATAGTCAACGGAGCTTGGTGATTGTCAGTTTCTCGCTAATACAATGATCCCATTGGCGAGAAACTGACAGTCAACAAGCATCGTGGACTCGGTGACACTACGTCTATGCTAATATCTATCTAGATATATATATCATCATCATGTCATACTGCTCGCATGGATTTCCCTGACTCTCTCTCTCGCCATCCGTCTCTATTATCCATCGCTTACGGTAGGTCTTCCAGACTACACCCTGTGTCCGTACTGAGCTGTTGTTGATAAATTCTACCTGGTCGTCCTACATTTGCGCCTTTGGGTGAAGAGGTCCATGGGAGAACGTCCTTACTTCTCCTGCAGTGTCCCACATGTCATGTTCGTCTAATTTGGATAGACTTCGAGATGGGTGGTTAGTGGCCCTATTGAAAGATTACCATGACTTTCACTAGTGATACATCGAAACAGTCTGTCTGTGGATGACAATATATACACTCTCCATTCTTGTGGGTTGAGCACTCTGGCGAAGGAATATAACGGTAGTCACTCGCGAAATGCAAAGCTCTTCTAACGAATTGAGCACTCCGGTATCCGCTGGCGCAAAATGTAAACAAACAAAATTTGATTCAAATGCGTTAATTCCCGAACTGATGTTGAGTCGCAGGCATATTTTAGGGGTATGTCCTCAGCCTGAAGTAAATTTAGATGGGTTTCAGTCCCAGCTAGGAGCGTCTCACGTGTCTAGACACACTGAAGATTTGCGAGACAACGAATCAGTCTGTGAATGACAGTATATATATATATATATACATTGGTTTTATAATTAAACTAAAACTTAACCGTCTTGAGCTACCGAAACTGTCTTATCCCCCTTGGTTGGCGGCTGATGAGGACAGGGTATCGCACGTGCTTTCACACGTTGTATGATGAAAAAAAAAATATATGAAATAAAAAAAAAAATATATATATATGCATTGGTTTTACAATTAAGCTATGACTCTGACGGTGTGGAAAAAAAAAAACAGAAAATACAATTTGTTAATTTAAAAAAATCGTACAAACTGATATCTCGGAATAAAATTCAATAAAAACATAAAAGGCTAAAAACATTCCTACTGCTTGAAAATAATCAACCAGCACCGCAATGCCTTATCAAAAGAAAAAAAACATCACCAGAATACGTAAAGCTAACACGTAGGAGTGCTCACTACGCTAAGCTGAGTGAGATACAGATACCTACAGAATCAGAAGTAATCTACATTAGATTTCACCTCACTGTATCATCAGGATAAATTCTGAATTTGTCCTTATGATACAGGTTAAGTGAAATTAATTAATTTTGACTCTGTAGGTATTCGTTTATACATATTTATGCGTGTGTGTGTGTATGGGTGTGTTTGCAAAAGATGAACGAAAGGGATAAGATAAATTAGAATATTTCGTTTGTGTTATTCAGTTTCCGAAAGAGACGTTTTTAAAAAGTTTTTTTTTTTTTTAAATAGTTTTTAAATAATAGATATGTTATAAGAGAGAGGAGGAAAAATAAACTAGTGATGTATCTTATCTATTTATTTAATGAGAATTATTTCCCGATATTCAAGTGTCTTCTACTTTTATATGATTTCTGTCATTATGGATATCGAGCTCTCCATTTGGGAGATATGAATATATATATTTACCCAACCGCTCTCTGTGAACAGGATACGACACAGAGTCAGTTTTCCAATAGAATCTACCAGGTTTGAATTTAGTTTTCCTTCTCCTTGACTGGTTGCCATATCAAAGTTAAGGAGCCTCGTTTGCCCTTCTATCTATCCACAGCTGGAGGGAGAATAGTTCAATTCATGCCTTTCCGAAGGGTATTAGCACTATCTGAAATGCAAACATACATGTCCAGGATATGAACTCGGGTCACCTTGTCAATTTACTACGGTGATAACCATTACATCACCAGCGCCTCTATTTGGCATGTGTAGGGTTTTTTTTTTAAAATTAGTCGTGACTGTGTGAGTTTTGTTTGGATTTTTCTGTTGATGTGTCAACCCAAACCTGTCCATCCAATTTCAATTCTACTAGTGAACCTCGGGTGGTGTAATGGTTAGCAAGCTAGACTAGTAAATCTTCACGAGTAAGTTCGAGTCTCAATGAGTGCCCCATTTATACAGCATTGAGCCACATCTAAGCAAAAAGCTTAGTAAATTAATATTTCATACAAGGGAGATAAAACCGATAGTTAACAAAGAGTTTGTGATTTTTTTTAGTATTGTTTAATAATAATAAAAGGTTGGAAAAGTGATCTTCTGGTAGTTGCGTAAGAGATTTAAATTCGATTTGTGCTCTGGTCTGGATGATATCGATTTTTTTCTCTGATCTCTATTTTCTCCAGTCTCTTTACTATGCTCTTGAAGACTTTCCTAAGAGCACCAATTACAATTCAAGGGTGTAGGAGCAAAATTAGGAATATTCTAGTATAATGATAAACGACTATTATTGAATAAGATTAATTTTGATTTAAAAAAATTAATAACAAAACAAGAAGATAGACTCAAAACAGTAAATCTCGTCAAAATTGCAGCCATTTCTTTCCATTATTCCATCAACACGTCCTCGAAAGGATTTGCATGCCTTCAAAATAAATTCCTCAGATATTTTATTTCATTCCTCCTCAATAGAAGTCTTAAGCGAACCAATATTTCGATGGGAAGTTGAATTTGTTTTGTTTTCTAAAACACCCCATATAGCGTAATTAAGGGCATTCATTAACTGTTTCGTCTCTGTTTCCACATAACCTACTCTTGCTATTTTATTGTGTGGTAGAGTGTTCCCCAATGGTCCGGGAGATCTGTGTTCAATCCCAGGTCGCGTCATACCAAAGACTTTTAAAATGGTACTTGATACCTCCTTGCTTAACACTCAGCAATATAAGATATGTATCAAGGGTAAAGTGGAGCAATCCAGGGAAAGAAGTAGCGTCCTCCCCTATACTTTGGTGTAGTAGCTATTGAAAAGGGAACCTTCTGGTCACCCACAACTACAGTCGCCAACTTTACTTACTACTTACTCTTTTTTTGCACGATTCCCAGTTAATCATCATTCCCATCCAGTCATATCTGCTCTTGTATTTCCTTCTGAGCAAGTTTGCTGCACTTATATGATTAACTGCTCCATCACTTGCTAAATGAGGGCCTCGTGCTCAATTGTGAATATAAGAATTTGCAATAAATATATATAACCTCATCTGCTATTTTTCTGTGTTTAACAATTTTTTTTCTATGGCAAAATTGATTCTCATGGCATTATTTCATGCTGCTTTTAATTTATATTCAGTTTCTCTTTTTAACTAAGTCCAATTACTTTGTTGCTTGAAGTATCCGTAGAGTTGGTCTTCTTCCTATTTTTGTTTTGTTGATTTTTTAATTGTTGTTCTGTTTGTTATTCATTTCTGTTTCCAAGTCTTTGAGTACAGTTCCAAACGTACCAAACACAATAAGTACCACAGTCACCATCATGTTCCACCATTATTCTTGCCAATCGTAAACATGATGGGTCCTGATGGTCTCCATTTTTGCCACTAATTTTTAATTCCTCCAACCTTTTTTTCAAGCTTTTGTCCAACTTCTAAGTATTTGTTTATTTATTTTTTTAAATTATCTTCTATTTTCAACCGAAACAGCCAAGTCCACTAGGGTGCATTTTTTTTCTTATTAATATATCACTAAGGTTTATCTCCTTGACGAAATTAAGTAATCCATTTGTATCTCAAAATCCCAGATAATTAATGCGTCTCATTCTCTCGGACGGATTTAGGCATATATAACTAGGTAAGTAAAGTAAAGTTGGCGACCTTCAGTCGAGGGCTACCAGAAGGCTCCCTTTTCAATAGCTACAACACCGAGGGGTAGGGGAGGGCGCTACTCCTTTCCCTGGATTGCTCCACTTTACCCTTGATACGTACCTTATATCGCTGAGTGTTAAGCAAGAAGGTATCAAGTACCATTTTTAAAGTCTTTGGTATGACGGGACCTGGGATTGAACTGTGGTCTCCCGGACCATTTGCGAACACTCTACTCACTAGACCATAATCTCTTGCACAATTACCAGTTGATCATCTTACCCATCAAGTCGTGGCTATTTTTGTACTCCTTTTGTGCAAGTTTGCTACATTTAGGTATGTGATTAACTGTTTCAACTCTGTCTCCACATAACCTACTCTTGCTATTTTGTTGTGTATTTATAATTTTCGCTTTGATAAAATTGGAACTTTGGCATCATTTTCTGTTTTATTAAAAGAAATTCGGTTTCTCTCTTGAGGTTCACTTTTCTTGTCCATATCCATGTCTTCTCGTGTGAAATCTCGTCAGTTTGTCGTTTGAAATATCCAGATAGTTTTCTCTCCCTTTTTGTCTATCTTTGTGGTCTTGTGTTATTATTGCTGTTACTAGCAAATGTAATTCGTCTTTTTTTTTTACTCTAGAAGATTTATATTGAGGCATCTACGCAATCAACAATGCTGACGAGACCTCTCCCATCTTCTTTTCTTGCCACATATAGTCTAACTTTATCATCTGTCGGGTGTAAGGCCTTGTGAATTGTCAACAATTTCCTGGACTATTAGTTTAGATTCCTCCTTTTAAGAATAGTCCAGAGTATCTTACAAGAAAGTCTGCCAAGGTGTTTATTCCTTTGATGAAATTTCTGCAGCAGAACTTGATTTCGAGAAATTTTATAATTGTTATCATTATTATCAAATGGTCTTTCACTGGAGTCTGAGTGACAGAAAGTATCCCCAGGTCTCCAGGACTCGGTATTCGGGTAGATCTTAACAATGCTGAAATTTGGATGGTCTCTGCTCGTCTACCGTTTTCCAACTCTTACATCTCCTCTTACGAAGCCTTTTAGTGACCGTTCCAAGTACACCAATTACGATAGGTATCACCATCACCTTCGTATTTTATTGCAATTTTGTTCTCTGGTAAGGTCCAAGTACTTGTTCCTCTATTCGTTTTATTGATTTCCATCTTGTGATCCGCCCGGATAGCAAAGTCCATTATACTGTAGGTTCTCTATGAGAGTTTTTCATATCAGTTTTCGCTGATGGTCTTTCACTGGAGTTTGAGTGACAGCAAGTCTTCTCTAGTCTCTAGGACTCTTCTCAGTATTCTGGCAGTTCTAAATAATGCAGTAGTTTGGATGGTCTCCACTTGTCCGCCAACTTCCAAATCCCCCGGTCCCTTTAATAATCCTTTAGTTACTGTACCAAAAGTACCAATCACAATTGGTATAATTGTAACCTTCATGTTCCACAGTTTTTTTCAATTCTCAAGCAAAGTCGAGGTACTTATCCTTCTTTTCACATTCTTTCAGTTTTAATCCTGTGGTCAGCCGGGACAGCAAAGTAGACAATTTTGCCAATTCTCTCTCTTTTGTTGTTGTTGTTGATTATTATAAGGTCTGGAGCATTAAATAACCTAATAAGAGTTGATATGCCATAACAACTAATGAACCATTTGCCCAGTCGGTTGGGGCAGTAGAATACACTGACTGCTTTTCTGCAGAGGAGTAAGACCCCACCCCTAACGAGAGTCCTTGATATGACACTAAACAATCTGATGGTGAGGTTCCAGTAATGCTGGAGCTTTGGGGAATGCAGAGTACCTCCTTATTGCCATCGCTCCCAGGTCCACTCTGACTCGGAGTTGTAGCACCTGATAAGGGTCCTATCTTAGGGTTAAATGAACTAACGTCATACTCGTGCTAACCTGAATTGTTTGACTAAACTGAATTTTTGACAATTAAACCGCACTTACATTTAAACTACGTGCTTATGCTAAACTGAAACCGTACTCAGATTTAAACAGTGTGCGTATGCTAAACAGAACTATTTGAAATGGAATCGTCTTTTTGACATTGAAACTGTACTTACACTAAACTGATTTGTTTAATATAGAACTATTTTGACATTTAACTGTGCGCGAGCAAAATATGTACTTATACTAAACTGAATTTGCTGAATTAGAACTGTTGGAATAAATTGATTAGTTTGAAATAGAAATGTTTTTGACAATTAAACTGTGTACTCATGCTAAACTGAATTGGTTGAAATAGATCTGAATATTTACATAAAAATGGATTTGGTGTTAAATAACCTACAAAGGTTGATATGTCATAAAAACCCAACCAACCAACCAACCAACCTAATGAACCATACAACAACATTAATATAATTAACACATTTTGAATTGACATAATTCATGTGTGAGTATAGAAATTCTTTTCAATTTGGAATCAAATTTTAAAATATACCGAGAACTCTGAAGCAGAAGCAGGAGAACATACAAACAACCGTGAGAAAATACCATTTATAAATTAGACATACATCTACGTTATTGTGTATGATAGGAAAGGTTTGTGAATGCAGCAGTCAAATGTCAATTCCATTTATAGTGTCCGCATAGGGTAACTCAATACTTATATAAGTTATGTGCATACAAAAATAGGCGAATAAATAATGGTTTTAGCAGACAATAATCAATACTAGCTGAAGTACCCGTTTATGCCAGGTAAGAGAGGATGCATTTGGATCCCAGACACGGTGAGACTATCAGAAAAATATCATAAATCCCTTCTAGTTCAGATCAAAAGAGCGGTAAAGGTCATCATCATCATCATGTCGCACGACCAGCACGGATCTCCCGGACCCTCTCTCGCCACCCTTCTCTAGCGTCCATCGCTCCCGGTAGGTCTTCAAGGCTACATCCTGCATCGGCACAGAGCTGTTGGATATAGGTTCTAACTGGTCGTCCTGCCTTTGCTCCTCCATGTGAAGGGGTCCACAAGAGTATATCGCTTATGAGTTCGTCCTTACTTCTCCAGCAGTGTCTGGTTCGTCTAACTTTGATAGTTTTCGCGATGGGTGGTAGGAGGCCGTATAGCTGCTGTTTTGTGGGGTGCTGCCCCCAGGACTTGTTCAATATTGTTCGCAGTATTCTTGTAACGTGATTTAAACTTGGACTATTCCACTTATTTCATTTTTCTAAAAAATGATTTGTATTTACGATCTTGTTTGACAATTAAAAAGTAACTCCAGATATTTAGAAAGTGCAACAGTTATTATTTGCTATTTACCAACCTTTTCCTCGTGAGCAAGTTCGGACACAAGGTCAATTTTTCAGCGGAGTTAAACACGTTTGCATTCAGAGCTTTTCTTCTTCAAGACCGTTAAAGATACGAAGGCTAAAGAGCCCAAGCTGTCCAACTATCTATCCATAACTAAAAAGAAAATAGTTGGACGTATACCTTTTCCAAATTTATTATCGGAATGTGAAATAGAGTCTCGTTCAGTAATTGAACTAGGGTCACCTTGTCCATTTAATAAAACGATAACCGCTACAATACGAGTGCCTACTTTATATATATATATACTCAAAAACAAGGGTGGGGTGAAAGGTTCATATGATGACGTCATATCAGCTGTTGATGAGTTTTTTGAACAATGGGATACGAGCACTGCAACATCGATGGAAGAAGTGTGTAGACCGCAGTAAGGACTATGTTGAATAATAAACATCAGCTCTTCACATTCCATGATAATATCTTGGTCAGCCTATGAACTTTACAACCGTTCTTCATGTATATATATATATATATATATATGTGTGTGTGTGTGTGTGTGTGTGGAGACGCTCGTGGTGTAACGGTTACCACTATAGGAAATAGACATGGTGACCCGAATTCAAATCCTGAACGAAGCAGTTTGCATTTTGCATTGCACTGATACTCTTCGGAAAGGCATGAATCCAACTATTTATTTTCCTTCCATAGGGAAATAGTTGGGCATACAGGGCATATTAATGTTGGTATGGCTACCAGTGTAGGAAAAGGAAAAGTCTGTTAAACTCCGCTGAAAAAGCCAAAATTTCTCGATATTTATTGGCTTCTTTGTTAAGGGCAGGTTTGTTTCTTGGCATATTAACCTTCTGGGTTAATATGCCAAAGCTATCCTTGTAGAAAAACAAAAGTGGTAGTATTTCACCCATGACTTTGAGGTTTAGTGTTTATGTTTTTAACCAGCTCCGCCCCAAAAGCCAGGAGCTTTCTTTCACTCTCTTTACTAAAAAATATAATAATTATTTAAAAAATTACAAAGGTTTCTCTAATTGTTTTGAGTTTCACGCTGTTCTAATCCTCACGAGAGCAATATCTGATTGCTCTACGCAAATGTTACTATGTTCTTTTTTTGCTGTTTTTACTGATATATATATATATATATATATATATATATATATATATATAAAAGGCTAAATTTCTACAGAAATAATGACCCAGGCTTTTATCGTTTTATTTCCAATGATAACGAATGTTATTTGGTATTATTTATTTCCAAACATATTTTACAGTGAAATTTTGTATATTTTTCGACATAAAAAAAGTTAGTTCTACATTTAAAATGAATAAAATGCTATGTTTAAATAAATACTTATCATTTAGGGTTCTCGGATGAATGTCTTTATCTTTATATTCGCAACGTTTCGTCCGTCGGCCTTCTCCAGGTGTTTTTCGTCGAATTCGGGGGCCTACACGTAACTTCGAACCAAACACTTTCTTTTATCTACAGAGGTAAATCGTTCTAATTCCATTAATCATAACAGGGCCGAAGTATGAAGCTATACTAAGTATTTTTGTTATTTTAAACCGTAGTCAGGATTGAACAACCAGCCTTCAAATGATTTCACAAAGAAGTTCATTAACCAAACGCCAATATCCGTTATGTTACGAATCCAGCTGAACAATGCGTTGCGAATTTTTGAAACTTATAAACCTAATATTTTTTATCAACACTATAAAAAAAATTGATATCAATAAATACGAAGAAATAAATACTGTTATTTTTTAAATAAAAGCTAGTTTTTTTTTCCAAAAACTGCAACATTATTATTCAGTAAAAACGAATGTTCGTTGTTATTATTTATTGCCAAGTCAGACCTGACCGATAAAATGAAATGCAATTTCTTCCAAGCAGCGATCGTGTCGATACTACTATATGGATGCACTACATGGACGCTAACAAAAAGGCTGGAGAAAAGGCTTGACTGCAACTTCACAAGAATGCTGCGAGCAATATTGGACAGGTCCTGGAGGCCACACTACTATCCAAATTAGACGAACCAGACATGCAGGACACTGCTGGAGAAGTAGGGACGAGCTCATTAGTGATGTACTCCTTTGAACCCCCTACACATGGCCGGGCAAAAGCAGAGCGACCAGCTCGAACCTACAACAGCTCTGTGAGGATACGGGGTGTAGCCCTGAGGACCTACCGAAAGCGATAAACGATAGGGAGGGGTGGTGAGAGAGGGTCAAGGATATCCGTGCTGATGGCACGACATGATGATGATGATGATTGCCAAAATTTATAGCATTGAAATTTTCTTCCAAAAATGTGAATATGAATCAGTCTAAAAATACGTACACCTCTATACAAACATTGTTCTACAGAGAAAGAATGGGTTGAAACTTGACTTTTTTCTTGATTTAAGTTCTTTTCTTTATACAAAACGCGAAAAACGCTAAAATAAATAAATAAAAACAAGAAAGGAAACAAAAATTAGAAAAAGGAAACAAAATAAAAAAGAAACAAAGCAAAACCAAACAAATTTTTTTTTAAAGGAGACGCGTCTAGTTTTGTGGATTCAAACCTGGTGATAGCAACTCCCACCCTCAATGCACTTAAAGTGAAAGGTCGGAGTTGTACGATGTCAGCATGAGAGTAGTAATTTACTAAGCGTTTTGGTTAGATGTGGCACAAGGCCATGTTTTCATGAGAGCAATTAAAGAACCAATGCTAATATTAGCCTTACCCATGATTATGTGTGGAAAACCACTCTGGTCACGTGTCATAATTGCCAATGGAATTTGTGTTTCCAATAGATTTAAGTTAGAGTTGGTTTGTTTGTTGATTGGTTGGCTTTACGACATGTCAACCCTTGTTGGGTTATTTAATACCAAAGTCAGTCTATCAACTCTGGTCTAAAATTCCAAACAGTAAAAAAAAGTATCTTCACAATCATTTTAAACTGGTAAACACTCTATACTTGTTTTTGAATAGTATGTAACATTCCTTTGTTATTCAACGCCAACGCACTTGCCCAGTCAGCTGGGGCTGTAGAATACACTGACTGCACCTCTGCAGAGGGGTAAGACCCCCCTAACGAGTGTCCTGGATATGATACTAAACAATCTGATGGTGGGGTTCCAGCAATGCTGGAGCTTTGGGGTATGCGGAGTACCCCTTCATTGCCATCGCTCCCAGGTCCACTCTGGTCCGGAGTGGTAGCACCTGATAAGGTCCTATCTATGGGTTAAATAGAACTAACAGCATACTTATGCTAAAATGAATTGAGTAAACTGAATAGCTTGAAATAGAAACGTTTTTGACAATTAAACCGTACTTACACTTACACGTGCTTATGCTTAACTGAATTATTTCAAATAGAACTGTTTTTCGACATTAAAACTGTATTTACACTTCTGAATATTTTTGTTTCATGAACCATTATAATTATTTAAAATTTCTCAAACAGATCTATCTAATCTGTAGGTGGGACCCTAACACGTGATAAATCTCAATTCTAGAGGTGGGGGGCAGTAATGGCGACGAAGGGGTAACATCAGTGCCAGTCTTCGGAGATTAGTGGTCTAATTGAGAACAGATACCACGCAATGTCTACCTCACGAGCTAGTATGGGGCCATCTTAGGTGAGAGGTCCAATTATCTTAATACCAGCCCTGGCTAAAAGCACACTCCATTATACATATCAGGAAATTTATTCAGGAAATCAACAAAATCTTAGCAATATAAATAAGTAAATTTGGCGATTTCAGTTGAAGGTGACCCGAAGGCTCCCTTTTCGATATCTACTTCACCACTGTGTAGGGGAGGGCGCTACTCCTTTTCCTGCATTGCTCCACTTTACCCTTGATCCGTACCTTATATTGCTGAGTGTAAGACAAGGAGGCATCAAGTACCATTTTTAAGTCTTTGGTATGACTCGACCTGGGATTGAAACCAGGTCTCCCAGGGCCATTGGCGAACATTCTAACAATCATGCCAATGTCGGTTAGGAATATAATCATCATCATCATCATCATGTCGTGCCATCAGCACGGATATCCCGGACCCTTTCTCGACACCTCTCCCTATCATTCATCACTTCCGGCAAGTCCTCAAGGCTAGACCACGTATCCTCAGAGAGCTGCTGTATGTAGGTTCGAGCTGGTCACCCTGTTTTCACCCTGCCATGTGAAGGAGTCCACAGGAGTACATCACTTATGAGCTCGTTCCTACATCTCCAGAAGTGTCCTACATGTCTGGTTCGTCTAATTTGGATAGTTTTCGTGTTAGTTGGTAGGTGGCCGTATAGCTGCTGCTTTTTCGGGTGTGGCCTCCAGGACCTGTTCAATATTGCTTGAAGCATTCTTGTGTAGTTGCCGTCAAGCTTTCTCTCCAGCCGCTTAGTTAGCGTCCATGTAGTGCATCCATATAGCAGTATCAACACAATCGCCGCTTGGAAGAAACTGCGTTATTACGGATATTTTCCATAGAAAAAATATGACTTAAATCACTTTTGAGAGATTAGATGTAGGTTCTTGTTTTAGAATATATTTATAAACGGCCCATTGACATGATGGTTAGAGCGTTCACTAATGGTCTGGGAAACTGGGGTTCAATCTCAGGTTAAGTCCTATCAAAGACCCCCCAAAATAGTACTTGATGCCTTCTTGCTTAACACTCAGTATTATAAGGTACGGATCAAGTGGAGCAATCAAGGGAAAGGAGATACACCTTTCGCTACACCTTGGTGTAGTAGCTATTGAAAAGTGAGTCGTCGGGTCACTTAACTTATATATATGAGTACGATGTTCTACTTCGGCATTCTTATGAAATAAACAGATAGAAAATATTTCGGTGTTTTTTTCTTTCCAAAAATAGACATTTTTGAGGTTGTGTAACCTTGTGAAATAGTGTTATATAATAAAGGAATGATTTTTTTATATTAATCATTTTTCGTTAATTATATTTTATTCAGTTTGGTTGGGCTTTGAACTATTCGGTTTAATAGTTCAGGTGCATAGTCATTGGGTGCATTTTTACGCTCGTGCGCAAAGCATATGACAATCACCATTGTCATAATAAACCCCTAGATAGGAAATGTGACTGGAGTGTAGATGACGTCATGCCCGAAAGAGATGGTCCTGAGAATCTGAGGATTTTGAAAAAGAGTCAGTTGAGAAGTTGAGATTGGACCATGAAGGCAGAAAGTTGAGTTTCTGCCATTGAGGCAGAGAGTTGGATTTGGGCCGTTGAAAGATGTAGTTAGGATTTTCGGATCTCTACCGACAGAGATCTTAAATATCACGGGATGTGCCGCGCGTTTGTGGTGTCAACATAGGCTTTTAAGAATTGTGTCTCTCTCCTCGTGTCACCATGAACCGAAGTCAGAAATTAATAAACCATTCCTATCTGAAACAACAGAGTCCGCCTGAGTTTTTGCATCTGTATCTGCACTGTTGAGATTGATTTCATTATGATTATGGCTATACAACAATAGAAATGAGAATATCTTACTTAACATTTCAGCCTAAAAAATCAGAACATTTCTGCGCAAGTTATTTCGATTAGAAATTTGCACGTACAAGATTTCGATAAAACATTCAACTCAAAAAACCGTAACCTTTTTGTTTAACATTTTAAAAAATTAAACTTGAAACCATATAATAGTGCATAAATTGTCAGTTATTTATTTGAACACTTAATTTTCTAAATGTGAATTTGGCCCAAAATTCAAGTCCTATTAAATTAACAATTTTAAATAACCAACATCTGACACAAGGCCCATAGAAGAAATACTAATATCATCAAGCAAGTATCTTTGCGTAAGGAAAGTGTATGAATGTTTCATGTTTGATTACAATAAATCTATTATTGTAATATTGACGTCAAGGCGCTTGTTTTATAATCAAGTTATTATTTTAATTTTGAGAGAGATAACTGTCGTGACATTTATTTATCTAACGAGCGCAATGATTTTTAAACCCACTTCAACGACAGTAAGGAAACAAGAAATCTAATTAAACAGAGTTTAATTGTCTGTCCTCTTCTCTCGACTACAAAGCAGGTTAATACCAAGTTGTCAGATTTGATAGGCAAACTTACTAGACCCAGAGAAAAGAGGCGCTTATAAATCAAGGGGAGGCCATGCTGCTGCACGATGAAACTAATTTTACATTGGCCAAATTTTCAAAATTCCAAAGAAAAATATCATGGAGTTGTTATACAACAGAAATCAGTTACGGTTATTAAAAATGCAATGGCTGAGAGAGACAAATGAGAGAGAGAGAGAGACAGACAGACAGACAGACTGACAGACAGACTCATTCTTGACTTTGTGTATGTTGACATCGTTTTCAGTAGATGTCTTATTACTACCAATATATAGAGACTGCTCTATTAATTTCAGAGGTTTGCCAATTTATGAAATGGCACCATCTTGATTAAAACACACGAACTTTATTTTATCTGATTTTACGGAGAGACCCATGCCACCTTGTTGCCTGCTCCTGACTAAGCAGTTGAAACGGACGTCCACCCACCAATTTAACTCAAAATAGGATATACTACACAGGACTTTCTTTAGTCCAGCAGGATTCAACTAGAAATTATGTTCTTCGAAGACAAAAGAAAAATGTTAATTATTTCAAATGTGAAAATATTTTAAAACAAAACCCACAATTCTGATTACAAAATGACACGTTAAAAAGTTCTATTTTCGTATACATGAATGTTCATTAGCCCGATAGCTTAAGCAGTGTTGAAATCTGTTCGTAAAACAAACACTTCTTGATACTGACCCAAGGCCGAAACCATCAGGGATTAAGAAGAAATTAATAAATCTTATTTACCAATTATTATGTATCGATTTTTCACTCACCACACACACACACACACACACACACACACACACAAATATATATATATATATGTATATACACCAACATACTAGTATATTCATATATAGAAATTTATATATGCATAAATACACATATATATACACATGGACATATATGTATATATACTTACAAATACTCTCACACACACATGCACACACATGCACACACAGACATATATATATATAGATATATATATAGTGATATATGTACACATATATACACATAGATATATGCACATATATATATTAATATCTATACATATACATGAATAGGCACATATGTATATACATATGCATAAGTATATATATATATATATATATATGCATACAGACAAATGCATACATACATATATAAATATATATGTGAATACACACACACGTACATATACATATATATATATATACACACATAGACGTATATATATATATATATATATATATATATATATATATATCTGTCTGACAGCAATTTTATATCTGCTTATCAAATGTCAGTATGTATATATTTACATACCCTTCTGCGTGAGCTGGATGTGCCACAAGGTCAATTTCCAAGCACAGTTTAACAGGTTTGAATTTAGAGTATTACTTCTCTTAGACCAATTACCATACGAAAATTTAGGAGAATAGTCTACCCTACTATTTACCCATCGCTGAAGGGGGAATAGTTGGACATACCTTTCCCAAAGGTATTAGCGCTATGTGAAATGCAAACAGCCTCGTCCAGGAATTGAACTCGGGACGACGCGTCTATTTCCTACTACGGTAACCATTACACCACGAACGCCTCCGTATGTATATATGTCAGTATCTATCCATTTTGTCTTGGTTTTATGGCATATCAACCATTGTAGGTTATTTAATGCCAAATCCTCTTTATACATATATATTAAATATATATGATTTGGTTTGGTTTGGTTTTATGGCATATAAACCATTGTGGGTTATTTAATACCAAATCCTCTTTATACATATATATCAAATATATGATTTGGTTTGGTTTGGTTTTATGGCATATCAACCATTGTAGGTTATTTAATGCCAAATCCTCTTTATACATATATATTAAATATATATGATTTGGTTTGGTTTGGTTTTATGGCATATAAACCATTGTGGGTTATTTAATACCAAATCCTCTTTATACATATATATCAAATATATGATTTGGTTTGGTTTGGTTTTATGGCATATCAACCATTGTAGGTTATTTAATGCCAAATCCTCTTTATACATATATATCAAATATATATGATTTGGTTTGGTTTGGTTTTATGGCATATCAACCATTGTAGGGTATTTCATGCTAAATCCTCTTCATACATATATATTGAATATATATGATTTAGTTTGGTTGGGCTTTATGGCATATCAACCATTGTAGGTTATTTAATGCTAAATCCTCTTTATACATACATATTAAATATATATATGATTTGTAAACACATTTTGTTGATAACATTCTTAAACGAGCCTGAGCTCTTTTTTGCCACACTGTTGAATGATTTCAAGTATTGCGACATAACAGTCACGATTTAACATAAGTCATTGTCTGCACACATAGGTCTATTTGACTCATTGATAGGATCCTATCAGGTGCTACTGCTCCAAGTCAGAGAGGACTCTAAGAACAATAGCAATGAAAGGGAACTCTACATTGCCCAAATCTCCAAGGCTGGAGTCTCACAATCTGATGGTTTAATGTCATATCAAGGACACTCATTGGTGGCGGGGTTGCCCCTCCGCAGAGATGCTGTCAGTGTATTCTACAACCCTCGTTGCTAATATATGCTTGTATGTATGTCTGTAGATGTTCATATCTATCTATCCATCTATCTATCTATCCCATCCCATCCGCTCGGATATGATACATGGTACGATATGATACAAGGTCAATTTTTAGCAGAGTTTAACAAGTTTGAATTTAGAGTTTTCCTGCTCCTAGACTAGTTGCCTTACTAAGGCTGAAGAATTCAGTCTACCCTACTATTTACCCATAGCTGAGGGAGAATAATTGGATTCATACCTTCCCCAATGGTATTAGTGCTATGTGAAATGCAATCAGCCTCGTCCAGGATTTGAACTCTTATCGCCGTGTTCATTTCCTACCATTACACCACGGGCACCTGCATCCATCTATCTATCTATTTATCCCCCAAGGCATCTATCAATATGAAGAGAAAAAATGACAGAGAAGCCCACAAAGAAAATTTTAGCAAGCACTTCACAATTATCCCTGTTATATCGAGAATCTAAATAATTAAAAGCAAAATAATCAAGTTAAATGAAAGTTACTTGATAAGAGAATTTTAAGTAAATTGCTCCAGTAAGAACTTTGCTATGATGAGCCGGTCTGCTAAGTTAATATATATATATATATATATATATATATATATATATAGTATTATTCTGTCCAGTTAAACGAGAGTTGGGAGTAATTCCTTCACCTCCCTCCCCCGTGTCTATTCTGTTTTATTTATCCATTAGATCTGAAGAATTCCTGTTATATTTTTCTTTGTGTTTTTGGTTAACATCAGAAACGCAAAACAGGATGGAAATAAATTTATAATCCTAAAATAACCGGTCTTTGGTTTTTTCTTTAAAGAAAAAAAAAAGATATATATATATATATATATATATATATATATATATTAACTCATTCACACGAGTAGGGCGTGACACAAAGTCAATTTTTAAGAGTACTTTAATAGGTTTGAATTCAGAGTTTTCCTTCTCCGTGATCAGTTGTCATACCAAGTTTAAAGGGCTCAGTCTGCTTTACTATTTGCACTTTGCTGTAAGGAGGATTCAAAGGTTGTCATGTTATGTGAAATGCAAACAGGGTCGTCCTGAACTCGTGTTGATTTTTTACGACTATAACCATTACACCACAAGCGCCTGAATAAGGATTATAATAATAAACGAAAAGAGTGACAAGTACTTGTACCTGGCCAAAGAACTGAAAAAAGTTATGGAACAGTGACAGTGATACTAGTTATAATTGGTGCCTTCGGAACTGTTCACAAATGTATGTTAAGCGAATTAGAGGAGCTGGAAATCTGAGGACGTGTCGAAACCATCATAATCATAGTATCATTAAGATCAACTAGAATACTGAGTATAGTCCTGGAGAATTAAGAAGAATTACTATCAATTACACTTCAGTGAAAGACCACCAGTTAACGGTGGTATCAATAACTCGCAAGGAGTAATTATAATACATGTATATATATATATATATTATGTATATATATATATTATCAACATTTAAATATCACATGTATAGATATCATATGCATGTGTGTGTGTGTGTGTGTGTGTGTGTGTGTGTGTGTGTGTGTGTGTGTGTGTGTGTGTGTGCACGCGCGTGTGTGTGTATATATCATGAATAGACGCTAATAAACAATCGTTTGAAAACTTTTAATGAATCAAAGAGTTCTCAAATTCTCACAAGAAAAATAGTCAATGATATGATGAACATAAACATATATGAACACTTCACGTGTTTTAATGGTTATCAAGCTAGATAAACAGATCACTATTCGTGAGCTCGATTCTCCTGACCTTGTGCCACATCTAAATTAAGTTTTGTAAATAGCCATAATAGACATACATATTCATCTATAAAGTTTACGCAACTTGAAGAGGAATTATAAAAGTCAACCTCAGTAGAAAGAAAGACAGGATGTATTTTTCTTGAGGTATTTCTCTGGAAAAAAAAAGTAAGGGGAATTTTTTTTTACTTCGATCAAAGAGGACTGTTAGTTTTTTGGCTTTTTTCTCCGGTGATATTGTTCAGCCTTTAAGTAAATAATAAATTTCCTACAGAGGATTAAGAGATTAAAAGATAAGAAACAGGTGAGTAATGTCCACTGTATGTATTAGGTAGTTTGAGATGAAGAAATATTTGGTATTTTAGAAAAAATAGTTAAAACTTGTAAAAAATTCTAAGATAAAAATAACAGGTCAGCAACGTACAGACCTAAAAAAAAAATACCATTTCAGCCGAAAACTGGATTGTACGAGGTTTTTTTTTCTTTTAAGGTATACAAATGCCATTCACTTGAAAAGAAAAGGCGTTTGAACATTAAACGTCGAGTCATATTTACTCATGCTGTTAAAAAATTGATATCATTTGAGATATACTTGGTTCTTCAGAAATAAAATTGAGATCTTTTCCTAATCCAATGCGCAGAAAAAACTTAAAATTCTGTGTTTAATATTTAAACGCCTTTTCTTTTCCAGTGAATGGTGTTTCTACATATAATTGCTTAGAGGGTAGAGTATTGGCAAATGATCCGAAAGACCGGGATTCAATCCCAGGTCGAGTCATACTCAAAACATAATACTTGATGCCTCCTTGCTTAACTCTCAGCATTCTAAGATATGAATCAAGGGTAAGTGGAGCAATCCAAGGAAAGGAAAGTCGCCCTTCCCTACTCCTCGGTGTTGTAGGTAAGGAAAAGGGAACCTTCGAGTCGTCTTCGGCAACGGTCAGCCAACTTACTATATATATATATATATATATATATATATATATATATATATATATATATATATATATATATAACATTAACTATTGAATTTTGAGTTCTTTAAACGCAAGCTGTTAAAATTTGAGATTATTTGAATGAGATCTCGTTAAGTTTTTAACAAAATAATATTTGTTCCGAAACATACTCTCTGTGTAATTATATATATATATATATATATATATATATATATATGCTTTTCTTTTCAGGTATAGAAATACCATTCACCGGAGAAAAAAAAAAGGCATCTCAATATTAAACAGTAAATTTTCAGTTGTTTCTACACATGCAGTAAAAATTTCTGATCATTTGAACGAAACTTTATCAAGTTATTTGATTACAAAATGATATTGATTTTTCTGAAATACCTAGTATAATAGATATATGTTTAAATGTTTTTTTTTTCTTTTTCAGTGAATGGCATTTCTAAACGGCATTTGAACATTAAACGTAGAATCTTGAGTAATTTCTTGGCATGGCAATAAAAAAGTTGTGATCATTTGAACGAGAATTGATTACAAAAGGACATGAAGTTTTCTGAAATATCATGTCCATCTTAAATAATATTAAATTTTATGAAACGCCCTTTAAAATAAACATTCACGTTTTTATATGAAGTTTATGTAAGTAAAAGGGAATTTGTAAAAGTTGGCTTCAATTGAAATAAAGTAAAGATCCATTTTTCTCGAAGTATACAGATAAAATAAAGAAGTATGGTTTGTTTATTTTTATTCTATCAAAGAAAGTTGTTTTTTTTTTCCTTCTCCTATTAACATTAGACTTTAAGTAAATAATGAATTTTCTACTGGGAATTAAGGGCTTGAAAAAGAAAACATTTAAAAAAAATAAAATAAAAATCAGGTTGTCAACAGGTGTTTTTGAAAGAGAGAGACAGAGAGACAGAGAAAGAAAAAAGACTGCGACAACTAAAAATAAAAAAAGAAGCATTTTGAGCACATTTTGAAGTATTAATATTTTTGAAAAAGTGTCATTTTTTTTTTGTGTCACGTACCTGCTTGCAAACGCCACCTGGACTGGACTACACTTGTCTCACTTAGCCCGACAAGACCCGAGTTTTGTCACCTGAAACGACGTTCGTTTTGATTGGATAATATCAAACCAAGACTGACTCCTCCTCCTTCCGCTTCGAACCGGGTTGGGTTAGGGTTACGATGAGGGTTAGGGTTAGGGTTAAAAACTTACGTACGAATGCACTGACGTACCAATAAAACTAGTTGTTTATATTCTAAAATAGCACGCCCTGTCGGTGGGGATTAGAATATGCTTACTATATCCTCAGCAAAGTGATAAGACCCCCACCCCAAAAATAGGTATCCTTGGTATAAAACTCAAGTTATCAGTTCGTGAGTCTCCGGCTCTGGAGCTCCTTGGAGTTGGGATTACCCTTTCATTGCCAGAACTACCTAACCTGGAGTGGTAGTATTCTTTAGGGCAACATGTATGAGACTGATAGATCTGTTTAAATATTATTTGTATTATTTGTCAATTATTTCTATTTGTCCTTAAAATATTGATATTCTATTGAAGTATGTTGTGCATTTGTTTTAAAAAGGATTGTAAAACTTATTAATAGATGAGCTTCTTAAACATTGATATTGGAATTTGATCGGAATAGTTACATAAAGATATGAAATCGCTATCAAATTATAATCTTTTCGGAGAAAAAGGAAATATAAGAGAAAAATTATTATTGATTTAGTATCAGTCATAAAAAAAAAGACACAGACCCCAGACATATGTATATTATAAACAGATTCTTCACTGTATTAATAAATGAAATGTGATGAAAAAGTTTCTAGACTGAACCGTCATTCTTTTTTTTTTAATTTAGATAAATTAGATTTATATAAATACGTGTTTATAGCTGAGATACTTGTGTATGATAGAATTTCTAGACATCTATGTATGATGGAATTTCTATACATCTATGTATGATGGAATTTCTAGACATCTATGTATGATGGAATTTCTAGACATCTATGTATGACAGAATTTCTAGACATCTAGACTTTGTCTAGATGAATCAGTTCTAATTATCGATACTTTTGGATCAGCAGTTTCAATACTTTTTGAAGGAAATATTTTGGGGAAAACACTGGGTTGCACAAGTGTTGTATATTCTGAATTTATTCCACTAAGCCTTGTGTGATTTTTTTGTTTTTTATTTTTTAAACTGAAAATTTCTTTCAAGAGTAAATGACATGAGGGACATTAAAAAAAACCCGTAATGTTTCTAAAAGTCAAAAGACTTTTGAAATGAAAAGTTTCAAAGGTGTTGTGATCAATAGAAAAATCTTTGAAATAAGAGTACCGAATACGAAGAAGAGTATTTTGAAAAGAAATAATATTTTTTGAGTAAGTTAATTTATGTTTTGATTAGGACATATTTAGTTTCAGTACTTTCTCAAGATACCTCTAAAGAGCTACGAACACCGATTTATCTTTTTTAAAAAAATATTTTGTCCCACCTTGCAAATACACACACAGACGCGCTCAGAGAGAGAGAGAGAGAGACAGACAGACAGAGACAGACAGAGAGGAGGCGTCGGACAAGAAAAATAGAATCGATTTTTTAAAGTTCGAGATCTGGCCTAGGAGAATCCGTTTACTTCATATCAATGACCACGAAAAGCATGAATCCATCTCTTCCCTGCAAAGTGATAAATTAAAAAAAAAGGACAGACTGAACTTTTCAGTCTTATTTGATGTCTGGTTTCTTTGTTTAATGGCATATCAGCTTTCAAGGATTCTTTAATGCTAAAGTTATCTCCGCAGAAGAACAGTAATAATACCATCTAACCCATAAATGGGGAGTGGATAAAGGAGTTCATGCCTTTCCTACAGATATTAGATCGAAAATGAAAGTAATAGCGTGACTAGAGTCCGAAATCGCTTACAGTCTGGCACATTAGCCTCACCGCCATCCAACAAGATAAGTTAAAAGATATGAGGGTGTGGCTTAGTTTCTTTGTTTTAATGACACGTCAACTTTCGTGAGTTATTTAATACCAAAGCCATCCTAGTAGAAGAACAGTAGTAGCTCTAATCACCGATAGGTGGGGATTGTTTTGATGTGTAGTCACTATTGGGTTACATTGATGGGCTTTCTTTCTTTAACAGCATATCAACCTTCGTGGGTTATTTAATACCAAAGCCATCATTGTAGAAGAACAATAGTTGTACTACTTAACCTATAGCTGGTGGGGTGGATAAGGGGGTTTATAGCATTATTATGGGTATTAGTTCGAAAGATGACGTAATGGCGTTAGTGGTGTTTGAATTTGCTAAATGCAGTATCGCTGTCCTAGTACATTAGCCACAATACCACCGGCCTCACCCCAAATGGATATGGAGAGACACTGATAGATAGGTAGATAGATAGATGGTTTGGTTTGGTTTCTTTGATGACATATTGACCTTCTTGGGTTATTTGATATCAAAACAATCCTTGTAAAAGAACAGTACTGATGACATATTGACCTTCTTGGGTTATTTGATATCAAAACAATCCTTGTAAAAGAACAGTACTGATGACATATTGACCTTCTTGGGTTATTTGATATCAAAACAATCCTTGTAAAAGAACAGTACTGATGACATATTGACCTTCTTGGGTTATTTGATATCAAAACAATTCTTGTAAAAGAACAGTACTGATGACATATTGACCTTCTTGGGTTATTTGATATCAAAACAATCCTTGTAAAAGAACAGTACTGATGACATATTGACCTTCTTGGGTTATTTGATATCAAAACAATCCTTGTAAAAGAACAGTACTGATGTTATTTAAGTTAATGTGAGGACGGAATCCCGGTAGTTGAGCAGTCTCAAGTGACTTGCAACGCACCACTTGAGCCTTTACTGGACTTGAAGAACAATGAAATCGAATCGGTCCGATCTAGTCAATTGGTTGGTTGTTTGGTTGGCTTGTGTGGCATATCAACCTTTGTTGGTTATTTAACGCCAAATCCATTTTTATGTAAATAATCAGTTCTATTTCGAACAATTCCTATTAGTATAAGCACGCAGTTTAAATGTAAGGACAGTTTAATTGTGAAAACATTTCTATTTCAAGCTATTCAGTTTAGTCAAGCAGTTCTAATTCAGATAATTCAGTTTTGTATAAGTACAGATTAGGTTTACACACAGTTTAAATGTCAAAACGGTTCTATATTAAACAAATCGGTTTAGTGTAAGTACAGTTTAAATGTCAAAAAACAATTCCATTTCAAATAATTCAGTTTAGCATAAGCACGCAGTTTAAATGTAAGTACGGTTTAATTGTCGAAAACATTTCTAATTGAAGCTATTCGGTTTATTCTACAATTCAGTGTAGCATAAGTATGCCGTTAGTTCTATTTAACTCATAGATACGGCCCTATCATGTGCTACCTCACTGGCCCAGAGTTGACCTGGGAACGATGGCAATGAAGGGGTGCTCTGCATTCCCCAAAGCCCCGGTATCACTGGAACATCACCATCAGATTGTTTAGTGTCATATTCAGGACACTCGTTGGGTTGGGTCTTACCCCTCTGCAGAGGTGCAGTCAGTGTATTCTATAGCCCCAGCGAGAAGGGAGTTCATGCTTTTCTCTAAGAATAGATCAAAAGTGAAAGTAATAGCCCGACGAAGGTTGAAACTCACTTACTGCGATGTCGAGGTGGTCGTAAAGTATCAGTTTCAGTCGTAGGAAACGGACACGGCGACCCGAGTTCAAATCATGGAGGAGGCATTTCCTAATACCCTAACACCTTCGAGAAAGTTATGCATCGAACAATTCTTCCTCCAACTAACTAGTAGGGCAGACTGACTTTAACCTTGGCATGAAAACCGATCTAAGAGAAGAAAAACCCTGAAACTACCTGTTAAACCCTATTTTAAAAAATTGATATTGTGTCGCATCTTGCTTGCGCAGAGGAGTAGAGTTGTAATTTACAAAGCTTTTTGTGGCACAAGGCCGAATGAATGGGGTACCAAATGAGATTCGAACTCACTCTTGCAGGTTTTCTTATCACGCCTGCAAACCATTACACTACTAGAGGCACCCCACAGAGGAGTAGAGTAAGTATATATACGATGTAAGCCATAACGCTACGAGGGCTTCGATTTAGACATGATAGAGTTAACAGATTCGGAGGACGAAAACTCAGATTCCATACGAAAATCCAATTCCTTACGACAACATTATTAGATTAAGTGACAGATTAGGATTTTTCATAACTTAGAGAAGATTTGAATCTCAAGGCGTGCTGAAACAAACAAACAAACAAACAACCAAACAAAAGACACCGAAAAGAATGATGATTTGGTTTGGTTGGTTTTTATGGCATATTAACAATTGTTGGTTATTTAATGCCAAATTCTCTTTATTCATATATATTGAATAATAGGATTTGGTGTGGTTGGGTTTTATGGCATATCAACCATTGTAGGTTATTTAATGCCAAATTCTCTTTAAACATATATATTGAATATATAGGATTTGGTTTGGTTTGCTTCTATGGCATATCAACCATTGTAGGTTATTTAATGCCAAATCCTCTTTATACATATATATTAAATATATAGGATTTGGTTTGGTTAGCTTTTTTGGCATATCAATCATTGTAGGTTATTTAATACCAAATTCTTTTTATACATATAAATTAGATATATATAATTTGTCACAATTCAATTAATCATCAGTTATTTGTTTACACTCAGTTAAATAATCAAACAGGACTACTTCTAACAATTCAATTTAGCATAAGACAATAAAGGTTAATGATTCTAAGCATTCCTGTGTATCACTAATAATTCATTAGTCATTTCTTTGCACACAGTTTTATGATCAAATAATTCTAATTCAAACAATTTAATTTAGCATAAGTCATTTGTTTGCACACAGTTTAAATGTCAAACAGTTTTATTTGACCCATAGATAGGACCCTATCAGGTGCTACCACTCCAGATCAGGATAGACCTGGGAGCGATGGCAATGACGGGATATTCCACATTCCTCAAAGCTCTAGCTTTACTGGAGCCTCACCATCATATCCACGACACTCGAGATGCAGTGGGTGTATTCAGTAACCCCAGCCGACTGTGCTGGAAAAGAATTAAGTTGAAGGAGAGCATATATATATATATATATATATATATATATATATATATATATATATATATATATATATATATATATGCTCTCCTTCAACCTCAGTCTATATGTGTGGGGGGATTGACATATAAAAATTGGTTTTAGAAACGTTGTTTCTTAGATCAAAACATGCTAAAGTACTGGCCAAGACAGAGGGATAAATTCTTGAATAATTGAACGTTCTCTATCCCCCCCCATGTCAGTCTCATGTCAATAACTTTGATGCATTTGAAATTAATATTATCTTCAAATGAAATAGGACTAGCTATGGTCTCGAAATATTTTTTAGAGTGTAATTAAACTACATTTGACACATTCTAATGGAGTTGATAGTTTGATTATACCGGCTCATTGTCCCAGTGGTTAGCGTGTTCGCCAATGGTCCGGGAGACCTAGGTTCAATCGCGTCATACCAAAGACTTTAAAAATGGTACTTGATACCTTTTTGCTTAGCACTCAGCAATATAAGGTACGTATCGAGGGTTAAGTGGAGCAATCCAGGGAAAGGAGTAGCGCCCTCTCCTACACCTCGGTGTAGTAGCTATTGAAAAAGGAGCCCTTTGGTTGTCCTTGACTAAAGGGAGACAACAACACAAATAAAGAAATAAATGAATGAGAATTATTTGGGGCGTTTAACGATGAAATGAACAAATCATTATTAAAGTGCTGAAATAAAGGTCTGCAATACAGTATAAAAAGCTAAAATGTTTAATCTAAAAATTGTACTTTTTTTACGAATACATAAAACTTAGAGTCATGTGACTGAGTTAAGACGGTGAGGAAACACACGGAAACACACGGAAACACACACACACACACACACACACACACACACACACACACACATATATATATATATATATATATCAAGTAATTCGAGTAAGAGTCAAGAGGCAAAAAAAAAAAAACACAATTAATAAGCGGTGAAGAGCAGACAATACCGAAAAGAAAGACAGCACACTCATGCCTCCGATACGCACTACAACTTGGTCAACGATATCTGCGAAAGTGTTTATTCTAGGATCCATGCTCAACAGGATTCATTTTAACCTTCTGAGGAACTACAATTATCTCAGGAGATTCACAAATAGAATATATATATATATATATATATATATATATATATATATATATATATATATATATATATATGCCAAGAAATGAGACGTGAAAACCAGAAGATAGAGTTTATTTGTTTTATTTTCTGTGCAACGCTTCGATCTTTATCATGCAAGCAAACCCTTTCAGGTGTGTTTGAAAATGTTCATATAATGAAAAGCAAATCGTTATACAGGTTTTCAAGTTCTATTTCTAAACACATGTATGTATGTATGTATGTATGTATACAACCACACACACACACACACACACACACACACACACACACACACACACACACACACACACACACATATATATATATATATAGACCAATAATTAACCGGATTCAGTGACTTAATTTTTGACAATGCGATCATCAGACTTGTTTAATCATCACATAGGCGAGAAATTGACAGCCACCAAGCGCCGTTAACACTGTGTCTACCCTATTCTAACTTATATCCACATATGCTCTATCACTGATATTCGGCACTTTTTAGTTATAAATAGCAAACTGGATCTCACACACACACACACACACGCATATATATATATATATACACATACACACATAAAACACGCACATTTGCTTTGAAACCTACACACATACACACACACACATATATATATATGTGTCTGTGTATGTGTAAAGTGAGAGAAAACGATTCTTTGACCTACCCAAACACTTTTAAGTTCATGGGACCTTCTAATTGTCACTGATGAGTCAAAAGTTCATCATCGTCCTTTAAAATCCAAGGATTATGCAAGTTTCTTTCCAAATTTTTATCGAAGGCACAAGAAAAAGGGGAGAACAATTTGGAAATATCATCTTCCAATTTGAGGAAATAAAATATCTTTTAAAGATGAATAAACATAAATCGAAGAATATTCCAAACTTTTGCCAATTTTCAATAACTTTTAGAAAAGGATTTTAAACTCCAAATTTGTAAAATCTTTGATCCTATCGAATATTTATTGTCTCAAAATTATTTCACGATTCTTTGAGAAGTAATTTTACGACAAGGTTGAAGACTTCATCAATTATTCTAAACATCTTCGTTCCAGATTTGTTGAACAGATTTGGAACCAGAGCTTCTATTTCTTTTATAAAGAATTTTATAAAACTTTCAGTAAACAAAAGTAAATTTGAAAATCCTCGATCTTCATAAATTTCCAATGTCTCAAAACTATTTTGTAATTTTAATTGAGAAGACTTCACTCAAGATTCTACGAGGTTTTGTTCCAGGTTTGTTAAACAAGGGAAATTAAAAAATTCCTTTCTTTCATTCGTTCAGCTTTATGCATATAATCCAGCACTGTGAAAATTCGTTTGACAGCCGCGATAGGGGATTGCCAATTATGATTTGGGATCATATGGTTTGATATGGTTACTTTGTTTTAATGGCATATCAACCTTCATGGTTTATTAAATGCCAAAGCCATCCGTATAGAAGAACAGTTGTGGTATTATTTTATCCATAGTCGATGGAATAAAGGAGTTTATACCTTTCTCAAGGTTAATTGTCGAAAAGTAAATGCAATTGAGCTATCGGAGTTTGATCAGTCAAGTACGTAAGCCGGTACGTCACTGGTACGGCCCCTTGGAATCAAAGATTATTTTTCTTTTTTTATAACTTTCATCAAAGTTAACGATTCTCTACTTAAAATACTTTGTAAAATCCTCGATCCTCATGAATCTTCATTGTGTCAAGTATTTTTTCGATCCCTCTTAAAGTTGGTAGATTTCGTCCAAGATTCAAGGGATTTCATTCCAGGTTCGTTAAACAAGGTTAGTTTGCTATGTTTTGGAAACAGAGCTTATATTTCCTTTATTATAATGATATGTTAAATAATCCAAAGGTTGCTTGAGAGTTGGTAATAGTGATCGATTACCCATTTCTGTTCGTTCACTGCTTGCCAACAACTCACATACTTTAAAGTAGGCTAGTGGCAACAGAATCCACAGGAAGCAAAAAGTAGAACTGGGAAAAAAAGGAGAGCTGGGAAAAAAAGGAGAGCTAGGAAAGGAACGAGAATAAAGATTTTATGACGGGAGAGAAGAAAAGTTCAAGCAGTGACACCAAAAACCTGACCTGACTTAAAAGAAAACATGGCTGACAATGGAGCTGGTGTTTCTGTTGAGTACAGAACATTCAAGTAAGAGAAGTTCGGGGTTATTGGGGGAAGGGTTTTAACAAGGGGCTAGAATGGGAAAACGAGTGGAAGGAGACATTGTAGCCTCCCAGTCTTTAGTCAAACAGATGAACAAGGTGTGTAAAAACAGCGGATTAACGTTAAAGCTTGTCTGGACAGAAAACAAAAACTACTAAAAAAATAAATAAAAGAAGAAAAAAATATAAAATAAATAAATGTTCAAGAGGAATTTGGCTAAAAATAACATAAAAACGGGTCTGAACTGAGTGTCGTTCTGAATGTAAGCCATTTAAAAAAATGTACAAAAACAAAATCTTTTTTCTATTTGAACACACAGACACATGTAAATTAAACAATTCAATATGCAGACTATTTTGTTCTGCCTTTTGTTTTTCTATCCTTTTATTAATCAGGGATCATCCAACACTCGTTCACGTAAATTTGATGAACTTTAACGTGTTTATTACTTATTATAGCCATAGACATCCAGGGGACCAAATATTTGAGAACGCCTCTATGTTTTAGTCATGAAGAAATTCCATAATACCAAAGGAAAACTGGAAAAGGCGCTCTCTATCACCTGCAGAAAAGTTTGGTTTAGTTGGTTTTATGGCATATCAACCATTGTAGGTTATTTAATGCTAAATCCTCTTTATACATATATATTAGATATATAGGATTTGGTTGGGTTGGGTTTTATGGCATATCAACCATTGTAGGTTATTTAGTGCCAAATCCTCTTTATACATATATATTAAATACATAGAATTTGGTTTAGTTTGGTTTTATGGCATATCAACCATTGTAGCTTATTTAATGTCAAATCCTGTTTTTACATATATATTAAATATATTTTGCATTTTTAAACATCCATTGTTTACTTAACATCGCTAATATCATCCCACATAGCCCTGATGATGGTTCAGTAGAACCGAAACGCTATAGTTTCGACTTTACTCCTCAATAAATCTCTCCTACTTGGATTGCCTTGTTATCAATTTTTCTTTACATATTAAATGCATATATGATTTGAAGGCACATTTTGTAGATACACACAGTTAAATGATCGAACAGCACTATTTCTAACAATTCAGTTTAGCATAAATCAAAGTTAAATGGTTCCAAATATTGCTATGTAAAACTAACAATTCTATTAAACATCAGTCATTTGTTTACACACCGTTAATGATCAAAAAGTTCTATTTTAAACAACTCAATTTGGTATGAGTCATTTGTTTGCTCTCAGCTTTAATGTCAAAATGTTGTATTCGACCCATAAATAGGACCCAATTAGGTGTTACTATTCCCGTCAAGAGTGGACGTGGGAGCGATGGCATTAAAGGGGTAATTAGCATTCTCCAAAGTTCTCGCATTCCTGAGAGCTCACCATCAGTCATATCCACGACACTCATTGGCGTAGAGATGCAGTCGGTATGTTTTATAGCCCCAGCCGACTGGGATTGTAGATAGGTAAAAGGGCCTAAAGAGTTCCTGGGTAAGACGCTAAACGGCATTTGACGATGAGGTCCCGGTTTTATGAATATGGTTAGTGTGGAATATCTTTCACTGTCACTACATTCACTCTGACTCAGAGTAGTAACTGTTAGGTCCCCATCTATGGGTCACATAGATCAGTTTTAAATTATTCGTATTCGATAGAAATACTTGAAACCGTACATCTGAATGCAAATTATGGGCTTTAAATAAGTCTACTTGATGTCATTTAACAGTAAATTACACTCAGATTCACTCTAACTAGGGGTGGTAGTACCTTAAAGTTTAACTAGGAGGAATAGTACCTTAAAGTTTAACTAGGAGTGATAGTACCTTAAACTCTAACTAGGGGTGGTAGTACCTTAAACTTTAACTAGGAAGAATAGTACCTTACAGTTTAACTAGGAGGAATAGTACCTTAAACTTTAACTAGGAGTGATAGTACCTTAAACTTTAACTAGGAATGATAGTACCTTAAACTCTAACTAGGGGTGGTAGTACCTTAAACTTTTACTAGGAGGAATAGTACCTTAAACTTTAACTAGGAGTGATAGTACCTTAAACTTTTACTAGGAGGAATAGTACCTTAAACTTTAACTAGGAGGAATAGTACCTTAAATTTTAACTAGGAGGAATAGTACCTTAAACTTTAACTTGAAGTGATAGTACCTTAAACTTTAACTAGGAGTGATAGTACCTTAAACTTTTACTAGGAGGAATAGTACCTTAAACTTTAACTAGGAGTGATAGTACCTTAAAGTTTAACTTGGAGGAATAGTACCTTAAATTTTGATTAGGAGGAATGATACCATAAACTTTAATTAGGAGTGATAGTACCTTAAGCTTTAACTAGGAGGAATAGTACCTTAAACTTTAACTAGGAGTGATAGTACCTTAAACTGTAACTCAGAGTGATAGTACCTTAAAGGATTTTATCTCTGGGTCAAATAGATCTTTTTAATACAATATTTGTATTCGAGAGGAGATAAAAAAACAACAATACTCAAAAATGTAAATATGATATCAAATGAGTGTGATTCTCTAACCACTTAACCAAAAAATAACCCAAGCAGGATAACCTGCCATTAAAATCAGTCAATCGATCGTTGGAAAAAAAAGCCGATTAAAAAAAAAAAGTCGAAATAACAACGGTGGATGGGACATAGAATAGAAGATAACAGGGGTAAAAGTAAGGGTGCAAGGAATGTCTTGTTCATGCCTACTTTCTGTTTTATTATATGCGTAGTCAATTTAGCAACCCTGCTTCTTTCCCTTCTTCTTCGTGATCTTCGTGTTGCCACCCAGAACTTCTCCTCTACATTCGCCGGATTGTAGAAGACGAATTCTTAACACTTCACGACAAGGAACTTTCAACTTTAATTGTATACGTCGTATGGTTTACTATTTTTTTGTTTGGTTTGGTTTAGTTTCTTTCTTTTAATGGCATATCAACCTTTGTAGGTTATTTAATGCCAAAGCAATTCTCCTAGAAGAACAGTAGTGCTACTATTTAACCCATAGCTGGGAGGATAAGGGGTTTCATACCTTTCCCAAGGGTATTTGCCCGAAAGTGAACGTGATAACGCGACTGGAGTACGAACTCGCTTACTACGATTTTACTGTCCATCGCTTTAACCATTACACCACGAGGACACCCCCAATTTTTTTTTTTTTTGTAATTGTGACAAGATCATTAGGTCTAAGTAGAAACCATCTTGCCTGGTAGAGTGCCGGAAAGAAGATGATTTGGTTTGGTTTGGTTTGGTTTCTTTGTTTTAATGGCATATCGACCTCAGTGGGTTATTTAATGCCAAAATCATTTTGTAGGAGAACAGCAGTGATACTATTTAACCGGGGGAATAAGGGAGTGTAACATATTCATAATGCGAATATAGAAATATACAGATACGCAAAATGTTCACATGCATAGGAATCCCGAAACACTGACGACTCTCTTTGTTCAGGTACGAAACGTTTATTAACTTTTTTTGACTTTTAGTTTTTTCGAAACGAGGAGAGAGAGAGAGAGAGAGAGAGAGAGAGAGAGAGAGAGAGAGAGAGAGAGAGAACTTTTACTATGCTGACTATTTCTACATCGTTCTTCAGTCCAACCACAACTGAACTCTCGGCTCAGAGTCAGAATCTCAACTCACTGACACAACAAACGCGCGGCGCATCCCGTAGACCACAACTGGACTGGCTTCTCCCAGCTTCAAATCTCAACTAACTGCTTTTTTCAAAAATCACTAAAATTCCCTGCCCATCGCTTCCGGGCATAATGTCATTCACACCCCAGTCCATTTTCCTATCTGGGGTTTTTATTATGACATCTCTGATCGTCACATCCTCCGTGCACGAGCGTGAACACCTGCACTCAATGTGTGCACCTGCACGTGCACTAAGCCGAATAGTTCTAAGCCTAACTAAACCGAATGATTAGATATAACCAACGAAAAATGATAATATACAAAAAAAAAATCCTTCCGCAATTATATAACAGGAGTTTATATCTTTCCCAAGGGTATTACTCTGAAAATTAACGTAAGATCGCAATTGGAGTTCGAAATCGAGACCTCAGTTCAGCATTTTAGCCATTACAACACACAGTGACTCTCTCGAAAGAAAATGAAGAAATAGATATGGGAAGATAACACCACAGAATATGTATGTTTATTTACGTTTAATTGACAATTGAAATAAACCTTTTATTCCGATATATTCGTTTTTTTTTTCAATGCAAAACATATATAAACAAATACTATACTTGAAAGTTAAATTTGACCCGGACGTCAAGCACTTAAGGAAGACCTTGATGGGTACTGGGACAATTCGATATTCACTGTTGTGCAATAAAATTACAACACTGAAAATGTGTTTCAGTTTACTTTGGATTAAATGTAAAAACATAGCTGAATTAAAGTAGATAATCACATAAACACATCATATACATACACAGGTTCCAAAATAAGGGGTATTTCAACAATACTCCTATTTCGATTTGAATACTATATAATACTTTGGCGTTTACACTGGCTAGTACCCTTACATGTTTTTTTTTTATGTGCACAATACCGTGCGCTATTTGGCTGGTGGGGAAAATTCATATAGTCTATTAGTTAACGTGTGTAACCGTGACATTCAGAGGGGCTAGGTTTATCACTTGGAGCCTGAGGCGACCCTTTTTAGAGGAATGCCGACGGGGGGACACAATGAATTTTTAGAACTGCTGGAGGTGTGTAGGCTACGGCCCTGTGCCTGGCCCCTACAATAAAAATGGTCTCGCTCCAAACTTGTGAATACGTGGGCCGCTCGACAAATACCAGGACAGCGACATTGTAATAAGCGAGATTGAACTTCAATCGCACTATTATGATCAAATTCGTACGAATACCCATGGGAAAAGTATGAACTGCCTTATTTTCTAAGCTGTGAGTTAAATATACTGTTCTTCTACTTGGATGACTTGGGTATTTAATTACCAACGAATGTTGACATGCAATTAAACAAAGAAACTAAACTAAATTATCCTGGTTGAGTGATATTACCCCTGGCAAAAACTATAGAATTAACCCACGTAGAGGATATTCATTGTTTTTTTTTTTTACTTAGCAGTAAATGAACTAATAACAGATAAGACAGAAAAATATTCTATAGCTAAACATTCAGGCTTCATATATATTTTACCTTAAACAAACGAAATGAAGTTTTTTAAATAATGGCATCATATTTTTGCAATCCACGCAGAGAAAAATATGGAATAACCAAATATTGAGGAAAAAATTATGGAATGATATGAAAATTTGTATTTCAAAAACAAGTATTAGCAAAAACCTTGATATGTAATTGTTCTATTGTCAAAAGACAGTTATTACAGACTGAAACAAGCGGTTGAGCATTTCTGAATGAAAGAAAACATGGCCCAAACAAAAGAATTGTCGAATGAAACAAGGGAATGGATCGTAAAACTCACAGAGGAGAGTGATGAAGGACGTTAGTTGTTCCTAGTCAGCTGTATCTAAAATGTGATGCAGATATAAAAGAAATAGGTTGATTACAATATGAGAACACACTGGTACATTACGAAAAACGTGAAAGTGTCAGAATAGAAAACTCAAAGCGACATGTCTTGCAGATCGATAATCTACCAAAAAAGGTAAAAAAAAAAATAAATAAATAGAAAAATGTCGAAATATGTGTCAATGTCTGTGATAAAACTATGAGAAAGAATTCTGAAAAAAATTATGCCATTTATTTAAATGGTTTAATCGAGTTTTAGGTGTATTTTATGACGGTATAATGTTCCGCTATTAGATATGTTCCGTGTCTTGAATGTTATTAGAGCAATGTGTCTCGTATTGCAAAAACACTTTATTTAATGTTCTTTTTCATATCACGTACATTAATTAGAAAAAAATGTTTTTGTCTTATTTGTTAGTTGTTTATATACCTGTAAATTAAAAAAAAAGTTAAAGTGAACTTCCTCAAAGTGCGCTAATTCCTCATCGGGGAGACCTTAGTTCAATCCCAGGTCGCGTCATACCAAATACTTTAAAAATGGTACTTGGAAATTTACTAAGCTTTTGCTTAGATGAGCCACAAGGCCATATGAAAGGGGCACCCAATGAGACTCGAACTCACTCGTGTAGGTTTGCTAGTCGAGCTTGCTAACCATTACACCACCAGAAATGGTACTTGATACCTCCTCGCTTAACACTCAGCAATATGAGGTACGTATCAAGGGTAAAGTGGAGCAATCCAGGGAAAGGAGTAGCACCCTCACCTACACCTCGGTGTAGTAGCTATTGAAAAGGGAGCCTTCTAGTCACCCTCGACTATGGTCGCCAACTTTACTTACTTAGAAGACACATATTATACGTCATTTTCAGACCTATGTGGACCGTATTTTAAAGTATTTTATTTAATAGCACCTCCTTAATATGTCGTATATAAATCAAAAATATTTTGCGTCTTATGTCTAACTAGTCTATTGACTGCCACATGAAAAACAACAACAGAAAACATACAAATAAAAAAAGGTTAAAATTCTCTAAGTGTGCTAATTTTAAAATTTTTGAAAGTTTGTTAAATGCATATTTTATGAAGCCCGAATGTTAGACAATTAAATAAAAAATGTTTTGTATCTTAACTGTAATTAGTTTTTTTTTCTGTTGAATAATAAAACTAAAGCAAACAACCTCTAAATGTTCTAATTCCATATTATTTGTCGGGTAGAGTAGATACCATTTAGTTAGTAAGTTGGACGACCATAGTCGAGGGTGACAACTAAGGAGTTTGAACATTTTTGTGCAACATTCCAAGTTGAACATATAAGAATACCTCTTTACCACCCACGATCAAACGGCCAAGACGAGAGATTTGTGGATACGCTAAAAAGAGCCTTAAAGAAAGCAGTAGGAACTCCGACTAAAAAAGCCCTTCAATTTTTTCTTCAAGTATATCGGATAACTCCGAATGAGTCGGCACCATCAACTCTATCACCTGCAGAAAGCATGTTTGCTAGAAGAATCAGATCTGTATTTGATAAACTTATTCCTAGCAAGAAAAGCCACATCCCTGCCATCCTTGTTCCCAGAAGGAAATTTAATAAAAATGATAAAGTATTTTACAAAAAATACCAAAATAATATGACTACCTGGGAACCTGGAATTATTAAGGGGCGTATCGGAGACATGATTTACACCGTACAAGGTAAAAAGTTCATCCACAGAAGACACGTAAATCAACTACAAAAACGTATCACAGATGAACCAACAGAAACCCCACAAATTGAAGAGGATGATCTACAAGATCTTTACGATACCTTCGACCTACAAATGCCTCAAGCTGAACAAGAAGCTAGAGTGAAAAGAAAGCGAAAAGCCCCTCCACAATTCATAATTGACCCAAAAAGAAAAAATACTAAAAATTCACAAAGAAAAGCTGGTCAAGAATATTAAAAAACAATCTTACGGGGGTGTTGGGTATCACCTACCTTTTCAGTATAATGAGCTGTTCCATCTGCCATGTATGGCAGTAGCGGTGGTCAGTCTGAAAGAAGAATACAAGTCAGACCAGAAGAGCCGTTCCTATTGTTGAAGTATATCATTACTCTATCACTAATCCTATGTGCTTATTACTAACAGTCTCTCTCTTGTAAATACTCTTTCCTGTAAATATAACTATTTTCCTCACATATCGTTGTTTGTCTTATAATTCTACTACTTGTGTTCCCTAACCAGAACACAACACCGACCATAGTCGAGGGTGACCAGAAGGATCCCTTTTCAATAGCTACTACACCGAGATGTTGGGGAGGGCGCTATTACTTTCTCTGGATGGCGCCACTTACCCTTGATCTTTACCTTATAATGCTCAGTGTTAAGCAAGGAGGTATCAAGTACCATTTTTTGAGTCTTTGATATGACTCGACCCGGTATTGAACCCGGTCTCCAGAACTATTGCCGAACACTCTACCCACTATTCTAAAGGCCCGGTATATAAATTTTTACACACACCATATTAGAGCTACGTGTCTCGTATTTTAAATTTGTTTTAATTTATATATCTACCTTCATATATCGTATATTAACTAAAAGATGTTTTACGTCTTGTTTGTTATTAGTTTATTTATTGCTATAAAAAAAAAACTCAAAACAAACAGAAAATCCTCTAAGTGTTCTAACACCATAATTTTTGTCGTGAATAGAACTACTGCTCAAGATATTTTTATCCGAATATTTACTATTACCAGAGCATGCAGATATTGTTCTCAGGTCAAAATTCGTATCATTCTTCTCTTGGACACCAATTTTAATTTACCGTCAATATGTTTCTCTCTCTAGCTTTTCTTATTGTCCATTTGATTGTTTCATAATTTGCAAATTTCTTCCAATTTACCCCTTTTTTAACAATAAAATCCAAAAATGTAATTCTTTAGTAAAGAAGTCTTCATTCACTGTAGCTTTAATTACTTACCGGAAGTCATGTCGATGCACGGACATGTGCAACGTCAAAAATTTATTTTTTTTAATTTCCCACGAATGAATTTCCTGTTGATCTCATTCACATAACTTAAAAACAATCAATTCTTTTTTTTTTTGCTAAATGAACACAGAAATTGTTTGCACGCTAAAGCAATATATAATTAAAATATCGATGTGCTTGTAAAGTGAAAAAAAATTGTATAATATGTTGTAATACAAAACAAATGAAACATTTTTTTCTTGTTGAAAGAAATAATACTGGATGTTATTTTCAGGGGGAATTTCTTTCATGTACACCGCTGATTAGCAAGTTCTCCATGTTTCAAGAGATTAAGATTCAAGGTGATGAGCAAATGAGTTTCTACCTCCCTTTCTTTCTTTCTTTCTTTCTTTCTTTCTTTCTTTCTTTCTTTCTTTCTTTCTTTCTTTCTACTCTCTTCCTCTTTCCCTCAAATCCAGCTTTCTTTCTTTCTTTCTTTCTTTCTTTCTTTCTTTCTTTCTTTCTTTCTTTCTTTCTTTTCACTCTTCCTCTTTCTCTCAAATCCAGCTTTCTTTTTTTCTTTTCTTTCTTTCTTTCTTTCTTTCTTTCTCAATACAAATGATTTACAGGATGGAATCCCAGTGGTATTGTGGCTAAAGTGCTGGTTGGTTGGTTGGTTGGTTTGAATTACGGCGTATCAACCCTTTTCGGGTCATTTAAAACCAAATTAAATTTCAAACAATTCAGGTAAGAAAAGGTATAGTTTTTGTTTACAAACAGTTAAATGTCAAAACAGTTTTTATCATTAAGGGTTTTCGGACTATTGTCTTCATCTTTATTGTTATTTCCTCAACGTTTCGGCCGATATGTCCTCCGGCCTTCTTCAGGTATTTGTCGAACTCGGGAACCTTCAAAACTGTTCTATTTCAAACAATTCAGTTTAGCATAAGTACACAGTTCTATTAAAAACAGTCATATTTAAAGCTATTCAGTTTAACATAAGTACAGAGCTAAGTTCTATTTGACCCATAGATAGGACCCTATCAGGTGACACCACTCCGGGCCAGAGTGAACCTGGGAGCAATGGCAATGAAGGGATACGCTGCATTCCCCAAAGATCCAGGATTACTGGAACCTCACCATCAGATTGTTTTAGGTCATATACCAGACACTTGTTGTGGGGGTCTTATCCTTTTGCAGAGAAGCAGTTGGTATATTCTACAGCCCCAACCAACTGGGTAACTAACGTTCTGGATTGTGGCCTCGATGTGAGTGAGTTCGAACACTAGCTATGTTATTATGTCCATTTTCGGACTAATGCCCTTGGGGAAAGTTATGAACCTTCTTATCTTTGCCAGGTGAAAGAGAGTGCTGCCATTACGTTTACTTTTGAACAAATACTCTTGGAAAAAGTAAGATTGTTCTTATCCTTCAAGCTTAGAGTTAAATAGTACCACTACATTTGATTAACGAGGATGGGTTTTGCACTAAATAACCCTCTAAGGTTGATATTCCTTTAAAAAAAACTTAACGAAACGAAACCAAATAATTTACCGTTATATGGCATCAAGTTTTCCTATCTTTTACAAATAAATTGCAAACAGTTGGATTGGTTTGAGTTTCCCTATGTAATACTGATAATTCTTTGGTTTCAAGCAATTATTTCTATTTAGTCATTTGTCTGCACACAGATGTATGGGTTCAAGTACCTTATGATAATACTTATTAAGCAATTAGAGGTTAGCCCTACCTACCAGAAGCGATGAACGAAAGGGAGGAGTGGCGAGAGAGACCAGGGATAACCGTGTTGGCGGCACGACATGATGATGATGATGATGATGATGATGAAACAATTGGAGCTTAAAGTACATATTCTTAATTTGCACACAGTTATTCGGCATCAAGTATTCCTATGAAATACGAATATTTTTTAAATAGATCTGTTTGAACAATTGATGGTAACGGAATAGGTACGACCACTCCGAGACAGAGTAGACCTGGGAGTAATATCAATGAACGGATATTCCACACTACCCAGCTCCCCAGAAAAGAAGCTTGACCATCAGATCCAGGACTCAACTTTCAGGCGGTGTCTTTTTCCTCTGCAAGAAGATGTTGTGCAACTATTTTAATCCCCACCGATTGTACGAAAAATCCAAAGAGTATATCGGCCCAAACGTTGTTGGTTGGTTGGTTGGTTGATGAGAGGTTTATAGCATTTCAACCCATGTATGTTATTTAATGCCGAATCCTGTTTATACATGTAATTATTGAATATATGATTGGTAAACGAGTTTGTTGGTAACATTTTTAAACAGGCCAGAGCTAATTTGTTTGCACACAGTTAAATAGTGTTGCTATCCATCATTACCTAATCTATTTAGCATCAGTCATTTGTTTGCTCACACGTAAATGGCTAAAAAAGTCCAACTGACTCATAGATGGGACCCTAACAGGTATTACGACTCCGGGTCAAAGTAGACCTGGGAGTAATGACAATGAGAAGGTACTCTGCATTCCCCAAAGCTCCAGGACTAGAGTCTCACCATCGGATAGTTTAATGTCATATTCATGACACTTGTTATAGGGGTTGTTGTTTCTTTCCAGAGAAGCAGTCGGTGTATTTTACAGTCCCATCAACCGACTCAGCTATTACAGCCCATTTTTTTTATTATTGCTCGAGATTATCTTGCACTTTTAAGCCTTCTTTTCTTAACCTGGTATCGAGTTTCTTGGTAAACTGTTTTATCTTCTTGAATATAAAAAAAAGGTTTAGTGGTATCGCAAAGTTAACATGTAAGAAAAGCGTTGCTCTTACTTATTCAGTCTTTGATAAACTTAGAGAAAATTCAGTCAAACAAAATCTTTTCAAGTTCCGTCTATACTATGCAATAATTGTCCCAATAGCCTTATATGCTGGGGAAACTTATTGGAGGAAGAGAAAAAAAAACCTGAAAGTATTTACGAATGATTGCCTTGGGTTTATCGTGGGAATTTCGAACCAGAATCAAATGAAACGGAATGACATGAAGAGTAACCTTAGAATACCAAATAACATCACTGACATTATCAAGAACCAAAGATTGAAGGGGTTTCGTTACGTGGTACGAAAAAACAATGTCAGTCATATTAACCATTAATAATTTTGATGTCTATTGAAGAATTTGATGGCTTAATTGTGAAAAGCTCATCAGTTAAAAATTAATAAGTAGCAGGATTATTTGTTGTTTTATGCAATAAATTTAAGAGAAAAAGTTTTCTTTTTAAAAAGAGAACAGGCTGTTAGAACATGTAGTTAGCTTCAATTGCCGACTGTAACTTACGACTCCCTTTCGCTTAGAATTTTGTTTTATAAATCTCATTGTATAAAGTACAAGGCCATGAGTTTCATTGCCCTAAAAACAAAGCTAAAGAAAGTGTTGCCAGAGCATTGTGCTAAGATATGGTAGGCCATTGAGGGCAGAATCTCTTACGTAGAATAATATCAATTGATTTTTGATAAACTGATATCATTATACATATTTACCCAGCCCCTCCGCTCGGGCAGGATATGACACAAGGTCAATTTTTAAGCGGAGTTTAACTGGTTTGAATTCAGAGTTTTCTTTCTCCTAGAGTAGTTGCCTCACCAAGGTTAAAGATCTCACTCTGCCCTACTATTTACCCATAGGTGGAGGGAGAATAATTGGATTCATACCTTTCCCAAGGGTATTATATATATATATATATATAATTTGTAAGCAAATGGTTTATAGGTAAGTTTGATTTAAAAGAGTTGTTACAGGTTATTTGTTTGCTTACAGTTAAATAGTTTTAGCTATTCTTATATAACACAAATAATTCTATTAATTATTAATAATTTACTTTGATAGAGTTATATGGTTTCAAGCATTCCTATCAAACAGTAAAAAATCTAATTTAATATCACCAATCTCTTTGCACGCAAATAGATGGTTTCAAGTATTATTCTTTAAAATTACCAATCCTATTTTTCAAGTATTCCTATGTAATATTAATAATTTGAATACAGCCGAATGGTTTCAGATAACTAATAATAATAATCCTTATTAAATGATTGAACTGTTCTGTTCAACAACCATTCCAGTGCTACTATAACAGGTGCTACCACTTCGGGCCAGACTTGAGCAGGGAATAATGGGTTATTCCACATTCCCCAAAACTCTAAGATTGGAGCCTCACCATCAAATACAGTTTAGCTTCATACCAATTCCAATCATTTACAGGGGATCTTACCTCTTTGTAGAGGGGCAGTCGGCGTCTTCAACAGCCCCAGCCGACTGAAAAAGGAAGAGTGAGTGAATAGTCTGACATAAAGATGATTTTCTTTCATTATCATATAAAGACGATTTTACTTACAAAATACTCCGTGTATGACCACCAAAATTGATTGAGTGGTCTAACAAGAAACTACCTCTGCTAATAATGTGCAAAAGACAGACAAAATGGGAATTTGGTTTAGACGAATATGAGTGAAGAATCTTTGGGGGTTTATACTGATAATGAAATAACTGAAAATGAAAAGGTCTATTGTGTATTATATCGAAGGAGATGCCTTGTAGAGCCCAAAGCTACCATTGATGTATTCACAAATATAAGTACAAAATATACGGAAATTTGGTTTTCGGCGGGAAAAAAAGCATTTCTTTATCGCATACAAAGGAACTAAAGGAAAGAAAATTGATAATGGCGACTATATATAGCACTAAGCAGAGAGAAAGAGAGAGAGAGAGAGAGAGAGAGGAGAGAGAAAAGTTTATATTGAAATATAAGATGAAACAGCCAAATCCCCCATGATAAAGTGGGATATTGTTAAAAAGGCACAAGCTTACAAAGGAAGTAACAATAGCTGCAGATTGTGTCTGAAAGAAAACTTAGGCATCCCAGAACAAGTTGAAAATAAATTGCTTAAAAAAGAAGCGAATCGATATCAAAGTGTAGACATATTAATAAATTCCCCATATGTCCTTTACCACTTGAGTAATTCACTATCTATTCTCCTCTACTTGAACAAATACATATATATGTGTGTGTATGTGTATACATATATATCAAAAGCACACACAATATATATATATATATATATATATATATATATATATATACACGCGTATGTTTTTTCCACTAGTTAGTGTCACTTGTACTTCCATCTTAACACGTGTCTTTGCACCACTATACATTACGTCTGACCAGCTACTTTTCTAACTTCTCTGTCTGATGATTGTTAAAGTTATGAGCTTTGTGTTCATAATATGATGTTTTTTTTCTGGGGAGTGTACCTGCTCTGCCTCTTGGGCGTCAAACTAACTTTTCTCATTTGCAGTTATCATTTTATATACATATATATGTGTGTGTGTGTGTGTGTGTGTGTGTGTGTGTGTGCATGGTATATTTTATTTGTAGGCTAGTTATCATATAGAAGTATAATATATGAGGGTTGAGTGAAAGAAAAATTCATCAGCTGAAAAGTTCATATGATGGTGTCTTATCTGCTATTGATGTCTTATTACCAAGCTGGGGTCCAAGCTCTACAACACCATTGGAAGATGTGTGTAGATCACAAGGAGTACTATATTAAAAACTAGACCTCATTTGGTCATATTCCATGAGAGTATCTTCGTCAGCTTTTAAACTTTTCATGTAACCACCGTATGTATGTGAGGGTGTCTACGTAATTTTCGGTCATCCACTCAAACCACTAGACATTAGAATCTGAACGCGAACTTGTCCGGAACTGGAATGGAACAAATGCTTTATATATGATGAGCAAATTAAGGAAGACAGTCAGTGATAATATTTCTTTATAAATATTTACTGGAGAACCTTTCATTATCATTACTCCCAGGTTCACTGTGACTCAGAGAGGTAGTACCTGTTAGGGTTCTATTTATGCATCGAATATTACAATTCAATCATTTACTATACTTGAAACTATTTGACTGTGTGCAAACAAATGATTAATGTTAAATTGAATTATTTGTCTTATTATAGCAGTGCTTAAAACCATTTAACTGTGAGTATACAAATGAACTATGGCTGGTTGTTTGGGTTTTATGGCATATCAACCTTTGTAGGTTATTTAACGCCAAATCCATTTTTAGGTAAATAGTCAGTTCTATTTCAAACAATTCAGTTTAGCATGATTACACAGTTTAATTGTCAAAAACATTTCTATTTCAAGCTATTCTGTTTAGTCAAACAGTTCTAGTTCAGCTAATTCAGCTTAGTATGAGTACAGATGTTGTTTACTCACAATTAGATGTCAAAACAGTTCTACTTAAAAAAAATTCAGTTTAAGGTAAGTACAGTTTAAATATCAAAACAGTTCTATTTCAAGTAATTTAGTTTAGCATAAGCATAATAGTTCTATTGAACCCATAGATTGGGCCCTATCAGGTGCTACCACGCCGGAACAGAGTGGACCTTGGCGCAATGGCACTGAAGAGTTCTCCGCATTTTCCAAAGCTCCAGCATCACTGGAACCTCACCATCAGATTGTTTAGAGTCATATACAGGACACTCGTTGAGGGGTGTCTTAACCCTCTGCAACGGTGCAGTTGGTGTATTCTATAGCCCAAGCCGACTGGGCAACGAATGAACTATGTTGAATAGAACTATTAGTGTTAAATAGCAATACTTGAACTCTTTTACCAAAAAATTATTATTATTAAAATAAAAGAGAATTATTTGTGTCAAATATCTCTACTTGAAACCATTTAACTGTGTGCAAACGAATGATGGATATTGGATTGCATTATTAGAGTTAGATAGCAATACTTGAAACCATTTAATTGCATGTAAACAAATGATAGATATTTATTTAATACAAACATTTGTTTACATGCAATTACATAGTTTCAAGTATTGCTATTTGACACGAATAATTATTCGTGTTGAATAGTGATACCGGTAACGATTTATTCGGAGTGGATTTCATCATCATAATAAATAAATAAATAAATAAATAAATAAAAAAAAATCATAAATGGGTTTGGTTCATTCTCTTAGGATGGGTGGTTAGTTATTGAGTAGGTTTATACTTGTGGTGAATGCTATTTTATTTATAGTATTTTTAAAAAATTTTTATATACCTTTTCCAGTTCAAAATGGGGATAGTTCAGTTCAAAATGGGAATAGTTCATTTTGAACTGAACTATTCCCGTTTTGAACTGAACTACTCCCATTTTGAACAGGAAAAGGTATAGTTAATGCTTTGATCATTTGTAAACGGTTTTTATTGTTATTTTTATATATGATTTTTGATTAGGATCTTTCTTATAACTGCGGATTTGAGTTTGTAAGTATCTTTGTTATGCTTTGTCATAATTCGCTGTTTTATGGCGTATGTGTCGGAAAGGTGGTAGGTAAGGTGACGAGAGAGCGTGGTTGTTGTATGGCTAATATAGGTATTAGGTGTTATGATATTTTCCGAGAAACATTCTCGAAATGGACATGTAAATTTGTATTCTATATAATTTTTGTTAGAGGGGTTTGGGGAGTTTATGTTATTCTTAACGATAAGGTTGGATGATTTAAATTTTGAGGAATAGATAATGAGTTTTATTTGTTTTTGAGGTTCCTTGGGTTTAATGTGTTTTTTGTATATTGTTGGTTATTACCTACTCGTCTATTTTATAGTTTTTATGTATTTGATTCTTGTAGTATAGGTTTATCCTATTAGTATTGTTATTATTGTTGCTATTGCTATTTTTGTGGATTTTATGTTGATCGATTAGTTTATTAGGGAAGTTTTTATTGACTAAAGTTTGTTTTATATTCTTTAATTCTTTGTAAAATGTTGTCTTGGAGGAGGATATGTGATAAGCTCTATGAATTAATATTATTTTATTTATTTTTTATTATTTTATAACGGTTGTTTTATATTTTGTGGGGCATTCACAATGATAGGTAAAGTGGAGTTGTGACTGGTTGATTATTTTGCATTGGGATGTAATGAATTTTTCATTGTTGCTGGAATCGGTAAGAACGTCTCGGAAGGATTTTTATTTTTTTATTAATGTTGAGTTCGGTAGTGAACTTTAGTATCGTTTACTTTTCAAGGGTTCGTTTTAGTTTGTTAATTTCGTCGTGGGATTGTGTGGCCATGAAGATATCGTCTACATCATCATCATCATCTCGTGCTGGTAGCACGGATATCCCTGACCCTCTCTCACCACTTTTCCCTATCATTCATCGCCCCAGGCAAGTCTTCTTGACAACATCCTGTATCCTCACATAGTTGCTGAATGTATGTTCGTGCTGGTCGTCCTGCTTTTGCTCGGCAATGTGCGGGGGTCCATAGGAGTACATCACTTATGAGTTCGTCCCTGCTTCTCCAGCAGTGTCCTGCATGTCTGGTTCGTCTAACTTGAATATTTTTCGTGATAGGAGGCAGGTGGCCGTACAGTTGGTGTCTTGTGAGTGTTGCCGCCAGGACTTGTTGAAGATTGCTCGCAGCATTCTTGTGTAATTGCCGTCTAGCCTCTTCTCTAGCCGTTTTGTTAGAGTCCATGTAGTGCACCCATATAGCAGTATCGATGTGACCGCTGCCTTGAAGAAACTGCGTTTCATTTTATCGGTTAGGTCTGATTTCCATATATCGTCTACATAGCGAACGTTTATTTTGGGCTTTTTTATTACCAGGGAAGGAGTAGCGCCCTCCCCTACACCTTGGTGTAGTAGCTATCGAAAAGGGAGCCTTCGGGTTACCCTCGACTATGGACTATTGTGTTAAATATTTTGTTTTCGATGTGGGATATGTAAAATCCGGATATAGAGAGTCCAAGTGGAGAACCCATACTGATACCGTTTGTTTGTAAGTACATTTTTTCAGAAGGGTTGTAGAAAGGAACTTGTGCTGTGCAGGCATGGAGAAGTTGTTTGAGGGTGTTTGGTTTTAAGCCTGTAAGAGATTAGAACAGGAACGATGCTCTAGTACTGGTATCTTATAACCTAATAGAAACTGTCAATTTTTTTCTTGGGGAGAAGATTGACACTGCCAAGCAAGGAGCCTTGCTTTTAACGATGACATAAAAGGAAATTAGTCAGCATGTCAACTCGACAGCCTAATTGGTCATCGGATAAAAAATGAGCACCGCTAATGAACTTACATTGACCATAAAGATTCCAAAAAGGGGAAGTAATCTACATGGCATTGTAAACATCTAATAGGTCATCGAAGAGAAGATGGCACAGCCAAGTAATTGCAACTGCCCCGAGAGATGCTATAAAGGGGAAGTACTCTAAAAAACACCAATATAACCTAATAGGTCATTGACGAGGATATAGCACTACCAAGTAATTTTCCATGACCTGAGAGACGCTATGAAAGGGAAATACTCTATATGGGGCCATAATAATCTTATAGGTCATTGGAGAGGAGATAGCACAACCAAGTAATTCCCAATGGCTTGAGTAATGCTATAAAGGGGAAGTACTCTGCACGACACCATAATTACCTAAAATGTTACCCTGAATTTTAATCTCCGCAAAATAAATCTTTGTCGACGAGGCTTAGAATATGCGCTATTCTATGCAGAAGAGTAAGAGCCCTGGAAAAAAGGCTATAACACTAAACTGTATCTGATGGTGAGGCTCCAGTTCTGGAGATCTGAGGAGTGTAAAGTATCCTTTCATTATAATTACTCCAAGGTCCATTCTAGCCCAAAGTAGTAATACCTGTTAGGCTCCTATCAATAGATCTATTTAAAGATTATTCGTATTCAATAGGAATACAAGATACCATAGAACTGTGCACAAATTATTCTGTTTTAAGAGCAGTTAATTGAAGTTATAATTCCTTCCAAAGGATTATCATTATTAGTTACTTGAAACCAAATAACTGTGTGCAAACAAATGATTATTATTAAATAGAACTAATTACTTGAGACTATATAATCTTTAGTTATAAATGGGAATACTTGACACCATTTAACTGTGTGCGAATTATTTACCAAGGAGATAAATACTTAATATCATATAAACATGTGCTAAGAACCTCAAGAAACAAAACCAAAAAAAAATTAAATATAAATTTACAATGGAAATGCTTCACGAAGCTCTAGGTATAAAATAGCTCCGAACGGGTTGACATGCTGTTAAAATCAATCAATCAATCAGTCAATCAATCAGTCAGTTAATGTAAATGATTTTGTGAACCATCGTCCATCGGATCAATGTTGATGTTAGATGTTATAAAAGGGAATTACTCTACAAGATATCCTAATGACCTAATGGTTTATTGGAAAGGAGGTGGGCATATCCAAATAACTTCCAATATCCGGAGAGATATTCTAGAAAGGAATGTTTTCTGGCTTGCAACAATAATATTAGTTACAGGGGGACATAGAATAAAAAGCAAAAAAACTGTGAAGGTTTTCTTGGGCGACAGAGAAAAATATACAAGGTTAGCCTATTGTCATTTCATCATTTTGTGACCCATCGTCTATCAGATCAATGTTGACATTAGAAAATATTCTGCGTAGATTGAGTAAGTAAAAAAGACAAAGAGCGTCGGGTTGATTAAGTAATTAAATCAATGTATTCACTCAATCAAAATTCCTAACCTAAAAATAAATCACTAAAAAGCCCGCCAACGAACAGCGTTGTAATTGTAAAAATCTCTGTTTCAAAATCCCCCATTCACCGCCCGGTTCCTCAACAAAAACACTCCAAGGAATGAACAATCTGGCTAAGCCCTATTCACTCCTCTCTCTACCTGCAATACGTGTCCGCCCCCCTATATCTTATGCCTCCCACACCACCTCGAGCTACCGGAGTTGGAAAAAAAAAAGGATTAAAGTACGCTAGCCATTAACGTCTAGGATATTCCAGTTAGCCGGTCGCTTGTTAGGACATGTGCTGACCAACAGAAACGCGCATCACACAAAATATACAAACATCGGTGATTGGTCAATTAAGAGCGACCAACAGCTGGGCGCATATTGAAACAAGTCCAGTGAACACAGTTGGGAATGGAGGGGGTTTCTCAGAGTATGTGTATGTGTGTGTGTGTGTTTGTGTGAGTGTGTGTTGAGTGAGTGTGTAAAATCGTTGGTGGAGTCTGTGTTAATTGGTTCTGGCCCCGAAGAGACCAACAATAGGTTGACTGAGATGATGACATTACCTCCTACAGAGGGGTCGTACAAATTGAGCTATTGTACTAGTTAAAGAGGCTCCCTTTGCTTCATATCTATGCAACTGATAAAACAATCGAGTATAATTTGTTTTATGGCATTCAGACGGCAGTGCACGCTTTCAATGATAATTGAATAAATATAAAATTGTGAACATTTTTAGCATCTGTTGTTGCTTACTAAACTTTGTATTAATCTGATACCTTCGTCTTTGATTGCTTACAGTACCTCCTATGACTAACTGGTCACCCATTTAAGTATGTAACAGGTTAATTCTTGCTTAACTTTTTCCTTTATTTTCCTTGTAATAGAAAAAGTTTTTTATCATTAAAGGTTTTCCAACTATTGTCTTCATCTTTATTGTTATTTCCACAACATTTCGGCCGATATGTCCTCCAGGCTTCTTCTGGTGTTTGTTGTCAAAATTTTTGAGACGAAGCTTGATGATTTTTATCATTAAGGGTTTTCAAACTATTGTCTTCATCTTTATTGTTATTTCCACAACGTTTCGGTCGATATGTCCTCCGGCCTTCTTCAGGTGTTTATCGAACTCAGGAACCTTCACGAAACTTCGAACTACGTCCTTTATTGAATCCACGGGGGTCGCCTGTTCTGATTTCGTTAGCCAAAACCGGGTACAAGTTTTAAGTATTCCTGTATAGTTAAAAAAAAGAAAAGTTTTGCATAGTTAAGCTTCTGGTTGATTACAGTACCTGTTGTTCCAAAGCTCGCAGACTATTGTTCTTAATTACTAAGCTTCGTTGACTCTGACACAAAGGCACCAGATTGCTTATATACGTGTTATATAGGGATATGGTTTTATAGAGCAAAAGTCTGAAGGGAATAATATGAAGAATATAAAAATTACAGTTTCAGGGAGAGATTAGATAAATGACGATTAACTTTTTAGAAAAATTAGAATTAACTAATTTAAAAGAAAAAAAAAATGAGGTGGGATCTATTTGAAAATTTTATAATTATTTATGGAATTTCTAATTATAGTAGACATTTTTCAATATTTCTCCTTGAACTATTAATTTTCTGTCAAGACAGAGTTTAAAGATTAAATCTATTAACCAATTGGATTTCTTTGCTTATAGAGTAATATAATTTTGGAACAAATTGCCTAATCAGATCAATAAAAATATCAATTGCAAAAGAAAATTTTTAGACTAAATTGTAATCCAAACTACACATTATTGATAACGGCCAGAATACTGAGAAGAGTCCTAGAGACTTAAGGAGACTTGCTGTCACTCAAACTCCAGTGAAAAACCATAAGCTAAAACTGATGTGAAAAACTCTCGAGGAGTAAATAATAATAATAATAATAATAATAATAATAATAATAATAATAAGTGAATGCAGCAAATTGGCACATAAATAAGTGAATGCAGCAAATTGGCACAGAAGGAGTACAAGGCTAGACACGACTGAGTGGTGATCCACTGGGAAATGTGCAAGAAATTTAAATTTGACCATGCCAACAAATGGTATATGCACAACCCAGCAACTGTCCTAGAAAATGACACACACAAACTCCTATGGGACTTTGATATACACACAGATCACCTAATCTCGGCCAGAAGATCAGACCTTATAATAATCACCCCCCCCCAAAAAAAAGAAGAAAAAGAAAACCTGCAAAATTGTTGACTTTGCTGTCCCGGCTGACCACAGAATAGAACTAAAAGAATGTGAAAAGAGAATTAAAAAAAACTATGGAACCAACAGGTGACAATTATACCAATTGTGATTGGTGCTTTTGGTACGGTAACTAAAGGATTACTAAAGGGCCTGGAAGATTTGGAAGTTGGCGGCCGAGTGAAGACCATCCAAACAACAGCATTATTGAAAACGGCCAGAATACCGAGAAGAGTCCTGGAGACTTGAGGAGACTTGCTGTCACTCAATCTCCAGTGAAAGACCATCAGCTTACGCTGATGTGAAAAACTCTAATGGCTATGACTCTGAACTGCATCGAAGAACTCTTGGCAGTGTTAAGTGCCCCTTTATTAACATTACTTCCAGGTCCACCTTAACTCATTGTGACAATGCTTACTACGGTCCCATATATGGTTCAGACCGGGTTGCGATAGTATTTAAAATAATTTTGAACTTCATTAATTCATTGGTTCTTAAAACATTGATATTAAAAATATGCATGAAGAGATAATCTCTTTAATCCTAAACACCCGTGCAGTAAGTATTTTTGCTGCTATCAAAAAATACATAAATTTAGAAAGATAAGATCCCAGCAACGAATGTCCTGGGTTATACACTAAATTGCATCTGATGGTGAGGCTCTATTTCTAGAGCTTTGGGGAATGTAGAATACCCCTTTGTTATTACTCCCAGGTCCACTCTGATCTGGACTGGTAGTGCTTGTATAGGTATCAAATACAACTATTTAGTCATTTACTAAGGATGATAATTATTAGTTATTTGAAAATACAGCAAATATTTGACTGAATTTTTGAGGCTTGATAATTTATTTTATTTTGACAATTCAGACTTTTGTCGTCATTTTTATTATCATCTTCTTAACTTTCTGTTAACCAAGACTGGGTATGTGAGTTAAGCTATGCTAAATATTCCTTGTGATTTTCACTAGTAATCAGGATTGAACCAGCAACCTCGAGATAATTTCCCTGTATAAACTGAATGTTCTATATCGGAATTAACTGAATTAGAATGGAGGTGCCCGTGGTGTAATGGTTATCGTCGCAGGAATTGGACACGGCGACACGAGTTCAAATCCTGGACTGATTGCATTTAACATAGCACTAATACCCTTGGGAAAGGTATGAATCCAATTATTCTCCCTCCAGCTATGGGTAAATAGTAGGGCAGACTAGGTTCTTCAGCCTTGTTGAGGCAACTAGTCTAGGAGAAGGAAAACTCTGAATTCAAACCTGTTAAACTCCGCTTAAAAAATTGACTTTGTGTCATATCCTGCCCGAGCGGAGGGGTTGGGTAAATATGATTAACTGAATTAGAACCATCTACATCAGTGGATTAAATAAAGTGTTCAGTTTGAAGGTCTGAATTTGACATCAAGTTCGACAAGAATCACCTGAAGAAGGCTGAAGAGCACATCGACCGAAACCTTGTGTATATCATAATAAAAATGTGGACTATAGTTTGAATACTGTAAATAATATAAACCATACAGCAAATAATATAAGTCATGTATTAATTGTTTATATTACACATGAATACTTTATAAAAAAAATTACTAATGTGAAATAGCCAAACGAATGATTAGTACTAAAAAGAATCCCGGAATCCCGGAAACCATTTAACTGTGTGCGAACTAATGAGTTCTTACAACATGTTTAAAAGTTACGTACAAAATATTTCTTTACAAATCATAAAAACAGGATCTGGCATCAACTAACCCATGGAGGTTGGTGTGCTATGAAACAAAAAAGCAACCAACCAACTTTATTATAAATAAATTCTGGTATATTCTTTTAGGGGTTAGAGTGTTCGCCAATGGCCCGGGAGACCTGAGTTCAATCCCAGGTCGCGTCATACCAAAGACTCAAAAAATGGTACTTGATGCCTCCTTGCTTAACACTCAGCATTATAAGGTACGGATCAAGGGTAAAGTAGAGCAATCCAGGGAAGGAGTAGCGCCCTCCCCTACACCTTGGTGTAGTAGCTATCGAAAAGGGAGCCTTCAGGTTACCCTCGACTATGGTCGCCAACTTTACTTTACTTATATTCTTATACCATTTATAAGCATGGCCAAATTTCATTTTTCGATTAATTCCCAAACCACTAGACATTAGAATCTGAACGCGAACTTGTCCGGAACTGGAATGGAACAAATGCTTTATATATGATGAGCAAATTAAGGAAGACAGTCAGTGATAATATTTCTTTATAAATATTTACTGGAGAACCTTTCATTATCATTACTCCCAGGTTCACTGTGACTCAGAGAGGTAGTACCTGTTAGGGTTCTATTTATGCATCGAATATTACAATTCAATCATTTACTATACTTGAAACTATTTGACTGTGTGCAAACAAATGATTAATGTTAAATTGAATTATTTGTCTTATTATAGCAGTGCTTAAAACCATTTAACTGTGAGTATACAAATGAACTATGGCTGGTTGTTTGGGTTTTATGGCATATCAACCTTTGTAGGTTATTTAACGCCAAATCCATTTTTAGGCAAAGAGTCAGTTCTATTTCAAACAATTCCGTTTAGCATGATTACACAGTTTAATTGTCAAAAACATTTCTATTTCAAGCTATTCTGTTTAGTCAAACAGTTCTAGTTCAGGTAATTCAGCTTAGTATAAGTACAGATGTTGTTTACTCACAATTAGATGTCAAAACAGTTCTACTTAAAAAAATTCAGTTTAAGGTAAGTACAATGGTTTGGTTTTTTACCCTTTCACGTTTTATTGCCTATAATAACTCTAACCCTAACACTGAAAATATATTCAATAACAATAACAAATTCAAAAATTTCACATTTTTTTGCTACGAAGTCCTGAGGTGAAATGTTCTGCGAGCGGAGTTAGTGCTCAGGATTCTAAGGTTGGCTTGGTGGATTTATTTAATAGCATACCAATTTCTTATAGGTTACTCAACACCGAAATTTAGCTAATTTGTAAATATTTCATCGGAATTCTAGCTATATTTTCGATCATCCATATCATTATCTGAAATTGAACTATTTTTATTTGTCTATTATTATTTGTTAACACACAGTTAGGCTTTTATGATTTCATATCCAGAAATAATTTTGAAACAGATCTATTTGATCCAAAGAGGAGACCCTAATAAGTACTACAATTCAGAGTAGAATGGCAATAAAGGAGTACACCACACTCTCCAGACCTCCAGAAATAGAGCCTTACCCCCAGATACAGTTTAGTGGCCCACCCAGCACACATTTTTTGTTGGTGGGGGGTCTTACTCCTTTGTAAGGGATACTGTTAGCGTTTTTTTAAGAATTAAAATGACTGTGAATATCAATTTTTGATCCTCTATGATTGGAAATCATAACTGTTTAACTCACTTTGGCATAAAATTACCCAGCTAGTGTTGACATACCGTAAAACCATGCGAGCCAGAAAGCAAGCAATCACACAAATAAGCCACTACCCACCCACAAAACAAAACAACCACCCGACTAAGTACCCTCATAACCAAACAACCAACTTAGCAACCACCCAGGCAAGTAAGCAAGCAACCCACCCCCCAACTTCACAAACAAGTAAGCAACCCCACAAACAAGCTAGCAACTACCCAACCATCTACACGAACCATGCAACAGAAAGGTATCCAACCAACCAACCAACCAACCAAGAAATTGACCAAATAACTAACCAACTACCCAAATCACCCAACTAACCAATTAACCAAAATACACACGATGAACCTTAGATATTCTTTAATAAAATAGAATATCATTAAAAGATTCAATAAAAAAATATTGAGAAAGTGTTAATTGAATTTTCAAATTTAAAAAAAATTTCGCTCCAGATTTTAATGTTGTTTTGATTGTACCAGCTGAAAGTGCTCAGCCAGACGTTGCTTACCACCTGTCGTTCATTTCTATCAATGAGATAATAATAATAATAATAATAATAATAATAATAATAATAATAATAAAGTCACTGTCAATAATGACTCGGTCTTGTGTCGAGGTTTAAAAATTGATATCAGAATCAATAACTGTGCTGTTATGCAAAAAGAGGTCATGTTTCTTTTGAACCGAGACATTATCAAAATACTTTAGCATAGTGCCCGTCAAAATGTCGTATGTATAGTCACTTCTCTATTGGATCAGATTGGAGCTCCGTGGCCCTTGGAAAGGGAAGCGAATATACAGTAGCGGCCATAAATAACTGCAAAAAAAAAAAAAAAACGAATTACATATATATATATATATATATATAACAAAAACACACGCATATATATGGTGCATTCAATAAGTTTCCAGACCTTTTTGTACAGGCATTTACAATTAACGTAGACTCTTGAAAATTCAGTATGTTATTGCTATACATCTTATGAGATGACTGACCAATTTTTATTCTTTCAGGTTCAAAGGAACAGCTATTGCAGGAATTGGAATACACTCTACTAAAACCTGATTGTCACAGCTGTTGAATTTCAAAAATGCAATCTTTACGTGAGAACACTTTAGAAGAACGATATGCAATAAAATTCTGTTTTAAACTTAGAAAATAGGCCATAGACTTCTTTTGGAACATCTTGCAGGAATCTAGCATAGGTTTTTGAGTAGCATAAGAGATTAAAGGAAGGCAGGGAGTCTGTGAGGGATGATGAGAGGTGTGGGAGGAGTAAGGGAGTCAATACACCAGAGTTGATTGGCCAAAGGGTTAGGGTTAGGCCTAGGGTTACTATGTTGAGGTTTTAAGGGAGTTCAGGAAGAGATTCCGTCGGAAGAGGCCAGCACTCTTCAAATCGGGTCAGTGGCATTTCCACCAGGACAATGCACCGGTCCACAACTCCACCCTTGTCACAGACTATTTGATCAAGATGGGCCGCAAGACAGTTCCTCGCCCTCCCTATAGTCCACACCTTGCTCCCTGTGACTTTTGGTTATTCCCTAAGCTCAGAAGCTATCGTTAGGAGACAAGTGAGGAGATGAAAGAGGCTGTGATGAAGGTCATTGACACGCTCACACAAGAGGACGTCCATGGGTCATTCCAGAAGTTGTTGGAACGGTACAACAGATGCATAGCAGCCGGAGGAGATTACTTCTAAGGAGACTAGAGTTTCATGTGTGTACTATCAATAAAAGTGCCCATACGAAAAAAGTCTGGAAACTTATTTAATGATCCTCGTATATATATATATATATATATCATCATCGAGTCGTGCCGCGAGCACGGATATCCCTGACCCTCTCTCGCAACATCTCCCTATCGTTCATCGCCTCCGGCAGGTCTTCAGGGCTAGATCCCGTATCCTCACATAACTGCTGTATGCATGTTCGAGCTGGTCGTCCTGCTTTTGCCCGGCCATATGTGGGGGTCCATAGGGTTACATCCCTTATGAGCTCGTTCCTGCTTCTCCAGCAGTGTCCTTCATGTCTGGTTCGTCTAACTTGGATAGTTTTCGTGATGGGAGGCAGGTTGCCGTCTAGTTGGTGCCTTGTGGGGTGTTGCTGCCAGGACTTGCTATGAAAGTAAATTTTCTTCTAAGTCAAAAAATATTAGAATTTTTCAACTTTTAGAACATTAGAAGAAAAAAAAAACGATATTATTAGGTTTTATTAACAAATTCAAATGCACTGAAACAAAGTAAAAATATAGCAATCCAAAAAATGTGGCATCCCTAAAAGAAGTATACCTTTTAAATATATTTATGCTGTTAGTTTGCTTTGGCTTATTTGTTTAAAGACATATTAACTCCTTTTGGGTTATTCAATGCCGAAATTTGATTCAGTGGTAAAATGTTTGATTTGGCTTATTTGTTTAATGACATATTAATTCTTTATTGGCTATTTAATGCCGATATATAATTCGTTTGCAAAAGTTTGGTTCATTTCTTTAGCAGCATTTCAACTGCTGATGGGTTATTCAATGTTGAAATTTAACTAGCTCTGTAAGAATATTGTTTGGGTTATCTGTTTTACAGAATATAAACTTCTAAGGGCCAAAATTTGATTTATTTGTGAAAATCTCTTGAATGACATTTTCTTTAAGATACACTAAATTTTATTATTGTAGCAAAGTTGTGTTGTAATGTTTCTGGGCACAATTCAGTAACTGAATTGTGCGGTGGCGTCTATCGATTCGTTGAAGGGGCTACTCCGATTAGTAGTTGATTCGTTGTTCGGATCTTAAAATCACAAGGTGGGTGGATAGCAAATTATTCTGTGTTATCCCGAGAAATTTCCGCTGTGAAGCTCTCAGCGTATTGGAAGCAGATTCCACCGTGTTGCGCAAGGCAATAGGACCACTTCGGGAAAGAGTGGATCTTGGAATACAAACAATAAAGGAGTACTTCCCGGTCCTCAGATCTCCAAACCGGAGCTTCAACATCAAGTATAGTTTAGTGTCATACCATAGTACTCCTTTCTGGACGAAGTCTTAGCCCCCCCCCCTTGCAGGGGGGGGGTACAGTCAGCATATTCTAAGTCCTCTACCGACAGGGCAGCCTTTATGTAGAAAATGAATTATAGATATTTCAGTACTTAAAAAAAAAAAATTGTGCTTATCTCAACGTGTATCAAATCTGCTTACACATTCATTATGAGATATCACTTTAGTATCATTGGATTTCTTTCTAGTTGAGTTAGAAAACAATGATTTAGCCATGGAGCCGAAAATATTCAGCATAAAACTAAATAGATATACTAAGGGACCATATTATTAGATTGAAAAGAAAAGACCATTGTTTTCGAACCTTTTTTCGTGAATACTCACCCAAAACACTTGGATGCTTATCACCCCCGAATTATACAAAAACAGTATGTATATCTCATTTAGCTATTTTATCATGTTTCATTAAAATTCAAGTAGTGCAACCATACAGTAGTCCAGACACTGCTAAAACTTTGAAGAGTTCCTGTTTTATCAGAGATTATTATATTTCTATATGGTTATTAACCAGTCAATAGCACTCCATGTTTTACCGATGCATATGTTGACATTAGCTTCAGTAGATGAGATATTGCTACCGAGGTACGTGAATTAGTCTACTAATTTTTGAGGGTTGCCATTTAATGAAATGACATGCAAATGATACTAAAGAGATAGCCATTTTTATTATCTTCAATAAGTGAAACAATAAAAATTAATATATTTATTTAAAGAATTTACTGGAAAAAAATAACAGTAAATTTTTAAAGTGAATAACAAATTATATTTAATGTTTTATATTTTAACTAGAATTATAGACTAAATCTATCTAATCATCTTTATGATTTAAATCAGAATTTCTGAACCTTTTTCTTTTCATGAATACCCACCCAAAACATTTGGGTGTCTTCTATCACCCTCAAATTATACCCTTATAAAAAGTAAAGTAGGCGACCCTAGTCGAGGGTGACCCCAAGGCTCCCTTTTCGATAGCTTACTACTCCTTTCCCTAGATTGCTCCACTTTACCCTTGATCCGTACCTTATAATGCTGAGTGTTAAGCAAGGAGGCATCAAGTACCATTTTTTGAGTCTTTGGTATGACTCGATCTGGGATCGAACCCAGGTCTCCCGGGCTATTGGCGAACACTCTAACCGCTAGGCCAATGTCCGGTTATACAAGTCAACAACCATCAAAACCCCTTCCCCAGAACATAATATAGACTCAATTGTTATGTCATTATTTGAAGATGGATCTAAGATGGTTACTGCCATACTTTTAAGTCTTGTATCGATATGTTCAGCAGTTGAAAGAGATACATATTATAAACTGATGATACAAGATTTTTTTAAAAATTTGACCTGTGACCAATAAGCTGCTCACCTAGTACAAACAGCTATGTGAGCACAGCAGTTTTATGTGTACACCATTAGCAGCAAATTAATCAAATTTGACAACATGGTGTGTTGCACTTCCTTTATCTCTACTTCCCTGATGCGGATGTACAAATTTGATCTGTGTCCTTTTGAATTTTTAAATACACCATCCCACTCGAACTAATGTTTGTCACTGACCCCTCAATAAATCCTGATGCTAATGAATATAAGGCAGATTTTTAAAACTAAATCTATTAACCAATTGGATTTTCTTGCTACTAAGACTAATATGCTTTGGAACAAATCAGATCAAAAACAGCAATTATGTAAAAAAATTCAGATTAAATTGGATATCAGAAAAATAAAGAATTTAAGGACATTTTTTTTTTGGGGGGGGAAGTAACAGATGAATTATTTTCATGTTCTATGCAAAAACTATTTTCTTAGGGTTGATGTGAAAAGATTTTAAGAAGAAATGACCAAGGAGGCATAACAAACAAATAATAATGAGATCTTTTAGGGTTTTTTTTTAAAACTTAAGGCTAATTGATGTTAAATTGGATTATTTTAAAAAAATGGCAAGAAAAAAATTAAGTCGATATTTTCGGGAACTTTCACATCAATTACTAAACAACATTTGATCCGAATATATTTTTTGGCAGAAGGACAGAGGTGGTTCTATCTAACCCATAGCTCGAAGGATAAGGTTGTCATACGTTTCACGAGGGTACAGGTCCGAAAGTGAACTCAATTGTTCAAGTGGATTTCTCACTTAACACAATGTGGTAGTCAAGTACGTTAACCAGAACACCACGGGACTCCCACTAAAAATTCTGAAAGTTATAAACTATATAAACTTACTTTATATATATATATATATATATGTGTGTGTGTGTGTGTGTGTGTGGACGTTAACCAGTACGCCCTAGGGACTCACTCCAAATCCTTTAAAAAATTATATATATATATCTATATGTAACACTACGGTTTTCATATGGACATTTGTAATACTGCGACACCAAATAAATACCTGCACAACCACGTTTCTCATTCGACCTTTGTAGCGCTACCGACACGGTTCTAACGGGTTTATGAGTGCTGCACTACTCTTCAAGTGTCAGTCTGACCCTCTGTTGTAACGTCACCGCGAGGAAACGTGACGAACACAAGAAACACCATCTTAGTTCGCTAATACAAAAGTTTATTCGCTACTGCACCTCTTAGTTTTCGTCGAGATGAGAGAAACAGAGAATGAAAATGAGTCCAATAGTTTAGCAAGAGAGAAATAAAACGTCGTGAGAAGAGAAAGGGGGAATAGGAGAGAGAGAGAGAGAGAGAGGGGGGAGGGGGGAGGGAGAAAGAGTTGACATTAATCTTGATATCATCTTTCTCGTTTTCTGTTGTAGCACTTGCATGTGCTTTCGCACGTGTTCCGTCTTCAAAGCTTCGCGGTGGGTGTGGGATCCTTTCGGGCAGCTCACCCAAAATGGATGCCGTAATTTTCGGCCGTCTTCATATCGTCACGTCTCATCTCCAACTGACTCTCTTTTACAAATTTCTTTTATTCTGCGTCCACTTTAAAGAGTTTTTCCGCTTGAGTTTCTTTCAGCCAATCAGAGCTAACGATACATTTTTATTTTTAGCCCGGGCGTCCGCTGCTATTCTGACCTAGACTTGGGAAACCTCTAAGTATAGCCAGCAAACAACTTATAACTAAAACTATCACTGCGTCCCTAATTATATCATACACACACACCCACACACACACACTTATATATATATATACCAACAGAACCAGAACCTAGGTTTTACCAGCCAGATCATCAAGATAATTCTGACTATTTTTTCTGAGTTTTTTCACAGATATCAGTTCGTGTAATATTTTTTTATCTACCACTTGTATCATCTTGGTTTTTTCACACCACGAGAATAATAGTAAAGGTGTAAAAATAAAAAAATAAAATAATATATATATATATATATATATACTATTAATAGTCCCTATTTTCTGTGCAAAGATACTTTGTTTTTTTTTAAGACTGATATAAGAAAATAGTAAAAAGGGGAGATGCCCAAGGAGGCATTACAAACAAATAAATACTAAATAGATAATAAGGTGAAATAGTTGAGCAACATGATGATTAAAAAGTTTATCCATGAAATGCCAGGTTTTCTCCTGAACTATTCCCTTTGAAAACTCTGATGACTGATTTGAGCATGTTGCAGTGTTTGAATTGCGAAACTCTGTTGGGAAAAATAGTTCAAGATTGGCTCGGAGCATGTTCCGTTCCCTACTTACTGTTATTGATTGCCGAGACTTTTGGCATCTTCTCTTTAGCTCAAGGGGACATTATCAAGCTGAACAAATTACAATAGGAATAGGAATCGAAGCTTTTACAACCGTGCTTCCTAAAAGTGTTTACTTTAGTTATTTGGTTGGGTTTAATGGCATATCAACCTCTATAGGTTATTTAATGCCAAAGCCTGTTTACACGTATGTACGGTTTGTAAACACATAGTTTAATGATACCATACTAAAACCAAACAACTCATTTACTCGCATACATGTAAATATTTTCAAGTATTTCTATATGACATTAGTTTGTTTAGTGATGATAGTGTTTTTATTATAATTATTATTATTTCTCTCTACCATTTCTACTAACACAAACATAATGGTATTTCTATTCAGCAATAATTTGCTTTCAGTTGCTTAGTTTGTTGTGTTTTCAGGATTGTAACCAAGTCTATATTTACTGGTACAACCCGGTCTCTTTCAAGAACGACAAAACTTTATCCAATTGGACGTTCATGGTATTTGCGTGGAAATAGTGCTTTCTGGTGTCATTAAGAACTTTACATTCAAGGAGAACGTGTTTGATTGTGCAGGACGTTTGGCATGTCGAGCACTGTGGGTGATGTTCTTCCTTGAGAATAAAAAGAGTGCGTAAGTCTGCTGTGACCAATACGCAATCGCGTTATTGTTGCTTGTTCTTTTCGCGATTTTCGGAAGGCTGGGCTGTTTTCTTTGGATTAAATCGAGCATAGATTTATCTCAACTCTCCGCAAGAAGTAAGATGTGATGCAAAGTCAATTTTAAAGCAACAACACTTGCACACAGGAATGTGTAGTGGGTAAAGCTTAGAATAATCCGCTTGTATCCCAAGCAGAAGGGAAATATTCTCTCCAAGAAGAGTCCTAGGTATAGCACTAAAGATTATCTGGCAGTGAGGCTCTAGTTTAGGAACACTGAAAAGTGTAAAGTAACCCTTCATTACTATTACTTTCAGGTTAACTCTTACCTGGAGTGGCAGTACCAATTAGGAAACCATCTATGAGTCAATTAAATCTTTTTTAAAAACATTATTATTAGACAGGAATAAGTAAGTTGGCGACTGTAGTCGAGGGCGACCAGCAGGCTCTCTTTTCAATAGCTACAACATCAAGGTATAAGGGAGGCCGCTACCCATTTCCCTAGATTGCTCCACTTTACCCTTGATACGTACCTTATGTGGCTGAGTGTTAAACAAGGAGGTATCAAGTTCCATTTTTAAAGTCTTTAGGGTGACGCGACCTGGAATTGAACCCCGTTCTCCCGGACCGTTGGCAAACACTCTACCCACTTGACTAATGGGCTGGTTACTCGATATATAACTATAAATTATTCTGTTTTAAGAATAGTTATAGGTTTTAACAAATAAATGTTTAACAACGATTACTCTTATTAGCGACAATGCAACTTTATACCCAGTCAGTAGGGCAAAGTTTTATTGAAACTAATATAAATCTGCATCTCTGCAGAGGAGAAAGGCCACCACCACCAACGAGAGGCCTGATATTAAATAATCTGATGACAAGGCTCCAGTCTTGGAGATCTGGGGAATTTGGAGAACCTCTTCATTGCCATTGCTCCCGGGTCCACTCTGACGCAGTGTGAAAGCACCAGATAGGATCCTTTCTATGAGTCAAAAAGAACAAACTATGCGTGCAAACAAATGATTAATGTTAAACTGTGACTGTGTGAAAAGAACAAGTTCTTAAGAATGTCATCGACAAAATTTGCTTACAAAACATATATTTAATATTAGTTGTCTAAATTTCTGAGACGAAGTTTGATGATTTTTATCCTTAAGGGTTTTCGAATAGTTGAAATAATTGATAGAGCTCAACATTGAAGGATTTAGACGCCTTAAGGAATCAGCACATCATGTTGGGCTACAATGACCTGCAGAGTTGACCTATTATAGAGTTGAATACAATATGGGAACCGATAATTAAAAAAGCTAGATGAGAAAAAAAAGAACAAAAACTAAATGTGAGCACAGGTAAAAAAATCATACATAATAGTAGTAATCCTAGTCAAGTAGGAACATTAAGTTTATAAGTCCCAAAAATTCACTCTGAATTGTCCAGCAGCGTAACGGTTATAGGCGTTGGTTCCCTAAGCTTCTAAAGAGACATTCATCTGGAGGTTGCGGATTCAATCCTAACTCCAGGCGAGTAACAATACAGGAATACTTTACACTTGTACCCGGTTATGGCTAACGGAATCACAACAGATGGCCCCCGTGGTTTCAATAAAGCACGTAGTTCGAAGTTCCGTGAAGGTTCCCGAGTTCGACAAACATCTGAAGAAGGCCGGAGGACATATCGGCCGAAACGTTGTGGAAATAACAATAAAGATGAAGACAATAGCCCGAAAACCCTTAATGATAAAAATATATTTAATATATATATGTATAAACAAGATTTGGCATCAAATAGCCTATAATGGTTGATATGCCATGAAACGAAACCAAGCCATACAACTGAAGGCAAGCAAATGACATAAAAAAGAGAAAACAGTTAATTACTAATATTTGATAAGAATAGTTTGAAACATAAACAGTGGAAAATATTAATATTAGATAGGAATACTTGATACCTTTACACTTGATAAGAATACAAGATATCATATAACTGTACATTATTTGTATTTAGAATAATTATTTTAAGTTTTAATTATTCATCAAGAATTATTATGTGTTACTTGAAATCACACAATGGTGTGCAAACAAATGATTATTACTTAATAGAAATGATTACTTGAAACAATATAATTGTAATTACTTATTTTTATTGGTTAGGAATACTTGAAACCAGACTGTAGTGAGCAAATTATTTATTTTGGATAGGTATACTTGAAACCATACATCTATGTGCAAATTATTTGTATTAGATTAGAATTGAAGGGTTACTCCGCATTCCCCAAACCCTCAGCAATACTGGAGCCTCACCATTAGATTGTTTAGTGTCATATCCAGTACACTCGTTGGCGGAAGTCTTACCTCTCTGCAGAGAAGCAGTGGGTGTATTCTACAGACCTAGCCGACTGGCCAAGCTATATCATGAAGTAGTAATTTACTAAGCTTTTTGCTTAGATGTGGCACAAGGCCATATGAAAGGGACATCCAATGAGACTCGAACTCACTCGTGTAGGTTTGCTAGTCAAGCTTGCTAATCATTACACCACCAGAGGCGCCTTTCCAACCCCTTCACTCGGACAGGATATGACACAAGGTCAATTTTTAAGCGGAGTTTAACAGGTTTGAATTCAGAGCTATATCATGAAGTGACTTCGACATTGAATAACCCAACGAGGTATGACATGCCGTAAAAATAACCAAACCACCTCTTGGAAAATCAATTGCATTATTCTGTGTGCAAACATCTCAATGCCGATTAGATTTTACGACTCTCCTCGGATGTTTGTACTGTAACTGTCGTGATATATCAGGGATCACCGTGGACAATGAATGGTTTATTGTAGAACGTTGTAGATTTAAAACTCTTTTAGAGCTTGCCAAGATCGTGATGCTAATTGGATTTTGTTCTGTGTGGTCTTTATTTATTATAAGTCCGATTACATCAGCTTTGCAGCTCAGGGATGATTTATTCAACAACAAAAGCAGTGATTCTCTCCAATTTCTTAAATCGTCACACGAAAAACAGCATTCATCTTATCAGCACGAGAATAAGATTGAGTTTGGTTGCGTTCGCCAGATCTCCACAGAAACTGGACCTTTACCACCTGCTCCCCACGTCTTTGATATGAATTAATAGTAAGTCAAAGAGAGCTATTTAATAAAGCAACGAATTTAGGAGAAGGAAAATTCTAAATTTAAACGCGCAGTACTCTGCTTAAAAATTGACCTAGCGTTGCATCCTGCTCGTGAAATCCGAAATGAGTTTCAGCTTCTTCCTTTAATGGCATATTAATCTTTGTAGGTTTGTTGAGGCTAAAGCCATCCTTGTTGAAGGAACAACAGTGGTATTATTTAACTCATAGCAGTGGTATTATTCTGAAAGTAAACATCATAACGCTATTAGAGTTCGAACTCGTTTACTGTGGTATGGCAACGTAGCACGTTAGCCTCTACGCCACAGGGACCCTCCCTCTCTACAGATGGAGGATAAATACATACACTGTAAAAAATGGTTTGTTGGTTGTTTGGATTTTATGGCATATCAACCTTTGTAGGTAATTTAATGCCAAATCCATTTTTATACAAATGAACATTTCTATTTTAAGCAATTCAGTTTAGCATAAGTACACGGTTAAATTATCAAGAATATTTCTATATCAAGCTATTCAGTTTAGTCAAACAGTTCTAATTCAAACAATTTAGTTTAGTATTAGCATAGTTTTTGTCCACACACAGTTAAATGTCAAAACAGTTCTATTTCAAACCATTCAGTTTAGCGTAAATACAGTTTTAAAGTAAAAAATAGTTCTAGTTCAAGAAAATGCAACGTATAAAATGGGATTTCGAGATACAAACAGATCCCCCAATCCCGAACCGAAGATCCGACTTATTCCAATGGCAAAATCCTCTAGATGACAAGTTAATTCTGCTTGTTAACCATTACACAAAGTGACCTACAATTTTGAAGTGAAATAAGTACACTACCTTATATATCCGGCTCATTGGCCAAGTGGGTTGAAGACCTGGTTTCAATCCCAGGTCGCGTCATACCAAAGACTTTTAAAATGGTACTTGATACCTCCTTGCTTAAAACAGCAATATAAGGTATGTATTAAGGGAAAAATGGTGCAATCAAGGGAAAAGAGTAGCGCCCTCCCCTACACCTTGGTGTAATAGCTATTGAAAAGGGAGCCTTCGGGTTACCCTCGACTACGGTCAATAACAACTTACATTTATACAGTTTGCACAATGTTATATCGTTATTTTCTAGAATATAATCTCTACGTAATTTAGGCTGGAAAACCTTTGTTAATGAGTTCGAGTCTCACTGAGGGCCCTATACTTCCAGTCTTATGCGACAACGTAGCAATGCTCAGTGATTAACTCAAAACTATTTAGGATTTTTGAATGTGCAATAAAATGTTGGTTTTTAAAAAAATTGAGTTAGTGAATGGAAGAGGCAGTATCACGATTAACTGAAAGAAAAAAAAAGTCTTTGGGTGAACGATTCGATTAAAGAAAGAATGTTTTAGTGTGTGGGTTAAAGTTAAATGAACCAAAACAAGTAGAAGCATTAAAAAATGCTGCAGAGTGATTATGTTACAAGTGGAGGAGAAGGATGTGGAGAAAGGGAGAAAAATGACAAGAGACGGCAGGGTTTAAATATTTAAATTTCTAAGTTAATTCTGGCGGAAAGGAAGAGACATGAAGAGGGAAGAGGAAGAGAAAGAGCGAAATAAAAAATAAAATGTTTTGTTCAATTATAACACACACTATGGCATAGTTTTTAGTTTAAGAAATAATCACATAGACAATAGACAGTGTCTGATTTTTTCACGGGCAGTTACTTAGTCAGCGTTTTAAAGTTAGATGAGGCAAAACAAATAGAAACATTAAAAAGACTCATCCCAGACATTAAAGTAGACATGGGGGAAACAAAAATGAAGAGTGTTGTATAGTGGCTCGTACCACATGACTTCTGGTATCGCGGAAGTATAAAAGACGCTGTGTCTCTCAAGCACGGAGAAGAAGAGTGATAGCTGTGATGGACGTCGGTCAGTAGTAAGACCAATTTCGGACGTAACACCAACAGCGTGAGACTTAAAATACTAGTCGGACGGTACCACTTGTGTTAATAAACTATTAACTCTATTTCACTGTGTATCTTTTCCTTACTACGATACAACAAAAAGAAACAAAAAAAAAAGTGACGATTGACGGTTAAGTTTAGATATTTGCATTTTAAAGTTAATTTTTGATGTGTGTGTGTGTGAGAGAGAGAGGGGGGGGGTAAATAAAGCATTAAAAAGATAAAGAGAAGAAAAAGAAGTAAAATTTCCGTGGGATTAATTTTAAAAAAATCATATCAAATGTTTTTTTTGGTTTATTTTTTTGTAAAAGAAATACTCACGTAGAAATTAAACTTCTTGGGAGAGTCAAAAGTTTCTCAATATTTTGATACGTGCTACTTTGTGTCGTATATATCACGTGACCGAAGCTTTTTTGAGCCATGGAAGCTACCCGTTGTGGTCCGTAGTATCGTGGAAGGTGGTAAACTGATATGTGTGTTGCTTCGTTCCACGTGCTGTTTGAAAGCTACATGAAATAAACAAGCTTTACGAGTTCGAAATGGGTCGTAACTCAGCAGAAACAACCAGAAACATTTGTTCGGCGAAATATGAAGGCGCATTTGATCAGAGCACGATCATCAGATGGCTGAAGGAATTTCGTTCGGAATGAAAGAATCTCGACAATCAGCCAAGGTCAGGTAGACCGAAAAGCGTGGATTCCGAGGCCGTTTTCAAAGTTATAGAGGCAAATCTGGTGAGTGGCTCACGGAGAGTATCATACGGAGAGTATCATACGAGCCCATCATCTTACAGTCCAGGGTGTTTCGTCATCTTCATGACCTCGACAAAAGCATTCGGGATAGCAAAGGAAAATATTGCAAAAATCCCAAAAATCTCTCGCTAGAATCTCTCTCTCTCTCTCTCTCTCTCTCTCTCTCTCTCTCTCTCTCCTCACACACACATATATATATATATGCAAATTTCATTAAACATAATAGACATTTTATGCCTACATATTTTCTTCTGGATCCGTTCGAATTCCCGTATTACTTTTATCGTATTCGGGGGGAATTGATTTATGTATTGTCCATAGTTGTATGTATCCTTAGTACTTTCTGCCCGAGTTTGGGCCATCATCAAGGGAGAATCTATTATAAAAGTGATGTAACTTTTGTTTTAGCAAATTACTACTGTGTAAGGACGTCTTTGCCGTTGAAGATTATGGCGTTTGCTTTTAAATGTAATTCTGTAAATGTAATATATATATATATATATATATATATATATATATATATATATATATATAACAGGCCTGTGTAGATACTGGATGGCATCGAGAAGTCTTGCCAAGAGTAATGGCTGATAGGAACGGATGGCATGGTTAAGTTAAGAGCATCCATGGGCCACAGAGGCAAATCTGTCGAGTAGTATTCTGTGAATATTTGGTGAGTTCGGCATCTTATTGCCCAGTGTAGTTTGTTTCTTTCACCACCTTGACAAAAGTGTCGAATTGTGCCTCACGTTAGGAAAATATTGCAAAACTTTTGACTCACCGAAGTATGTCTGAAATTTTCACGCGCAGTAATATAGTAGATTAGTGATAGTTTGCTAGACTGTCTTGTTAATCTTTACATTCAGCGTGCCACAGATAAATAGGAACCTAATTGCCATTCAAAGAATCGCAGAAGAAGACATTGAAAAGGGTAACATCTTCTAAGGAAATGTTTGGAGTATTTTGGTGGAAAAAAAAAATAACAGGACGAAAACAAAAACATAACTAAAAACAAAATGGACCAAACAGCTAGGGAATAATGCGCTTAACTAAAATGAATATATATATATATACACAAGGAAAAAGAGAGAGAGAAAGAGAGGGACAGAGAGAGGGAAATAATGGGAGAAAGAGAAGCGAGAGAGAAAGAGAAGCTAGAGAGAAAGAGAGAAAGAGTGAGCTTGTGAGAGAAAGAGAGAGAAAATAAGAGAGAGGGAAGTGAAAGTGAAAGTGAAAGAGAGAGAGAGAGAGAACAAGAGAGATAGAGAGAGAAAGGAAGAGGAAGTGAAAGATATGAAGAAAGAGAGAGTTAGAGGGGAGAAAGAGAGAGAGAAAAATGGAGAGAGAGAGAAAGAGAGAGGAAAACCGAGAGAGAAGCAGAGAAAGAAAGTTAGCCAGAGAGTGGGAGGATGACAGTGAGTGAGCGAGAAAGAGAGAGAGAGAGAGAGAGAGAGAGAGAGAGAAAGACAAATTGAGAGAGTGTGTGAGAGAGAGCAAGCAAGTGAGACAGAGACAGAGAGATAGAGTTCAAAATTTCAAGTAAAGACTCCGAGAGAGACTGAATTAATCCTTAGTTGCAGTAATGGCCACCCTATTATAAAAACCGTACACGTACTTGTATGGATCTGTCATTTTAATGGACTTCACAGATGGCGAGAAACAACCGTGTCATGTGACCGCCTTCTTTGGCCACGCCAAAGAATTTTTTAATGTGCAAATTTGAAACTCCCTCAACCCTTCGTCTTTTGCACACAATAAATGCAATTTGAAGCACACACAACTTTGTGTGCAAAATGCATTGTTATTAGAATTCCACATACGTTCGAATGCACATATAAACACATACATGGAATAGAGCTAGTAAATATCCCTCCTTGCATACACACAAAGGAATGCAGAAAAGTTCTCGGTCTAACTAAGAAAATTATTGTCTTTTTATTGATTCTCATTTTGGAAGACAGAAAGAAACTTAAGAAACATTGATGTTTTAAGTATTTTTAATTACGAGACATTCGAAATGATATCAACTCATTAGTCAGACAGATAACTATTCAACATCCATCCACCTCTCTCTCTCTCTCTCTCCCTCTCTCTCTCTCTCTAAATATATATGGGAACTACACACGAATTATATGCGAACAACACCATGCGAAACAACTGCTGTACCCCCACTTAACTACTATCTCAAAAACTATCCTAGTTGGACGAACTAGATATGCGCTATACTGCAAGTACGAACTCATAAGTAATGTTCTCCCATGGCCCTCTTCTCATCGGCATGCCAGTGTTGGCTGACTGGTATGAACTTACCTACAAAAGCTCTGCGCGAGCATAGAATGTAGTTTGGAAGACTTATCAGGAACGATGATAGGTACAAATGAGGAGAGAATAAGGAAAAACCGTTCCAGAAGAGCGATCTGATAGAAATCAACTGATTTCCATACTAAAAAAACTGTTAACTCTTTGTAAAAAAAAATAAGCTTGAGAAGCTGAAATTTTTGTATCAATATTTTTACATTTATTGACCAATCACGCTTGTTTTAAAATTACGACTTTGAAACTTGCAGACGGGAATGTTTGACTTGTCGCTCAAACATTTGAAAGATCAAAACGCAAATTAATTTAAGAACTATTTTCTCTCCTAGATTGTTAAAAATACATTTATTTAACCAATTAGAATCATAGACAAATCATGAAACTTTTTATATAATTTCGAGCCTCCCTCTGTTCTATAAATAAGCGAAGTAGATATTTCCTTCAGTAGGTATGTACCATAGCCATGATATGGCTATGTGTGAAACGTACGTCGGATGTCCATAAAGATAGAACATAGGAATCTCGAAACACGAAAAACACTTACGACTTCTCAGTTCAGGTACGAAACTTTTTATTACCTTTGAGTTTAAAGAGAGATACACATTCTTTCTATTCTGGCTTTTTCATCTGCTCCCCCATCTCGTGTGGCACCTGCCACAAAGGCCACTGGCCTGGCTTCGGCGAGCCAGCGAAAGCCAACCGTCTTCTTCCGAGGCAGGTCTCAACTCTACTCAACTAACTGACTTTTTAAAATCCACAAAATCCTCCGCGCACCCGCTTCCGGTGCATGACGTCATTCACATCTCTTGGTCAACCTTTCTCTGGGATTTTTATTTTGACATCTATGAACGATACATTCTCCCCGCGCGTGAGTTAACACCTGCACTCAAGTTTGCACCTAACTAACCCATGTGCTGAGCCGAAAGGTTCTCAGCCAAACTAAACCCAAAGGCATAAAACTAAATCCCTCGGCCATTATATTACAGGCATAGATTTTTTTTTCTTTATCTACACAATTACCTTTTGAATGAAAATCTACATTATCTTCTTTAAAGAATGCATTTAATTTCAACTTTGTTTAATTTTCTTAATTGAATGAATATGTTAGTGTTTACATCACTTGTTGAGAAAATGTCAACATCAGCCACATATACGTTTACCATATAGATATATGTTCTCTATATCTCATACATGCTTTTTCACTTTTTCACTTAAAAAAAATTATGCTTTTACTAATATAACCTTTGCCTACAAGAAAAGACTTTCTAACTAATATTATTCAACAAAATTTTCATTCAGTTTAAAGAAATAAAAATGTATTAAGTCGTAGATTTTATTAAATCATTCACACTTTTGTACGATATATATATATATATATATATATATATATATATATATATATATATATATATATATATATATATATAATTTAAGGCAAGTTTTATTAAAGACTTTGGAACTCTATTTGTTTATTATTTTTTATTATAATTTTTCAAGTCTTTTTTGTTATCTTTCTTTTGTCGGGATCCTGGTGGTAAAGAAATTAAACCATATCTTCTCCCCAAGCGCTTTCGAGCATACTTTTGGTCGTCATCAGGGGTCGTGTAGTTTGAGTTGACGCTTTGAGTTTTATTGTTTTAAATATTTGTAACATTTTGTTTTAAAGTTGTCAGTTGAAAACCTTTCAGTGTTTTATTTTAAAACGTTCAGTTGAAAAGGTTTACAAATAGATTTAGTGATTTTGGTTATTAAAAATATTTGATATGTGGGTGCCTGTGTTAAATGCTTTTTTATTTATTTTTGCTTTTTTATTTTTTTATGCATATTGCTTCTAGGTTTTGGAATAGTTTTTCATAAATATTTTTTATAAATAATTATTGTATTATCTGTGAAAATCTTCTTACAGACTCGAACAATAACAAATCCAGATTTCCATATAAAAAGCCTAGCAGCTACAATTTCACCCTAATTAATTACCACTGTGAATTTCCCCCCAAAATATCAAATTGCATTAATAAAAAAACTTAATTCATAAAGCATTTTACATTTCCTCATCTAAGATAATATTTTACAAAGAACTTACAAACGTAAAAAAACCCTAGTTGATCAACAAATCAAACTATATCTTCAAAATATCAACAAAAAAATAACACTACCAACAAATAAAACATTAACAGAATTAATCTATATTACAAAAATTAAATGCACTATTTCTATGAATTAGACAAACAAACAATAACCAACAATAAGTTACATTGAACCTATCGAAAAACAAAAAAATAAAACTTATCATCTATTGCTCTAAATTAAAAGCCTCAAACCTCATAGTTAAAAAAAACAGCAATTCTGTAAAAGAAAACTCTTAAACCAAACCAATGCAGCTTATAGATTCGTATGTTTATTTCCAGAGTGCATCCCGAAAAGCAAAAATAATATCTACTTTGGTTATATAACTACAACACTATCTCGTCGCCTCACTTATCACCTTTCAGAAAATAGCACCATATAACAACATTTAATTATAAAACATAATAACAGCACTGACCAACTTACATCGTCCAATTTAAAAACTTTCTCATAAATAATATAATAATTATATATAAAAATAATTATAAAAACGATTACAAATCCTAGAAGCAATATGCATAAAAGAATTAAATAAAAAACATTTAATACAGGCACCAACATATCAAATATTCTTAATAACCAAAATCACTAAATTTATTTGTAAACCTTTTCAATTGAACGTTTTAAAACAAAATGCTGAAAAGGTTTCAACTGACAACTTTAAAGAAAAATAACAAAAAAAGACTTGAAAAATTACAATTAAAAACAATAAACAAATTCATACCAAACTATCCACTTAGTTACACACTGATCCTAACGCTACGCCTTATCATGTAATTACAAATAGCTCAAACTATGCAGTGGTTGTAGAACTGCACCAAATTGTAAATGGTAATTTAGTCGCCCTAAGATTCTAAACAAGAAAATTGTCTGAAAACCAGAGAATTTATTTCATCTTTGACAGAGAACTTTCAGAAGCAACCCAGGCAGTTCTACACTTTATGCCACATTTGGAAGGAAGAAATGTCACTTTGTTTTCAGATCACAAACTTTTATCCCTGGCATTTAAAAACAGCACCAATAAAATTATACAAGCCAAAAAAAAAAAAAAAAAAAAAGAAAAGAAAACCAATTATCAATAATAACTGAATACATTGCAGATGTATGTAAGAGGAGACGATCATATTTTTGCTAATTACCTGTCTTGACTAACGTTGTTCTCAATGACCATAAACACCTGTCTTCTACCAGTGATCAGTGAGTTACAAAAGAAAAATGACGAAATTAACAAATACCAAAGGTAACTAAAATCTCACCAAATATATTACTCCTGTGCAGACGTGTCGTATGGGGATTTTACAGCCCGTCTGCCTTAGCTGACTGGACGATATGTAACTAAATACTAATCATTTGTTTGCATACCGTTAAATGGCTTCAAGTATTTCTATTTAGAACGAATAATTTTATTTAATAATAATTATTTTTTGCACGTTGTTTAAATGGTTTCAAGTATCTAACACAAATAACTATATCTATTAAATGTTTTCTAGAACAGTTAATAATAGAATAGTTCTATTTTATCCATAGATACGACTCCAACTGGTACACATACTTCCGGTCTCAGTGAACTTGGATGAATTGGTAAACGAAATGGTACTCTACATTCCCCAAAGCTTAAAGACTGGAGCCTCATGATCATATGGTTTAATATCATATGAAAGTCACTCGTTGGGGATGGGTGTACTTTTTATCGAGGTGCAGTCAACGTATTCTAAAGTCCCACCTCCAGCCGACATCATTTTCATCATTTGTGAGGTTTGGTTTGATTTGGTTTGGTTTTATGGCATATCAACCTTTGTAGGTTATTTAATGCCAAATCCATTTTCATACATAAAACCAGTTCTATTTCAAACAACTCCGTTTAGCATAAACACACATTTTACTTCTATTTGACCTATCAGGCGCTACCTCTCCGGCTCAGAATGGACCTGGGAACGATAGCAATAAAGAGTACTCTACATTCCCTAAAGCCCCAGCATTACTGTAGCTTCCTCTTCAGATTGTTTTGTGTCATATCCAGGACCCTCGTTGGGGGAGTATTGCCCCTCTGCAGAGATGCAGCCGGTGTATTTTGCAGCCCCAGCCGACTAGGTCATAATCATTCGTTTTCACGAAGGTAAATGATTTCAAGTATTGCTATCTCAGTGAAGTTGTTCCTCAGGCACTCCTTTCAAGCACCTTAAGATAAAACTGGATTGGTTACTTGTTTGTCACTATAGCAATTTGAAGAATACGGTCTGGACAATCTTGTTGGTGCTAGGACTTGACATGATTTGCCGATTGATCGAATCAGGCCTCTACAACCGCTCATCTAGCCCAGTAAGCGCCAAAGTGGAATGTTCTAAATCACTTAACCACTTTGGCTGCCATATAAACGACTGCACAGCCAATGGGATTCCGTCTTCAGGAATTACGGCTAACTGTTGGGTAGGGGCGGGGAGGTCTAGCCCCCCTGTAGACGTGGAATTGGTGTATTTCTAGCTGTTATAAATAAGATATAAAATACACCTTCTCATAATGCCTTTGAGAGAAAGAACAATCTAAGCATGTCCCCAAAAAGTTATCGTGGTGATGAAAAGAAAATCAAGAGAGAAAGATAACGAATTTTGCTCGGAGAAGCAACTTTTTTTTTGTTGGGAAAACTTCTCCCTCAGAATTCTTGTTGCACTCTAGTAATATAATTAAGTTTTGACAAGTTACTTGGTACTCTGTGACTCCTTAATTCCTTTTCAGTTATAAGTCCCAAGAAGAAAAAAAAAATTTTCTGTGGGTTTTCAAAAGAGAATACCAAACAACCACCAAAACCTCACCGGTCCAGTTGATAAATAAATTGCTCTTAGTTCAGCTCCCAACTGTTTTTGATCATACTGATTGATCGTCTTCAATATGATTTTTTTTTTTTTGCTATCGTTTCTTTTTCTTATAGCTTGGCTACCGTATGTATTTTGTTGGAAGTGTTTATAAATGGTTGGCCTGTTTTGGTTAGCATGTTTGCTGTCAAAGATATATTCGTACCAGTGCTGAATGCTATTCTATTTGTTTTTGGTGTTTTTTTTTTTATACTGATGGCTCCAATGATTTATCGGCGTTTTTGTAGTTATTTTTATAAATGATTTTGGGTTGGGTTGGTTTGAGTTTTATGGCATATCAACCTTTGTAGGTTATTTCATGCCAAATATTCTTCATACATATATATTAGATATATATATGTTGTAAAGACATTTTGTAGATTATATTTATAAACAAGCTTTAACTCATTTTTGCTCTAAGTTAAACTGTTTCAAGTATACTGTTGTCAAAATTTGACACCAATAATTTGTTCAGTTTGTTGGTAATTTCATTTTTAAATGAGTTAGAACTAATTTGTCTGCTTACGAGTATTGCTATTGTTAAGTGGTTTCAATTATTGCGGTCTAATACTAATACTTTTATTCAAGATTAATCATTTGTTTGCTGATAGTGAAGTGGTTACAAGTATTGCTATTTAACACTAATAATTCTGTTCAACATTACTCATTCATTTGCACATAGTTAAATAGTTCCAAGTATTTTTATGTATCACTAACAATTCAATTAACCATCTGCAGAAATGCAGTCAGTGTATTCTACAGTCAAATGATTTTTGTGTTAGTAGTGAGGATTTTTTGTATTTCATTAGATTGAATTTATCGGTGTTATTACTATGCATGGTCATTATACGATGTTTGATGATACTGGTATCAGAGAGAGGATATGTAAGAAGACACGTGAGGGTTGTGGTTATATGACCAACATAGGTATTCAAAGTTCGTAAGATGTTCTCAGGGAGGCACTTCCGAAATGGATATGTGAATTTGAAAGCTAAATTTATTTGGTTTTGGTAAGACTTTCACTTTTTATTATCATTTTTAATGATGAGATTTGATGCTTTCAATTTGGTGTAGTAGATGTAGATGTTTAATTTGTTTAAGGTTTTCAGGGGGTTAAGTGTGCCTGTGTATAATGTTGGTTATAGCTTGTCCATTTAATTTGTAATTTTTGTGCATTTGATCCCCGTAATATAAATGAATAGTGTTATTATTGTCGTTGTTTTTGTCATTTTGGTGGATGGTATGAAGATAGTTTTAAGCTGGACGATTAGATTATTGGGAAATTATTGTTAACTAGAATTTTTTTTTTTATATTGGTGAGTTTTTAAATATTGTTCTAGAAAAGGAGATGTAAAAGGCTCTTTGGGTTCCTTTTTTTTGTCCAGTCTATTTCATATTTTGAGGGACATTCATTATGATTAGATATAGGGTTCCTATTTTTTTTATCAAGGTTATTTTATATTTTGGGGAACCTTCACAATGTTTGTAGAATAGAGCAGAGTGGTGACAAGTTGTTTTTGTTTTGGGCTGAAGTAAATTAAGCGAAGATTTACATACCATTAAACAAATAAGACAAACCAAACTCATCTAATACAAATACTTTTCAGACAGGTATATTTGACTTGGAGATGGGATACTAATAGGAACTACCACTCCGGATTAGAATGGAGCTATGAAGAAGTATTCCTCATTCCATAACTGTTCAAGACACTCGTTGACGTGGGGGTTCTTTCCTCCTTTGCAGAGGTGCATTTTGCATATTCTACGGTCCCAGCTGACAAGGCAGAAATAGATTTTAGATTCAAAAGAGCTTAAGTGATGTTGCCAAAAAGTCAGTTGTATCGTTCTTTTTTTTTTTTTTTTTTTTTTTAAATATAAATGACTTTGCTTCGAGGTGAGTCTTTTTAATTAGTCATGGTTGATTCCTGTTCTGAGTATAAATGTGAATAAGAATCCGAAAAAACAGAAACGGAATCAACAAGGTTTTCTCAATAAAATAACACAATTAGTCAATTCATGTGTTAAGTCTTCAGAAGATTTTTACAACTCAGGGATATATTTTACCTTATGCAACAGACTGTTTATATACGGCTTTGCTTTTATTTTCCCCAAGCTATGGGTATACATTTTTTCACTTCATATAATTTCATTGGCAAAGGGACAAATTTCACTGCGAGTGGATATGGTCTATTAAGTCTGCACTTAGGTATAAACATTTTTTAGTCGGCACACACACACACACACACACACACACACACACACTGACACACACACCCACTTATATATATATATATAAATATAAGATATTGAACCTAGTTGGTGACTACTTCGAATGAGATTAGCGATACACCACGCGTGAATTTTTGGTCAAAGTGTTGTCAATTTTTTTAAAGAATAATTAGCTCATGTTTTTCAACTAATATCAGTCTCCCACACTAACCATCAATTGCCATTGATGGTCAGCATTGATAGATTTGAGATTTGAACCTAGTTGGTGACGTCCACTTCGAATGAGATTAGCGATACACCACGCGTGAATTTTTGCTCAAAGTGTTGTCAATATATATATTAATTGCTCCATGAAACGATTATGTGTTGTACAAGAAGCTGATGCAACAAGATACTTGTGTACTTTCTATCTTGATTTTTCTCTAAAGGTCTCAAAGGCGCCTGAGTGGTGCAGCAATATAAATGTACTTACACTGCTACAGCTAATTATTCTCCCTTCAGCTATGGGTAAATAGTAGGGCAGACTGACTTCTTCAGCCTTAGTGAGGCAACTAGTCTAGGAGAAAAAAAAAACTCTGATTTCGAACCAGTTAAACTCCGCTTAAAAATTGTCCTTGTGTTATATCCTGCCCAAGCGGAGGGGTTGGTAAATATGGTTACACAGCTACAGCTAGGAAGAAGTTTGTTTTAGATTCCATATAGTTGATAAACTATCAATAGCAGTCCGTACTTTACCTATGTATATCTTGACATCGCTTTCAGTTGATGAGATATTACTATCGAAGTATGCTCACTAGTCTACTAATTTCAGTGGCTTGCCATTCAAATTGGAGTTGGCACCATTTTAGATAAAACAGAGCATATGTATTTTTTATTTAGTTCATGGAGAGATTAATGCTTTTTGCTGCCTGTTCCAGGCTAGCTGCTGAAATTCAGCCTGAATACAAGAAGCACAAGATCATCTACGTTGTCTGCCTCAGTAATAGTTTCAGCAGGATATCATCGGCTTCTTCCGATTTTTTAGTTTGAAAATATATTTTTTTATTAGATCGATGGAAGTTCGTGGGAGATAATCTAGCCAGATTATGAATAGAACGTATTTCTTTGCAAGATTCCAGCGACAGTTTCAAGTAAAGTGTCATTAACGAGCGAGCTAACAATTGCTTTAATGTTTTTTGTAGAGCATCATTATAGCAGTAACAGTTTCTGCATATGCTAGAAGTATTTACTCCATCTTTCCTCTGTATATGGCACCAAATGCATCGGAGTAATTTAGTAACAAAAGTGTTGCCTCGAGATCTTTTGCACGTACCCCTTCGATAATTCAACGAATTGCTAGAATCTGAGAAGTTGTGGATCGGTTTCTCTGAAAACTGTTCTGATTTTTACAAAGAATTTTCAAAGTTTCAGTCACAATACAATTGAGAAACAGGGCATTATAAATCTTAATAGCTAAAGCAGTAAAAGTTATGCCTTAATTCTTTGTGATTCCAAGATCACCTTTCTTGAGGAAGAGTAGGATGTAGTCTTTTCACAATTTTCTTTTGTATTTTGTTTATTTACGGCGTTATGGGAATTACAAGATTCTATTCAATAGTAAGTGTATTGAGTAAATTTTAATCAAAATGTTTATATAAAAGATAACAAGAATTACTGGGGTTAGATAATTGCTATTTAGTTGGTTGATTGGTTGGGTTTAATGGAATATAAACCTCTATAGGTTATTTAATGCCAAAGCCTGTTTACATGTATGTACAGTTTGTAAACATAATTTAATGATACCATACTAGAACCAAACGACTCATTTACTCGCATACGAGAAAGTATTTTCAAGTATTTCTATATGACATTAGTTTATTTAGTGATGATAGTGTTTTTTTAAATTATTTCTCTCTACTTTTTCTACTAACACAAACACAATGGTATTTCTATTCAGCAATAATTTGCTTTCAGTTGCTTAGTTTGTTGTGTTTTCAGGATTGTAACCAAGTCTATATTTTCTGGTACAACCCGGTCTCTTTCAAGAACGACTAAGCATTATCCATGTGGACGTTCTCAAATAAGTCCTTTATTATATTTGCGTGGAAATAGCGCTTTCCGTTGTCATTTAGAACCTTACACACAAGGAGAACGTGTTTGATTGTGCATGGCGTTTGGCATGTCGAGCACTGTGGTTGCTGTTCTTGCTTTACTATAAAAGAGTGCGTAAGTCTGCTGTGACCAATACACAATCGTGTTATTGTTACTTGTTCTTTCTGCGATTTTCGGAAGGCTTGGCGCTATTCTCCCCAAAAGGGTTTAACCTGAAATAGTTTATTATTGGTATTTGCTATTCCAGCGTTGTTGCCATTTTTTATGCTATTTAGTGTTGAGAGATTGAGATTTGAACTCAACTCGTCCAGTCCACTTCTTATGAGGTTAACGATACGCCACGCGTGCTTAGTTAGTTGATTTGTTATCAATTTATAGATTAATTGCTTCATCAGGCGATTATGCGCTGTACAAGAAGCCGATTATACGAGATGCTTCTCAATCACCAACTGGCGAAACGGTTAGAATTAATGAGAAACAACAAGAGGAATGTCAATAAAATAGAAAAAAACATTTAATCTTTGCGGTCAAAGACAATCTTAAAGGAAATGATTGGCACCAACGTTTACGCACTAAAATCAAGTTGCATAATGAAAAAGAAAGGGATCAATGTTTGTCCTTGGTTCCTTGTTTGTTTTTTTTCTGCTTTTTTTTTTTCTATCATCAGAGCTAGCAGAAAGTCAACGGCTGAAATTTACAAAGCGATAAAGCCAATGTCAAAGAGAAAGAAAGAAAAATATAAAATTCTGTATTGCAAGAAAATAAAAAGAAAGAACAAAGGAAAAAATTTTTTAAAAAAGATTGAAAGGTGATTTTTCTGAATTTCAAATGTTGTTTGGTTGTTATTGCTACAGTAAGGAGTTTCAAAGCGTAAGGGCTGACATGCTGAACTGCGCTCACAAAGCTTGCGAGTTTGAACTCCTGTCGTGCTATTATACTCACGAATACCCTTGTGAAAGGCATGAACCCTCTTATCTCCTAATTTATGGCTTGAATAGTACCACAGGAGTTCTTTTACAATGATGGCTTTGATAGTAAATAACCCAAGAAAGTTGATATGCCATTAAACAAAGAAAGCAACCATTGATTTAGTGGAACTGATATAGTAAGTAAAATTGGTGACTTTAGTCGAGGGTAACCCGAGGGCTCCCTTTTCTATAGCTACTACACTGGGGTGTAGGAGAGGGTGCTACTCTATTCCGAGGATTGCTCCACTTTAGCCTTGTTCCTCACCTTATAATGATGAGTGCTAAGCAAGGCGGCATCAAGTACCATTTTTTGAGTCTTTGGTATGACTCGACCGGGGATTGAAACCCGATCTCCCGTACCATTGACGAACACTCTACTCATTCGGCCAAAATGCAGAAATATTTAATTTACCAGCCGTAATGTATAGAAAGGTTATGACTGAAAAAGAAATTAATGCGTATAAATTATGATAAGTTTAGACAAGTCAATACAGCTGATTTACAACCGTTTAAACGATACTTCCAGTGGCTTTTAGATACGAGTTGAATTCTATTCATAAAAGTTCTATTATTAAAGCCATTCAAGATGTCACATCCAGAAAAATTAAATTTATCATCTACACTTATCAAACACTGTAGTCTGACACAAAACTAATTCTTATTGTTTGTTATTGGATCATTTCGTCTTTACAAATGACATTCTTTTTAAGTAAACGTAGTTTTAATCGTACGTTTACAACAAAATAATAATTGGGTTTTACGTCATTTTTTAGATAAAAATTGCGTCATAGGTTACGTCATTTAAAAAAGTTTCTTATTTTGTGCTACTATTAATAGCGATTAAGATTCTTTCTTCTTAGTCATGTCTCAAGTCATCAAACTTGTTGCTTTTCTGTTGTCAGTGTGATTCTAAATCGTTTGACTAACAGTGTCGGCTCCATTACGGGACTTGAGACGTTAAATGAATTTTTCTTGTATTGTTGTTACATTCCTTGTCTATTCTTGGCGCAATAAAATCAAATATCGAAGCCCGCCATGTACAACAGATGTAATAAATCAAATCATCGTGGCGTCATAGCTTAACTGTTGGACTGCGGCCGCTGAATAAACCGGTTCGCATTCTTAATCACTTAGTTGAGTTCACTTTCAAACAAATACTCTTTAGAGAGGCCTGCACTGCCTTATTCCCTTCTAATGTGGGTTAAATGGTATCATTATTGTTCTACATGGATATCTTTTGCATGAAATAACACACCAAGTTTATTATGCCATTAAACAACAAAAAAAAAAAAAAAAAAAAAAACAACTAAGAAAAATGCCTTTTCCACTTTCTGTAAGACTCACACTATCGAATAGACTCATTTGTGTTTGATAGGAATGCTTGAAACCATCTAGCCGTGTGCAAACAAATGGTTAATATAGTATTGAATTTATTAATTTTTATAACTTATTTGATGGCATTGGGGAGGCTGTAGAATACACTGACTGCTTCTCTGCAGAGGGGGTGAGACCCCACCACCGAAAGAGTGTCCTGGTATGACACTAAACAATCTGATGGTGAGGTTCCAGTAATGCTGGAGCTTTAGGAAATGTAGAGTACCTCTTTATTGGCATTGTTCCCAGGTCCACTCTGGCCCGGAGTGGTAGCACCTGCTAATAGTCCTATATACGGGTTAAATAGAACTAAACTGTGGTTTCTTGAGTTTACTGTTTGTTTTTTTTGCATTTAAACTGCGTATTTATGCTAAACTGAGTTGTTTAAAATAGAACTGTTTTGACGTTTAAATTGCGTACTTATGCTAAATTGAATTATCTGAAATAAAACTGTTTTGACATTAACTCTGTGTATTGCTCAGTCGGCTGGGGCTGTAGAATATACCGACTGCATCTCTGCAGAAGGGTAAGACCCCTACCAACGAGTGTCCTGGATAGGACACTAAATAAGCTGATGGTGAAGTTCCAGTAAGACTAGATCTTTAGGAAATGTGGAGTACCCCTTTATTGCCATCGCTCCCAGGTCTACTCACGCCCAGAGAGGTAGCAACTGATAAGGGTCCTGTCTGTGGATTAAATAGAACTAAACTGTGGTTTCTTGAGTTTATTTAAAATTGAACTGTTTTAACGTTCAAACTGCGCACTTATGCTAAACTTGCCCAGTCAGCTGGGGCAGTAGAACACACCAACTGCAACTCTGCAACGGGTAAGACCTCCACCCCTAACGAGTGTCCTCGATATGACACTAAAAATTCTGATGGTGAGGTTCCAGTGATGCTGGAGCTTTGGGGAATGCAGAGCACCCCTTCATTGCCATTGCTCCCAGGTCCACTCTGGCCCAGAATGGTAGCACCTGATAGGGCACTATCTATGGGTTAAATAGAACTGCATACGTATGCTAAACTGAATCGTTTAAACGATAACTGTTTGACTAAACTCAATAGCTTGAAATATAAATGTTTTAGACAAATTAACGGTATACTTACATTTGAATTTAGTTCTTATGCTAAACAGGTTTCTTTGAAATAGAACTGATTTGGCGTTAAATAACTTACAGAGGTTAATATGCCATAAAAACCCAACCAACCAACCATCAAGTATTCCTATAAAATATATTTCACACAACTGCATGGTTTGAAATAAGAAATCTTTAATTGATGACTGAACTGTTCCATTTGACCCATAGATAGCACCCTATCAGGTACTACCACTCCGGGTTAGAGTAGACCTGTGAGTAATGGCAATGAAAACGTACTCCACATTTTTTTTAAAGCTGCATACCTGTAGCCTCACAATTAGATGCAGTTTAGTCTCATACCCAGGACACTCGTTGGGGAGAGGATCTTAAGACTTTTTAAGGTGCAGTCACCGTATTCTACACTCCCAGCCAACAAGGCATCGTATTTCTGAATGAAATAAGAAATAAAAAGCTGTGAGGAACAACAAAAACCTCTAGACATTTAGAAAAAATGTAACATGGATAAAAAAAAAGGAATAATTAATAAACATGTAATTTAGTGGATGTAAGAAATAATATGAATGGGCATAAAAAATAAATGATTTTACTTACAAGTGTAAATTTATTAATATGTTGTAAATTTTCTTATATTTGAAATATTCACAAATGTATTTAAAGATTGTTTTAAAAATCCATTTATTGAACCCACAAAGTCCAAAGAGGGAATAAACTTTTATATCCAACGAGGATATCAAAAACGCTGCGGTAATAATACAAATAATAAACATTGTTCTAACCAACCGGTTCGAGAAAATCAGAGAAAAGGTTCAAAAGAGGAAGTAACAATATCTCAACGAGGCTTAGGCCACACGTATTTTAGCCATTTATTCTTACTTCAAGTAAAAAATCAACCAATGTACATTATATACAAAAACTGTACTCATAGTGAAACACTTCTTGACTGAATGCACAAAACCATCCCCAGTAAGACATTAATACTATAAAGAAAATAACATAAAGACACTATTTGAAAATGTTGAAATCAACAGAATAATCTCCCATCTGAAATCAGTACATATAGATTAAAGTGTTCCCCAATGGTCCGGGTTCAATCCCAGGTCGCGTCATACCAAAGACTTTAAAAATGGTACTTTATACCTCTTTGCTTAACGCTCAGCAGTATAAGGTACGTATCAAGGGTAAAGTGGATAAGTACATTACATTATATATCCGGCTCATTGGCCAAGTGGGTTGAGTATTAGCCCATAGTCCGGAAGACCTGGGTTCAATCCCAGGTCGCATCATACCAAGGACTTTAAAAATGGTACTTTATACCACTTTGCTTAACGCTCAGCAATATAAGGTACGTATCAAGGGTAAAGTGGAGCAATCCAGGGAAAAGATAAGCGCCCTCCACTACACCTTGGTGTAGTAGCTATTGAAAAGGGAGCCTTCGGGTCACCCTCGACTACGGTCAACAACTTACATTTATACAGTTTGCACAATGTTATAACGTTATTTTCTAGAATATAATCTCTACGTAATTTAGGGTGGCAAACCTTTATTAATGTGTTCGAGTCTCACTTCCAGTCTTATGCGACAACATAGCAAAGCTCAGTGATTAACTAAAAACTATTCAGGATTGTTGAATGTGCAATAAAATGTTGTCGGTTTAAAAAAAATTGAGTTAGTGAATGGAAGAGGCAGTGCCACGATTAACAGAAAAAAAGCAGTACATATAGATTAAAGTGTTCGCCAATGGTCCGGGTTCAATCCCAGGTCACGTCATACCAAAGACTTTAAGAATGGTACTTGATACCTCCTCGCTTAACACTCAGAAATATAAGGTACGAATCAAGGGTAAAGCGGAACACAGGGAAAGGAGTCGCGCCCTCCCCTACACCTCGCTATTGAAAAGGGAGCCTTCGGGTCACCCTCGACTATGGTCGCCAACTTTACTTACATTCTTATATAAAAAATATATCTACATAACGAGATTATTAACAAAGCAAACATCTATGAAGAACAATCATCAACTATATATATTTTTAGTGTCTTAATAGATCTTTGATAAAATAATTACCAACAAATTATTCGCTTACAAATCATTTACATTAAAATCCTTTGGTATTAAATAACCTATAAAGGTTGATATGTCATTAAACTAAATAATCAAACCAAACCTGGCCCAGTCGGCTGGAGCTGTAGAATACACCGATGGAATCTCTGCAATGAGTGTGCCAGATATGACTCTAAAAATCTGATAATGAGACTCAAGTAATACTGGAGTTTTTGGCCATGCAGATTACCTCTTCATCGCTCCCTGGACCACTCTGAGCTGAACTGGTAGCACCTGATATGAGTCAAATAGAACTGTTTGACATCTAAACTGAGTGCAAACAAATGACTTCTGCTAAACTGAATTGTAAGAAATGGAACAGTTTGATCATTTAACTGTGTGTAAACAAATAACTGATGTTTAATTGAATTTTTAGTTTTAAGTTGCAATATTTGAAGCCATTTAATTGTGAGTAAACAATTTATTAATAGTAAATAGAAGTAGATATTAGATAGAAATACCTAAATCCATTTAATTGAGCTTAAAAAGAAAACTGAACTCAGGCTCGTTTGTAAAGGTTATCAGCAAAATGAGTTTAGAAATCATACCGATCATATATATGTATAAAACGATTTGGCTTTAAATAACCCAAAATGGTTCATGTGCCATAAAAACCAAGCCATCATAAAATACATCCCGTGTCGAATAAAATCATTTGGATTAACTATAATTGATAGAGCTTATCATGAAGTTCTATAGCTGAAGAGTGTAAAAATGTTTGGAGTCGTTCTACGAAAAATATACATTATAACATTTTAGCTAATTCCATCACCAAAAAGAAGGGAAAAATAAGTAAGACCAAAAAATAAAAAAACAACCCTCCAAAACCAGACATTGAACAGCAATCAAACCAATCAGACATATTTTTATTTCCTCGTCAGGCCAAGGCAGAAGCCATGCAGACACTAACCTGAAAGAATCTTTTGTTGTCTCGTCAAGCCAAGGATTAAGCCATTCAGACACTGACCTGAAAGAATTTTATATTGCCTCGTCAAGTCAAGTCATATGCATTCAGACACTGACCTGAAAGAATCTGATGTTGCCTCATCAAGTCAAGGCTTAAGCCATTCAGACACTGATCTGAAAGAATCATATTTTGTCTCGTCAAGTCAAGTCTTATGCCATTCAGACACTGACCTTAAAGAATATTATGTTGCCTCGTCAAGGCTTACGCCATTAAGACATTGATCTGAAAGAATCTGATGTTGCCTCGTCATGTCAAGTCTTATGCCATTCAGACATTGACCTGAAAGAATCTTATGTTGCTTCGTCAAGTCAAGGCTTAGGTCATTAAGACACTGACCTGGAAGAATCTTATGTTGCCTCGTCAAGTCAAGGCTTATGCCATTCAGACACAGACCTGAAAGAATCTTATATTACCTCGTCAAGTCAAGGCTTATACCATTCAGACACTGACCTGAAAGAATCTTATTTTGCCTAGTCAAGTCAATTCTTATGCCATTCAGACACTGAACTGAAAGAATGTGATGTTGCCTCGTCATGTCAAGTCTTATGCCATTCAGACACTGACCTGAAAGAAGCTTATGTTGCCTCGTCAGGTCAAGGCTTAAGCCATTCAGACACTGATCTGAAAGAATCATATTTTGCCACGTCAAGTCAAATCTTATGCCATTCAGACACTGACATGAAAGAATCTTATGTTGCCTCGTGATATCAACTCTTATGCCATTCAGACACTGACCTGAAAGAATCTTATGTTGCCTACTGAATCAAGTCTTATCCCATTCAGACACTGATCTGAAAGAATCTTTTGTTGCCTCGTAAAGTCAAGGCTTAGGTCATTAAGATACTGACCTGAAAGAATCTTATGTTGCCTCGTCAATCAAATCTTATCCCATTCAGACACTGACTTGAATCAATCTTATATTGCCTCGTCAAATCAAATCTTATACCATTCAGGCACTTATCTGAAAGAATCTTATGTTGCCTCGTCAAGTCAAGTCTTATCCCATTTAGACACTGACCTGAAAGAATCTAATTTTGCCTAGTCAAGTCAAGTCTTATGCCATTCAGACACTGACCTGAAAGAATCTTATGTTGCCTCGTCATGTCAACTCTTATGCCAATCAGACACTGACCTGAAAGAATCTTATGTTGCCTCGTCAATCAAGTCTTATCCCATTCAGACACTGACCTGAAAGAATCTTATATTGCCTCGTCAAATCAAATCTTATGCCATTCAGACACTGATCTGAAAGAATCTTATGTTGCCTCGTCAAGTCAAGTCTTATCCCATTCAGACACTGACCTGAAGAAATGTTATATTGCTTTATCAAGTCAAGTCTTATCCCATTCAGACACTGACCTGAAAGAATCTTATGTTGCCTCGTCATGTCAACTTTTATGCCATTCAGACACTGACCTGAAAGAATCTTATGTTGCTCCGGCAAGACAAGGCTTATGCCATTCAGACACTGATCTGAAAGAATCATATTTTGCCTAGTGAAGTCAAGTCTTATGCCATTCAGACACTGACCTGAAAGAATCAAATGTTGCGCTGGCAAGTCAAGGCTTATGCCATTCAGACACTGATCTGAAAGAATCATATTTTGTCTAGTCAAGTCAAGTCTTATGCCATTCAGACACTGACCTGATAGAATCTTATGTTGCCTCGTCAAGGCTTATGCCATTCAGATACTGATCTGAAAAAATCTTGTGTTGCCTCGTCATGTCAAGTCTTATGCCATTCAGGCACTGACCTGAAAGAATTTTATGTTGCCTCGTAAAGTCCAGGTTTAGGTCATTAAGATACCGACCTGAAAGAATCTTATGTTGCCTCGTCAAGTCAAAGTTTAATCCATTCAGACACTTATCTGAAAGAATCTTATGTTACCTCGTCAAGTCTTATGCCATTCAGACACTGACCTGAAAGAATCTTATGTTGCCTCGTCAAGTCAAGGCTTAAGCCATTCAGACAATGATCTGAAAGAATCATATTTTGCCTAATCAAGTCAAGTCTTATGCCATTCAGACAATGACCTGAAAGAATCTAATGTTGCCTCTTCAAGTCTTATGCCATTCAGACACTGACCTGAAAGAATATTATGTTGCCTCGTAAAGTCAAGGCTTAGGTCATTATGATACTGACCTGAAAGAATCTTATGTTGCCTCGTCAATCAAGGCTTATCCCATTCAGACACTGACGTGAAAGTATCTTATATTGCCTCGTCAAATCAAATCTTATGCCATTCAGATATTGACCTGAAAGAATCTTATGTTGCCTCGTCAAGTCAAGTCTTATCCCATTCAGACACTGACCTGAAAGAATCTCATGTTGCCTCGTCATGTCAACTTTTATGCCATTCAGACACTGACCTGAAAGAATCTTATGTTGCCTCGTCAAATCAAGGCTTAAGCCATTCAGACACTGATCTGAAAGAATCATATTTTGCCTAGTCATGTCAAGTCTTATGCCATTCAGACACAGACCTAAAAGAATCATATGATGCGCCGGCAAGTCAAGGCTTATGCCATTCAGACACTGATCTGAAAGAATCATATTTTGTTTAGTCTAGTCAAGTCTTATGCCATTCGGACACTGACCTGATAGAATCTTATGTTGCCTCGTCTAGGCTTATGCCATTCAGATACTGATCTGAAAAATCTTGTGTTGCCTCCTCATTTCAAGTCTTATGCCATTCAGGCACTGACCTGAAAGAATCTTATGTTGCCTCGTCAAGTCTTATGCCATTCAGACACTGACCTGAAATATCTTATATTACCTCGTCAAGTCAAGTTTTATCCAATTCAGACACTGACCTGAAAGAATCTTATGTTGCCTCTTCAAGTCTCGGCTCATGCCATTCAGACACTGATCTGAAAGAATATTATGTTGCCTCGTCAAATCAAGGCTTTAGCCATTCAGACACTGATCTGAATGAATCATATTTTGCCTTGTCAAGTCAAGTCTTATGCCATTCAGACACTGGCCTGAAAGAATCTTATGTTGCCTCGTCAAGTCAAGTCTTAATCCATTCAGACACAGATCTGAAAGAATCTTATGTTGCCTAGTCAAGTCATGTCGTATGCCATTCAGACACATACCTGAAAGAATCTTATGTTACCTCGTCAAGTCTTATGCCATTCAGACACTGACCTGAAAGAATCATATTTTGCCTCGTCAAGTCAAGTCTTATGCCATTCAGACAATGACCTGAAAGAATCTAATGTTGCCTCGTCAAGTCTTATGCCATTCAGACACTGACCTGAAAGAATTTTACGTTGCCTCGTACAGTCAAGGCTTAGGTCATTAAGACACTGACCTGAAAGTATCTTATACTGCCTCGTCAAATCAAATCTCATGCCATTCAGACACTGACCTAAAAGAATCTTATGTTGCCTCGTCAAGTCAAGTCTTATGCCATTCAGACACTGACCTGAAATATCTTATATTACCTCGTCAAGTCAAGTTTTATCCAATTCAGACACTGACCTGAAAGAATCTTATGTTGCCTAGTCAAGTCGTGTCTTATGCCATTCAGACACTGACCTGAAAGAATCTTATGTTGCCTCGTCAAGTCTCGGCTCATGCCATTCAGACACTGATCTGAAAGAATATTATGTTGCCTCGTCATGTCAACTCTTATCCCATTCAGACACTGACCTGAAAGAATCTTATGTTGCCTCGTAAAGTCAAGGCTTAGGTCAATAAGATACTGACCTGAAAGAATCTTATGTTGCCTCGTCAATCAAATCTTATCCCATTCAGACTCTGACCTTAAAGTATCTTATATTGCCTCGTCAAATCAAATCTTATGCCATTCAGACGCTGACCTGAAGGAATATTATGTTGCCTCGTAAAGTCAAGGCTTAGGTCATTAAGATACTGACCTGAAAGAATCTTATATTACCTCGTCAAGTCAAGGCTTATCCCATTCAGACACTGATCTGAAAGAATCTTTTGTTGCCTCGTCATGTCAAGTCTTATGCCATTCAGACACTGATCTGAAAGTATCTCACGTTGCCTCGTCAAATTAAGGCTTAAGCCATTCAGACACTGATCTGAAAGAATCATATTTTGCCTTGTCAAGTCAAGTCTTATGCCATTCAGACACTGGCCTGAAAGAATCTTATTTTGCCTCGTCAAGTCAAGTCTTAATCCATTCAGACACTGATCTGAAAGAATCTTATGTTGCCTCGTCAAGGCTCATGCCATTCAGACACTGATCTGAAAGAATCTTATGTTGCCTCGTCAGGGCTTATGCCATTCAGACACTGACCTGAATGAATCTTATGTTGCCTCGTCAAGGCTTATGCCATTCAGACACTGATCTGAAAGAATCTTATGTTGTGTTGTCATGTCATGTCTTATGCCATTCAGACATTCACCTGAAAGAATCTTATGTTGCCTCGTAAAGTCAAGGCTTAGGTCATTAAGATACTGACCTGAAAGAATCTTATGTTGCCTCGTCAATCAAGTCTTATCCTATTCAGACACTGACCTGAAAGAATCTTATGTTGCCTCGTCAAATCAAGGCTTAAGCCATTCAAACACTGATCTGAAAGAATCTTATGGTGCCTCGGCAAGTCAAGTCTTATGCCCTTCAGACACTGACCTGAAAGAATCTAATGTTGCCTCGGCCAGTCAAGGCTTAAGCCATTCAGACACTGATCTGAAAGAATCTTATTTTGCCTAGTCATGTCAAGTCTTATCCCATTCAGACACTGACCTGAAAATCTTATGTTGCCTTGTTAAGTCAAGACTTATCCCATTCAGACACTGACCTGAAAGAATCTGATGTTGCCTCGTCAAATCAAGGCTTAAGCCATTCAGACACTGATCTGAAAGAATCATATTTTGTCTTGTCAAGTCAAGTCTTATGCTATTCAGACACTGACCTGAAAGAATCTTATGTTGCCTCGTCAAGTCAAGGCATAAGCCATTCAGACACTGATCTGAAAGAATCTTATTTTGCCTCGTCAATCAAGTCATATCCCATTCAGACACTGACCTGAAAAAATCTTATTTTGCCTAGTCAAGTCAAGTCTTATCCTATTCAGACACTGATCTGAAAGAATCTTGTGTTGCCTCGTCATGTAAAGTCTTATGCCATTCAGACACTGATCTGAAAGAATTTTACGTTGCCTCGTAAAGTCCAGGCTTAGGTCATTAAGATATTGACCTGAAAAAATCTTATGTTGCCTCGTCAAGTCAAGACTGTTGCCATTCAGACACTGACCTGAAAGAATCATATTTTGTCTCGTGAAGTCAAGTCTTATGCCATTAAGACACTGACCTGAAAGAATCATATTTTGCCTAGTCAAATCGAGTCTTATCCCATTCAGACACTGACCTGAAAGAATCTTATGTTGCCTGGTTAAGTCAAGTCATATCCCATTAAGACACTGATCTGAAAGAATCTAATGTTGCCTCGTCAAGGCTTATGCCATTCAGACCCTGATCTGAAAGAATCTTATGTTGTCTTGTCATGTCAAGTCTTATGCCATTCAGACACTGACGTGAAAGAATCTTATGTTGCCTCGTAAAGTCAAGGCTTAGGTCAATAAGATACTGACCTGAAAGAATCTTATGTTGCCTCGTCAATCAAGTCTTATCCCATTCAGACACTGACCTGAAAGTATCTTATATTGCCTCGTCAAATCAAATCTTATGCCATTCAGACACTGACGTGAAAGAATGTTTTTTTGCCTCGGCAAGTTAAGGCTTCTGCCATTCAGACGCTGACCTGAAGGAATATTATGTTGCCTCGTAAAGTCAAGGCTTAGGTCATTAAGATACTGACCTGAAAGAATCTTATATTACCTCGTCAAGTCAAGGCTTATCCCATTCAGACACTGATCTGAAAGAATCTTTTGTTGCCTCGTCATGTCAAGTCTTATGCCATTCAGACACTGATCTGAAAGTATCTCACGTTGCCTCGTCAAATTAAGGCTTAAGCCATTCAGACACTGATCTGAAAGAATCATATTTTGTCTCGTCAAGTCAAGTCTTATGCCATTAAGACACTGACCTGAAAGAATCTTATGTTGCCTCGTCAAGGCTTATGCCATTCAGACACTGATCTGAAAGAATCTTGTGTTGCCTCGTCAAGTCAAGTCTTATGCCATTCAGACACAGACCTGAAAGAATCTTATATTACCTCGTCAAGTCAAGGCTTAGGTCATTAAGATACTGACCTGAAATAATCTTATGTTGCCTCGTCAAGTCAAGTCTTATGCCATTCAGACACTGACCTGAAAGAATCATATTTTTTCTCGTCAAGTCAAGTCTTATCCCATTCAGACACTGACCTGAAAGAATCTTATGTTGCCTCGTCATGTCAAGTCTTATGCCATTCAGACACTGACCTGAAAGAATCTTATGTTGCCTAATCAAATCAAGGCTTAAGCCATTTAGACACTGATCTGAAAGAATCATATTTTGTCTCGTCACGTCAAGTTTTATGCCATTCAGACATTGACCTGAAAGAATCTTATGTTGCCTCGTCAAAGCTTATGCCATTCAGATATTGACCTGAAAGAATCTTATGTTGCCTCGTAAAGTCAAGTCTTATCCCATTCAGACACTGACCTGAAAGAATCTTACGTTGCATCATCAAGTCAAGTCTTATGCCATTCAGACACAGACCTGAAAGAATCCTATATTACCTCGTCAAGTCAAGTCTTATCCCATTCAGCCACTGACCTGAAAAATCTTATATTGCCTCGTCAAGACACCAGACTTCAGAAGAATTTATAATGTCTTCAAAAAGTTTACTAATTGAAACTTATTTAATACTCGTTCTCTGAAAGCGGTTTAATGAATATGTTTAGTAACTCTTTTATTTTTCAATGGACAAATATATGTACATTTATTTTGAGACCAATTTTTAATAAATTCCCTTGTCGGGTTACCCTGTTCTCTGATTCCTTTCTTACGACTTTTCTGGGGAGTCCATGAAATTCCAATTGTTAAATATACAATTTCCAAGCTGAATCTCAAGCGTTCGATACGGCGACGATAAATGACAATGTCAAAAAATGTGTGAAGATACTGAAGGATAACATGCCCAGATGTATGTTGACGCTGAATGACCAAATATCAAGATCTATGAATATGCTGAATGACAATGTCACAAGATAATTAAAGATTCTAAATGACAACGTCCCAAGAGGTATGAAGATGCTGTATGACAATGTTCCAAGATGTATGAGGGTGCAGATTTACAACGACTCAAGATCTATGAAGATGCTGAATAACAACGTCCCAAGATCTATGAAGATGCAGAATGACAATATCACAAGATAGATAAAGATTCTAAATGACAACATCCCAAGATGTATGAAGATGCTGTATGACAATGTTCCAAGATGTATGAGGGTGCAGATTTACAACTACTCAAGATCTATGAAGATGCTGAATGACAATGTCACAAGATAGATAAAGATTCTAAATGACAACATCCCAAGACGTATGAAGATGCTGAATGACACTGTCACAAGATGTATGAAGATGTTGAATGACAATGCTATTATTAAGATTGGACTAGAAATCACAGAAAAATTTAATTATTTTTTAATTTACTCGTATATATTCTATTCATTAATTTTAAAATTATTAATTCATTTTTTAACTACTACATGCACCTGAAAACTTTGACCTTGAGAAATGTTTGGAAAAAAATCATTAAGATGAGGCAGAGAACAATACTACAATAAATTTCTTGATTAATATTTCCTGCATAAAAGTTAATTTTTATTATAAACCACCATTGTTACAAAAAGCAGTTTTATAGAAATCGATAAGTCGTTTATTTATTGAACATTGAAATTCTTTCGCCCTAAAGTAACTTGAGTGACCTCAGACTTTTTTGAGATAGATACGTTGTCATCTAGATTTTATTTTAATCTCTGTATGCTTCTAGTGCACAACCCGAAAGCAGTTCATTACAATAAAATCTATATAATGACATTTTTTTCCAAACAGCTGAAAGGAAAAATATATCTTGGGATATACTGTTTTGTGTTGCATGTTGGTGATTACTCAAAAATGGCCCGCTAACTCAGCTGTTGGGGGTGCTGCAGAATACACCGACCGCATCTCTAGAGAGAGGAATACCCTGTCAATGAGTAACCTAGATATGACAGTAAACATTCTGATGGTGAGGCTCCAGTAACACTGGAATTTTGAAGGATGCAGAGTACTCTTTCATTGCCTTCGCTTCCAGGTCTACAGTGGTTGCACCTATCTTTGGATCAAATAGAACTGACTACAAACAAATGACTTTTGCTAAATTGAATTGTTTGAAATAGAAATGTTTGATCATTAATTGTCCGTAAACAAATGACTTAATTGAATTGTTAGGGATACATAGAAATACGTGGAACCATTTAACTGTATGCAAACGAATGAGTAATGTTGAATTGAATAATTAGTGTTAAAAAGCAATACGTTTAACCACTTCACTGAAAACAAATGATTAATATTGTATATAATTATGAAAGTGAAGTTAGCGACCATAGTCGAAGATGACCCGAAGGCTCCCTTTTCAATAGCTGCAACAACATGGTGTTGGGAAGGGGGCTACTCCATTCCCTGGATAGCTTCACTTAACTCTTGATCCTTACCTTATAATGCTGAGAGTTAAACAAGGTGCCATCAAATACCATTTTTGAGACTTCGGTAAGACTCGACCTGGGATTGAACACCGGTCTTCCGGACCATTGGCGAACACTCTAAGTATTAGATAACAATAATTGAAATCGTTTAACTGTATCAATTCTTTAACGCAGCTTTTTTGCAAGCAGCAGTCGTGTCGATACTGTTGTATGGATGCACTACATGGCGGCTAACTAAACGTATGGCGAAAAAGGCTGACAGCAACTACACAAGAATGCTGCGAGCAATATCTAATTGCTCTCTCTATAAATAGGACTTGGAATTAGATTATTAACAAGGGTTGATGTGCCATAAAACCTAACCAAACGACCAACCAACCAACCCTATGTTTAAAAAGGAAGAATAGCGGAATAATTTTTTATCCATAACTTTGTGGAACTTGACGTTGAATTGTTACCTTTCTGATTTCCTTTGGGAGGATTGTGTCCCGTGTGGAGGGTTAGTCAGTGCTGAAGTGAAAGTTTATGCATTTTGTTGCGTTGCGTTGGGTCTGTTGTTCCTTCCACTGGTGTTCGCGGCTGAGTGACGACCCGTAAAATCTTTTTGTTCGACCGAGCTGATACCACCATGGTGGTTGTTTTCCCTAGCAAGGACTAGGTATGTCACCCAATCCATCAAGAACGGAAAGGCCGTTAAAAAAAATCAAATTTGCTGGCCATTGATCGTTCAATTCTTGACCATGCGCCACAACTAAACTAAACTTAGTATATAAATCCTAAAACTTTGTGATAAAAGTGCATTAATAAAGAAAGATGAGATTTAAAAAGACGACGATGTATAGAATATACTTTAATCCTCTGTACTTAGCTAACGTCCCCGTTTTTTCAATATATGCCCTTTCCTAATGAAAATGATACTCAAAAAAGTTAAGATAAAACAGTCATAAACGACAAAAACTCGAACAACACACACACACACACACACACACACACACACACACACACACACACACACACACATATATATATATATATATATATATATATATATGTATATATATAAATATGTGTCTGTGTGTGTATATATATATATATATATATATATGAAAGTGAACAGAGATTTTAAAAAACACAATGTCTTCAGAGAATGATTTATTTATTGAATCATTTACCAACATTATACGTTTTGGTTTTTGACCTTCATCAGGGCACGTGAGTATTTAAACGAAACGAAAAAGATAAGAAAGTTTTAAAAAATTCTATTTAGAATAGAAAGAATTGAATATTTCTAAAATTCTCTCATCCATCAATGGCAATTCTCGATCATCAATATTACCCGGGCTCTTATTTTTAAGACAATTTTCTATGGGTTAAATTTTGAATGCAAGAAAGATCCCATGATCCAACTACATGTTCTTTCTTAGTCTGGTGCAAAGGCTTTAGGTTGCTTAGAGTATCTGCTGTCTCCAAGTGGTCACCTGTCTCAGAAGGTTTTTCGTTGTTAAACTTTGATGATCTGATTAGTTGGAACCGGTGCGTTAATCATGACTTCACCGTGAATAGTCTGAGAATTTTTTACCATCTTAAAGTTTGTGTGTTGGTGCGTGTCCAAAACTTTTCTGCCTCTTCAGAATATTCCATTTCAATGAGATTGGCAAATTAAGAATTACTCGACCATTCCTTCATGAGTGAGTTGTGACATCAGATCAGTTTTAAACCGCAGTAAAGCTGGTTTGAATTACACGTTTTCTTTGTCCTAAACGGATTGCCGTACAAAGGGTAAATAACCAAGTCTGCCCTACTATTTACAGATTGTTGAGAGGGGAAGTGATGGATTCATGACTTTCCTAAGGGCATTAGCAATAAGCGAAACTCAGTCTCGTTCAGGGTTTGAAACCGGTTGCTTTTTCCATTTCCTACGACGATAACCGTTACACTAAGCACGCTTCTAAAGAAACTGAGTTATGTAATTGCTTTCTTGGTTGGTCTGAAAATTTTTCCTCCTTCTTTTTCTCGGTATGTGTGTGTGTGTGTGTGAGAGAGAGAGAGAGAGGGGGGAGATAAAGAGAGAGAAAGAGAATGAGAGAATATGTTCGTTGGTATGTGTATGCGTTTGTGCCCTAAAGCTTTTCAACATCCCCAGAATATTCTATTACAATGAGATGGGTGAATTGAGCGATTGCTATTACGTATTTGGTTTTGGTTTCTTTGTTTAATGGCATATCAACCTTTCTAGATTATTTAATGCCAATGCTGTTCTTCTAGAAGAACTGTAGTGGTACTATTTAACCCATAGCTGGGAGGATAAGGGTGTTCATACTTTTCCCAAGGGTATTTGCCCGAAAGTGAACGTAATAGCGCGACTGGAGTACGAACTCACTTATTACGATTCCGCAGTCCATCGCTTTAACCATTACACAACGAGGACACCCCCGTATTTGGATGGTCCGAGAATTTTCGTTGTTCTTTCGTTTTTCTTTGTGTACGTATCTATGTGTTTATGTGTATGTCTGTGTGGTGTTCGTACCCCCGTTCGTAAATCTGCATATGTACGTGTGTCTATCTCAGCGTGCACACACACGCACGCGCGTGTGTATGTGTGTGTCCAAAGTTTTTCTATGTTTCTAGAAAATTTGAAAATTTTACTACAATTGTGTGAACTAAGTTATACCATTCCTTTATTGTTTGTTCCGGAAATTTTTCACCGTTTCTCTGTCTGTCGGTTTGTCGCTATCTCTCTCTCTCTCTCTATATATATATATATATATAAATATATATATTATATTATAATTATTGCTCTGTAATGTCTGTTACATTGAGCTCTTTACCAGGAAAATTTAAATGTGCACGGGGGTGTCTTCGTGGTGTAATGGTTAAAGTGATAGACTGCGGAATCGTAGTACGCGAGTTCGTACTCCAGTCGCGCTATTACGTTCACTTTCGGGCAAATACCTTTGGGAAAGGTATGAATCCCCTTATCCTCCCAGCTATGGGTTAGATAGTACTACTACTGTTCTTCGAGGAGAATAGATTTGGCATTAAATAACCAACAAAGGTTGATATGCCATTAAAACAACCAAACCAAAATGTTCACTTTTAAATAGTTTAATTACTCCCAATTGAATTACTTCCAACTCCAGTTTAATTGGACCAAATAATATATATATATATATATATATATGTGTGTGTGTGTGTGTGTGCGTGTGTCTGTTTACGCGAACTTTCATTAAGAAACAACGTACCAATTCCGCGGGTAGGCAGAGAATTTAATTCATCTCTTCTTTCAGATCACTGGACAATCCATACGTTATACAAAATTTGTAAACGCTTCATCTTATGTACATAGGAGAAATAAAAAATCGAATTCCTTTTGTTTTTCTACCAATGAGAAAATCAAAATAAGTCTCTTTGTTATTATACGGTCAGAATTATTGAGACGAAGATATTGCGTATGATTCCTTGTGAAAGATCTTCTCAAGAGATACTAACAAGTTCCAGACAACAGCAGTGAAATGTCTTGAAAAAGAGACCAAAGTAATTGATCGCCTTATTGTATCACGCACCAAACGTGCTGAGATATAACTTCCTTGTAATGATTTACTAAGCTTTTTACTCCGATGTGGCACAAAGCTGTATGAAACTTTGTCGTAAGATTCTTTGTCAGACGGCGATTATATTTAAAGTTCTAAGGACGCGAGTTGGATCAATACTTAGGTTCGGTTTCGTTTTCCTTGTTTAATGGCGTATCAACCTTCTAGGGTTATTTTATGCCGAAGCCTTCTTTGAAGAACAGTCATCATCATTATCATCATCAAGTCACTGATTTTCTTCTTTCTCTCTCTCCATCCGTCCCAATCACTCATCGCTCTCAGCAGTTCTTCTAAACTAGATCATGTATCCGCAGAGAGCTGATGTAAATAAGTTGTTGCTGGTGGGCTAACACCTGCACGTCCATGTGTAGGCGTCCATAGAAGTCCTGCATGACATGTTCATCTAACTTGGATGGTTTTTGAGATGGGAGACGAGTGGCCGTACAGCTGTTGTTTTGTGGGGTGTTGTTTCCAGGATTTGCTCAAGAGCTCGTAGTATTCTTGTGAAGTTCCCATCAATACATTTATTAGCCTTCATGTGGTGCATCCATACAGTAGTATCGACAGTCATAATTAGGACTGTTACCGGCTCATTCGGCTAGTGGGGTGCAGCCTAGAGTGTTCACCCATGGTCCGGGAGACCTGGGTTCAATCCAAAGACTTTAAAGATGGTACGTAATACCTCCTTGCTTAACGCTCGGCAATATAAGGTACGTATCAAGGGTAAATTGGAGCGATCCAGGGAAAGGAGTGGCGCCCTCCACTACAACTCGGTGTAGTAGCTATTGAAAAGGAGCCTTCGAGTCGCCCTCGACTAAAGGGAGACAACTTTACTTACTTAATACTATTGCTGAGCTATAATTCCGAAGGTTAACGCATTAGTGCAATTAGAGTTTGAACTTGCTTACTGCGGATGTCACAGTCCAGCACGTTAGCGTACCCCCCACCGCTAATATCTATGATTATCTAACCTCGAGGAATATTTCAAAGTCACAAAGAAGTAAACAAACATTTTAATAAGTATTATAACTATACTCGAATAATTTATATTTATCACGCACTTTTTTTTCCCACATTTTAAGCCAAAAGGTTTGGGGAGTATATTAGACACAAAAAATCATTATCAAATTTTTATCCAGCTAGATGCATCATCATATTCGGAACGATATGACCGAATGTAAATTATATCTGTAATCTAAACGAACAACTCTTTGTTATTTAATAGCATATCAACTTTCTAGGGTTATTTAATGCCAAATCCAGCAGTAATGGCACTAAGAAAGTAATATTGGCGACTCTAGTCGATGGCGACCAGAAGGCTCTCTTTTCAATAGCTACTACACCAGGGTGTTGGGGAGGGCGCTACTCCTTTCCCTGAATTGCTCCAATTTACCCTTGATACGTACCTTATAATGCTGAGTGTTAAGCAAGGAGGCATCAAGTACCATTTTTTTGAGTCTTTGGTATGATTTTACCTAGAATTGAACCCCGGTCTTCCGGACAATTGGCAAACACTAATGGCATTATTTAACCCATAAATGGGAGAATAAGACGGTTTCTACTTTCTGCAAGGGTATTCGTCCGAAAGTTAACGTTATAGCGCGACTGCCGTTCGAACCCTCATACAACGATGCCCCAGTTTAGCGCTTTAACCATTACACCACTTGACACCCCCTCTAAACAAACAAATGAGTATAAAACACTTGTGTTTTATGTCACAACAGAAAATAGCTGCTGAAATTTGTATTTGTAAATAATTTTTTCCTCCTCGCGTGAGCTTATTTTTGCCACAAGCTGGCAGTATTTTTATGTGAATAGATACATCTGTTCGCAGCGTAAATGTTTTTTCTCAAAACATAAGTAAATTATACGTTTTTATTTTAAGGCTATACAAACTAGATAAAAAAAAATGAACGAATGTAAAATTTGGCTGCTGCAAATTCTAAAAAGTCAGTGACTGTTATATTGTTTATACTGGTTTGGTTTGATTGGGTTGGATTGGGTTTTATGGCATATCAACCATTGTAGGTTATTTAATGCCAAATCCTCTTTATACATATATATTAAATATATATGATTTGGTTTGGTTGGGTTTTATGGCATATCAACCATTGTAGGTTATTTAATGCCAAATCCTCTTTATGCATATATATTGAATATAAATGATTTGGTTTGGTTGGGTTTTATGGCATACCAACCATTGTAGGTTATTTATTGCCAAATCCTCTTTATGCATATATATTAAATATATATGATTTGCTTGGGTTGGGTTTTATGGCATATCAACCATTGTAGGTTATTTAATGCCAAATTCTCTTTATGCATATATTAATTGGGTTTTATGGCATATCAACCATTGTAGGTTATTTAATGCCAAATCCTCTTTATACATATATATTAAACATACATGGTTTGGGTGTGAGTCATTGTAAACGCAGTTTCTTCCAAGCAGCGGTCGTGTCGATACTGCTGTATGTACTACATGGATGCTAACTAAATGTATGACGAAAAAGCTTGATGGCAACTACACAAGAATGCTACGAGCAATATTGAACAATTCCTGGAGGCAGCAGCCCACAAAGCAGCAGCTGTACAGCCACTTACCAGCCATCACAAAAACTATCAAAGTTAGACGAATCAGACATGCGGGACATTGCTGGAGAAGTAAGGACGAACTCATAAGTGATGTACTCCTGTGGACCCCTTCACATGGACGAGCAAAAGCAGAACGCCCAGCTCGAACCTACATACAGCAGCTCTGTGCCGATACGGGATGTAGCCTTGAAGACCTTCCGGAAGCAATGGACGATGGAGAATGGTGATGAGAAAGGGTCAGGGATATCCGTGCTGATGGCATGATATGATGATGGTGAAACATATATATGATTTGGAAACACATTTTGAAGTTATCATTCTTAAACCTGACATAGATCTTTTTTTCACAGAATTAAATGGTTTCGAGTATCGCTATCATGGTGTAATGGTTATTGTCGTAGGAAATGAACACGGCGACACGAGTTCAAATTCTCGACGAGGCTGATTGCATTTCACATAGCACTAATACCCTTGGGAAAGGTATGAATCCAATTATTCTCCCTCCAGCTATGGGTAAATAGTAGGGCAGACTAGGTTCTTCAGCCTTGATGAGGCAACTAGTCTAGGAGAAGGCAAACTCAGAATTCAAACCTGTTAAAAATTGACCTTGTGCTATATCCTGCCCGAGCGGAGGGGTTGGTAAATATGATCGCTATAGAAAAGTGACAGGTTAATATCAGTAATTTTGTACACATAGCTTGTTCTAATTGACCCATAGATATGACCTTATCAGGGGCTACCACTCTAGGTCAGAGTTGACCTGGGAGTAATGGAAATGAAGAGGTATTTCACATTCTCCAAATATCCAAGGCTGGAGCTTCTCCATCAGATGTTATATACAAGACAATCGTTGGCGGGGTGTTACCCATCTATTGCCCAGTCGACTACGAAGCCTGTTATGTAAATGATCACTATTTTTTAGCCTAAATTTAGATGTAAGTATTTTATACAAGTGCATGTTATACACGAATGATTACGGTAATCATAATTCCACTTTATTCTATCACTAAGTAGGCTTTCTGTATACCAATATTTTGAGGCGGGGTTACAGCGGTACGAGCTCAAAGTCTTGACAGAGTTTGATGGCATTGTGCTGCAGTTCTTCCTCCAGTGCTTTTTATCCTTGAAAGTGCCTTCGCAAGTGTTTTCAAAGAAGTAGACAACATGGTTTGTGCTAAGATGTGAGGCGTTACGGTTCTCAGCTAGGCTCTCCACAACGCTAACATTTTGTTAGGATACAGTTGGCGGAAAAATGACCAACATGCCCACTCGTCAAACATTTCTTGTTTGCCAATATCGCAAAGGCTGGTCTAATCTCTATCTGCCTGTTGTGACAACGGCTCTTCTCATGGCCTGGCTTCCCGCAATACCAGCACTTACTTTGGGTACAGTTGGCGGAGAAATGATCGATCTGCCCTCATGTCCAACAACCCTTATCTGCCCATCGTAATGGGGACACCCTCCATTTTACTTCTTGCTTGGGGGCCCTTGGGCGTTTCCAGGACCACTTCAACCTCTTTTGGTTCCCCTTGAAATAATTACATCTCGTAATCTCATCGCTTGCCCGTCTGCATTTGTTACATCTCACACCACTGAAGCCTCCCCTCTTATTCGGACAATCTCTCGACGTGTGACCCTCATAGACACAGGGTGGCACGATAAAATCCATGCTTTAAAGATCAGTGCTTCCAATGGGAGGGGTCAGCTTCCTCCTCCCAATCCTCTGGGTACCCCCATGTCTCCTGTCTTTTTCTCACGTCCAGGATTTTTTTTTTTTACCTCTTACGGGTCTACCTCTCTCATGACCTTTCGTAAAACCTTGACCTCTTCTGCTCCTTATTTTCTCCGAGGGTCTTTCACTTTCTTAAGCCAATTCTATCGCCTCCATCTGAACCTTAATTCTCCCCATCAAGTAACGACGGGCGCTTCGGCAATTGGTTTTTCGTTTTAACCTGTGATGCCGGAGCCATGTTCAAATCAAAACTTGCTCTATCCCTAACACCATAACTTCGCGAAACTCGAATACGAATTCAACCCCGTTTACTGGTAAAGTGCAACAAGGTACGAGAGAGAGAAAAAAAGTAAACAGAACCCCCAGGAAAATCAAATTCTATTCAATACTAATCATTTCTTTGCGCACAGTGAACTTATTAAAAATATTTATGCCCAGTCGGCTGGGGCTGTAGAATACACCGACTGCTTCTCTGCAGAGGGGTAAGACCCCCCCTAACGAGTGTCCTGATATGACACTAAACAATCTGTTGGTGAGGTTCCAGCAATGCTGGAGCTTTGGGGAATGCGGATTACCCCTTCATTGCCATCGCTCCCAGGTCCACTCTGGCCCGGAGTGGTAGCACCTGATAGGGCCCTATCTATGGGTTAAATAGAACTAACAGCATACTTATGCTAAAATGAATTGAGTAAACTGAATAGCTGGAAATAGAAACGTTTTTGACAATTAAACCGTACTTACACTTAAACTGCGTGCTTATGCTAAACTGAATTATTTCAAATAGAACTGTTTTTCGACATTTAAACTGTATTTACACTTAACTGAATTATTACATATAACTGCATGAATAGTTTGAAATGGAAATGTTTTTGAAAATTAAACTGTGTACTTATGCTGAACTGTCTTCAATAGAACAGATTATTTACATAAAAATGGATTTGGCGTTAAATAACCTACAAAGGTTGATATGCCATAAAACCAAACAAACCAAACCTAAAAATATGGTTATATATCACTAACAATCCAATTAAACATTAGTCATTGGTTTGCACAACGTTAAATGATCAAACAGTTCTATTTCTAACAATTCAATTTAGTATGTCATTTGTTTTCACTCACTTTAAATGTCAAGCAGTTCTATTTGTCCCATAGATAGGACCTTATCAGGTTCTACCACTCCAGGTCAGAGTGTACTCGAGAGCAATGACACTGAAGGGGTGCTCTGCATTCCCCCAAACTCCACCATTACCGAAACCTCAGCACCAGAATGTTTATTGTCATATATAGGACACTCAATGGTGGTTGTGGAGGTCTTACCATTCAGCAGTCGATGTATTTTACAGCCCCGGTCAAACATGTATTAAGAGAAAGGTGAAGTCTCAGTTGATTACTGTCCAGTAACCATATGGTTGAAGAAACTTCGTTCTGGTTGCAAAAACGTTGACGCTTAGAAAAGGTCTAAAAGCGTGGATTCTAATGTCGTACTCCAAGCCGTGGAGGCAAATCTGGGGATTAGCATTGAAAGAGAGTATCAGGCAAGCTCGATATCTCACAGTCCAGTGTGGTTTGTCATTTTCATGACCTTGGCAAATGCTGCCCAATTGTACCTCACTTGACTAGAATATCGCAAAACTTTGACTCCCTCTTGTGTAATATATTTGTAACCACTAGTTCTGAATCGTAAATCTGTTGTTTTTGAGTAGTGTGATTTCAGCAGTAAATGACTAAACCCAAACCTTAAAGTCCTAAACAGAAAATACCCGTGCAAGTGCACTCAAAACAAAACAGAAAAGACCCAGCCAGGTGCACTCAAAACAAAAATTTATTAAACAAGACGTCTTCATCTGAATTTAAGGATTTCGACAATATACAGAATTATTACTGTTTTAAGAATTCGTTTACAGAGTCATTTTTAAAAATTATTTCCTATTAAAATTGACGTTAAGTAACAAATAGGTACTTATAACCTTTTAGGAATCAATTTTGGAGAAAATATAACGATAAAAAAAAGAGAAAGGTCTTACCAAATTAAAAGCACATTCTATTCACAATATATAAAAAAAAGGGGTTGCACAATTATTTTTTGCGATAGGTAAACAAAAACTAAAAAGTTGCACGTGCAATCTGCTTACAAAATAAAAGAAAGAGAATTTTACTCTCGTAAACTTTTTCTTTTGAGGAAAAGGAACAAATATGAAAATTTTGTTTGTATAAACTTCTTTTCTTTCCTTCTTTCTTTTCACCGGAAGTTCTTCTGCATTCAGTAACACGTTGTTTGAAAAAAATTGAATCAATCATTCACCTAAAAGTGATTTTTCTTTTTAAACGAAGGGAATACCTTTTCCTTCAATAAGATATATCAGAGGAATATCTTTACAAAATTTCAGGATTTTACTTATTTTGATCCACTTTTGTAGATGATATTGACATTAGAAATTCAGTTTTGAATTAAAATCAAGCTTTCCATAAAAATATTGAAATTATTTACAGAATGCATATCTGAAACAAATTTCTCTTTCAAAGAAGAAAATTTACTTCGTGTGAAGGAATGGTAGAAAACTAGTCGGGGACGTCTGACTACAAAGCATGGCCAGCTACATTTGCACGAGGTGTGCAAATTGGTCTCCACAGCGGAAGTGTGAGACACATATAATCTATCTAAATTGATCCATTGACGTCTGTTACTATAGGTTGTATCACGGATATTACCAACTGTACACTTCGAAACAAAAAAATTCAGAATTAATAGGTTCTAGATTAAAGCCTTTCAGCGAAGAAATTATGTTTGTTATAACAAAATTATTACTTTCAGCCCAAAGATTTTCTCTCTTTAGTAATCTTATATGTATCATCATACATGAAATCCGACAAAGCCCAGCCGGCTGGAGCTGTAGAATACACCAACTGCATCTTTGCAGAGGGGAAAGACCCTCCCAACAAATGTCCTTGATATGATACAAAACTATCTGATGGCGATGCTCCAGCCTTGGAGATTGGAATAAGGTGGAGTACCTCTTTATGGCCATTACTTCCAGGTCAAGTCTGAGTTAAAGTGGTTGCACCTATCTATGGCTCGAATATAACAAACTGTGTGCAAACAAATGACTAATGTTGAATTGTAACTGTTACATAGCAATACTTGAAACCATTTAATTGTGTCCAAAAAGACTCATTTAAGAATGTTATCAACAAAACATGTTTACAAATCATATATATCTAATGTATATCTATAAAGTGAGTTTGGCATTAAATAACCTACAATAGTTGATATGCTATAAAACCAAACCAAACCAAATCAATCCGACACTGCTAGAATGTCTATAAACTTTTAAAACAAAAAGGACAGGAAGGAAAGAGTCAGGTAAAAACACAGTTTAACATTGTCACTTACGGCATTAAAACCATTGATCAATGTGTTACCATAGAAAACTCTGACCTGTGAAATCAATAACAAAAGTGGAGATAACTATGTAGTAGACTTGGGTGCCTTGCGTCATGTAATTTTTAGCAAACGAGGTAGGCTCGCAATCCATTGTTAGTGATTATCACAGAGCATCATGTACTTCTGGTTTTGCGCCAAAATAAGCTAAGCTTAGTCGACGTCAATTATACAATGTACTTGTCACAATTCGTACGAAATCACAATTTTAGTGATTTTGAAAAGTCTGATGTCAAACGTGAATATCTGACTAAATCCAAAGGGTTAAAGCTCTTCATTAAAATGATACGTGGATAAAGGCCGGCTAGCCTTGAGCGCTGAAAGCAGAATGTCTCGTATTCTCAACTTCATTTTTTCTCTTTTCTTTTGCTTCTACCGTTTTTTCCATTCTGGCCGGCTGCCAGTTTATCAGATTCAGAACTTTATTCTGTCATACAACAATCGAAAAGTACAATTCAGCTGCATCCAACTTTGTCTTGTTATCTTTTTTTTAGTTTACATACACACACACACACACACACATATACACACATACACACGCACATACACACACACCCATACACATACACACACACACACACACACATACACACAGAAATCTGATCGAAAAGCATTTCCTAATACAAAGTCGATGATTGATGGAACAAGAAAGAGGAAGCCAATTAAAGATAGTTCCAAAATGTTAAGCTCATCAGAAAATAATCAATGCGATGATTTATACAACTAGCTGTATTAGTTGAATTCTTTATATGTCTAAAAAATTGTCTTCATCATATTTGATATCATAATTGTAACATACTCATATGCAGATGCATGCAGAAACATATTCAACACAATAAAGAGGATCGGACACAGTTCTTTAGAAAAATATACCTCTCACTTTATTTGAAAGGGTTCAAAAGGGTTACGAAAGGTATTATCTGTGAGAGGTGAGTTGGAGACTGAAGAGAACTGCAACATATTGACCCCCCAACTCTCCTGGCTACATCAGCATTTCTTTCCCGTTCTCCTGGGCTGCTCAACCGGGGACCTAGGGGCCCAGCCTCGACTGGGACATGGTTCTCATTCCAGCATCTTCTCTCCAACTGATCTGAACTTTCTATCGCCGGGATTATATAATAATTTGATGTCCACCTACTTCTTGCGAGCGTCACATTTGTACTCAATTCAACCCGTCGACAGTCAAGGTTATCCCCTGATACCCTGATGTCTTCGACCGGACGCACCTGTTATTTACACAGGTGCATTTCTCATCTGACAGACTGGCCGGGTCGGAGGCCAATATGTTACATAATGACATTTCGGTCACACAACCTTTTGGTCTTCTTCAGAGCTCATTTTTTAGTGGAGCGGTATTTTTCGATTGAGAAAGGTTGTGGTTAAAGAAGAAATTGTTAAATAAATTAATAAAATAAATAAATAAATAAATAAAATCATTTTTGTGTGATGACCTCAAATAAAAATAAATAAATAAAAATGTTAAAAAATCGTTCGACTGTCATGATAACCAAGCAGAAGATCTTAGCGAATAATCTTTTTCATTTTCGTTGTTATAACCAATACGTTTCTGTCACAGTCTCCTCTTTCGGCCATCTTTTTACGTGGGTCGGGATTTTCCTTTTGGAAAGATCTAGGTTTTAGAAGAAATTGTTAAACACATGAATAGATAAATAAATAAATAAAGACATTTTCGTGTGATGAGGGTGAAAAGAAAAGAAATTAAAAATTGTTCAGCTGCCATTGTAACTCGGCTAAATGTCTTAGCGAACAACTTTTTTTCATCTTCGGTGTTATAATCACATCTTGGACACCGTCCTTTTCGGCTCTCTTTAGGTGTTATTTTAAGTAGATCGGTATTTTTCGTTTGAGTGAAGCCTGGGTTTAAGAAGAAATTGCCAAAAAAAAAAAAAATCTAAAAGGATAAAACAATTAACCCACCCAAAGTTTTTCGTGTGATAACCACTCACAAAAAAAAAAAAAAAATGAATGAATAAATAAATAAATAAATGAAAAATTTTTAAAAATCGTTCGTAAATAAACTACCCCTCAGTAACGAGGAACCAGCAGCATCGAAGTAAATTTTAAACGGTTATGAATCACAATTACTATTGTTTACATACATCCGCTTAACGGCTACCGACAGCTCAATTCATATATGAAGAGCCTTGCATAAACGCTAATGGCAACGCGATTACTTCATTCGCTAGAGAACTCAACCCTATGGGGGTAGGGGAGTATATATATATATATAGTCATCCACAGATAGATCTGTTTCGTTCTATCAGAACTCATCAGTGTGGCTAGACATACTAGCTTCCCGGAGTTGGGATCGAAACCCGGTTGACTCAAACACCAATCCAATATATATATATATATATATATATATATTATTCAAGACCATGTCGACCGTTGGTGAGAACGATTCTATATAAGGATTTTCTTTCTTCAATATCTGTGTAATTCAAAATCCAAAAGTGAGCTCAATGTAAAATAATAATAAATTAAAATACAGAGCAAATAATTCCATGTAAAAGAAAAACCTTTAAAAGTCCCTAATATTTATTTTAGCAGACCCTTTATTTTTTAAAAAGTTAGTTCTGCATCTTTTCTTTGTCTGAAGAGTTAAATCTGCATCTTTTCTTTGTCTGAAGATGCAGATTTAACTCTTAAAAAATAAAAGGCCTGCAGAAATAAATATTATCCCAAATATAAGAGATGTTGGAGAAACAGGGACGAGCTCATAAGTGATGTTATCCTATGGACCACCTCATATGGCCAAGCAAAAGCAGGACGACCAGCTCGAACCTACACTCATAAAAGGATACGGGATGTAGCCTTGAGGACATACCAGAAGCGATGAACGATAGGGAGAAGTACACAGTTTCGGTCCCAGCTACGGGAAGATACTGTCTAGCCACACTGATGAGTTCTGATAGAACGAAACAGGTCTGTCTGTGGATGACTATATATATATATATATATAACACTTAAATTTTAGATTAGTCACACATCTTTTTCAGGCCTCATCTGCACAGAAATTAAGACAGAAATCTGAATTCGTCTTTCTATGTAATGATAATAAGTGCTTGTATGTTGCAGCAACAAAAAGGTTCAGCTATTGAGTAGTGTTTTCGCCAATGATCCGCGAGACCGTGGTTCAATCCCAGGTCAAGTCATACCAAAGACTAAAAAAATGATACTTGATGATGCTTTGCTAAGCACTCAGCACAATAAGGTGAGGATCAAGGGTAAAGTGGAGAAATCCTGGGAGTGGAGTAGCACTCTCCCTTACATCTCGGTGTAGTAGCTATAGAAAAGGTGGCCTTCGGGTCACCCTCGATTAAACTCGCCAACTTACTTTATGGCTCTTCTTTAGGGCTAAGGCTTAGAACTTTTTAAACGACCCTCTCAAATCAAGGTTTAATCTATGCCCAAGATCATCTTATATACATATACCTATACAGATATATACAGTGCATCATAATTGGTCGGCAAAACTGGGATGTGAAAAATATTGGATTTATATATTTCCTAACAGAATTTACAGGAAGTGATAGGTGGACATCCCCGTAGCGTAGTGGTGAACGTACTTGACTGTGAAATCGTAGTAAGTTAACTCAACCTCCACTAAAGCTAAGTACATTTTCAGACTAATATCCTAGGAAAATGTATGAACACCCTTATTTCCCCATCTATGGGTTAGGTAGTACCACTGTTGTTTCCACTCTGTCGGCCAGGGCTGTAGAATCCGCCGACTGCGCGTCTAGAGAGGGGTAAGAAAACCCCCAGCAAGGCCACCTGTTATGTCTTGGGTGGTGACACGTAATGTTTTAGGACGGTATTTTGATGGCTGTGTGGTCTATGACCCGGATGACGAAGTGATCACATGATCCCCACAAAGGCCCTAAATGGTCAAGACAGGCGGTCGAATTGGCCCAATCCGATCAATCGGCAAACCATGTCAATCCCTAACATCTTTATGATTAAGTCTTGACCATATTCTTCAAATTGTTTGTCTGGCAAACAAGTAACCAACCCCTTTTTTTTTTAGATTTGCTAGAAGGAGGTGGTTGAGGTTCAATCACGTTGAGAAAAGGCAACTAAATATTAGATGTGAAAGCCTGAAATTAACTGAGGTTCGAAATTCCACTCATAGCACCAGTATGCTTGTAGATGTATATCCGTTTCAACCAAGGTGAATGGGTATACCTTTTGGTAAATTACCAATTGATACGGTAAATACAAAAAGTTAAACTTGAAAAAACCTTTCTGGATCCGAGTCAGAAAATGACGCAACATGATTCCCAAGATTTACTGTAATTGAGTCACTGGAGGGAACTCCTATGGCAAATTAGTGCCTCTTTTTGATCGAAAGAATGATCTCTAGCTGGGTAAACCAATGAACTGTGAAAAAAAAATTAAGTGGCAGTATACTTTTTAAGTGGATAACGAAAAACATGGGGAAAACCTGACCAAAAGGAGAACTTTTCACAAAAGAAAATGCAAAACTTACCTGTATGAAAAGCTAAATACATCAAAGGAATTTATAAATAGAAGGAAATTAAAACAACATTCGAAAAACAAGATGTCAGAGACTACAAAAAGGTAACTATTAGAAGGAATGGAGAAAAAATACAAAAACACATACATCTTTACATTTAATCAACCCATAATTATAAAGTAAAAACTGGATACTATTTTGAAATAGTAGGACAATGCATCACCGCACCCTACAGGCGATTTAGATGTCAGAAATATGAACGCCCAAAAGAAACTTGCCGTGGGTGTACAATATGTAGAAGATGGGATCAAAAAGATCCAGACCACATTAAGGAAACATAAACGAACATAAATTAAACAAACAAAAAAAAAAAAGCGCAACAAAAACCCGTATCACTGCCAAAAATATAGACAGAATTCATAATCTTCAACGCAAACATGTACCCTAAAAGGAAGACTGCACAGAACACGGATCCCATCACCAATTCTTAAATTAGTTAACTATGTAAAAATCCATTTTAAAAATTTAAAACCAAAACACATTCTGACAACCCGAACCTACTTCGAACCTTCCCATCAATCCAAAATAGATTATATGCAACCAACCATTGAATCAAGATGACTGAAAATATCAAATTCTCACCATCTCAGTACTGAGGCTCCTGAACAGTAAGAATAAAATCACCAAAAAATGATTAAACTAAGCCATACGAATAAACAAAAACAATACAACGCCCAAAAATCAACTAAAACCGTAAAGTGTAGAAATTATGGATATTAAAACTAAAAATATAATTTCAAACGTTAATCTTGCAGATATATGCAAAAATAGAAGCTACATCTACGAAACGAGCCCATCTACAAAGTATATTACTGTAAAGCAAAATTTGTCGACTAACCCTTGTCTCGCGTTTAAAAACAGAAAATATTTACTTAAAAACTATTCGCTTACAACATGCACACACACACACACACACACACACACACATATATATATATATATATATATATATATATATATATATATATATATATATATATGTTAAAAATCAGTAGAAAGTGGATATATCAAACACTTACAACGGGTTTAATGGTAATATTTTGTTCGTTATTAACAGAAGTTCATCAGACTAAATATTTTTTCTTGCATTTTTCTTTATTTTAGCAATTGAGGAAATCGATAAACTAAAAATAATGTATATGGGTATCCCGTTTCATCAAAGATCTAAAAGGAAAGGAAAAAAAGATAAAAGAAAAAAGAAATTCAAGGAAAACCGTTCATTGTCTGGTCGTGTTGAGAGTGAAAATATCTGAGCTGCTAAATTTCTTTTTATCCATTCTCTATTCTGATATTTTCATGTAACATCATCATCATCATGTCGTGCCGCCAGCACGGATATCCCTGACCCTCTCTCGCCACTTCTCCCTATTATTCATCGCCTCTGGCAGGTCTTCAGGGTTACATCATGTGTCCTCACATAGCTGCCGTATGTAAGTTCGAGCTGGTCGTCCTGCTTAATATCTGCTAAGTAGGGTGAAATCTAATTGAACCAACAATGTAACCACATCTCACGCAGGCATATATTTTATTCCATGTAAAGATTATACTTTAAATTTTTCCCAAGCCACTCTAATCAAATCCATACATGGCAATAAATCCTACCGATTCTTAGAATCTGCAGTAATCGTCAAAACAAATCACATAAAACAACGTCCCAGTTATATCATCTTTCCAGATTCACCAAAATCTACGATTTCTTCATACACACACACACACACACACACACACACATATATATATATATATATATATATATAAAAATTTGACGTAAAAACGTCATTTAACAACCCAGCAACCAATTAACTAACTAGCCACTACTGTTCTTCTTCAAGGATGGTTTTGGTATTAAATAACCCACGTAAGTCGATATGCTATTAAATGAAATAATCAAACCAGAAAGAGGACGGTCCTGGTGGCGTTGTGGTTGACGAGCTGAATTGCCACATCTGAATAAATGAGTTCGAAAGGTATGTACTCCCTTATCCCTTCGGCTAAAGGTTGTTTAGTGTCATAACTGTTTTAATTTGGCATTAAATAACCCACGAAGGTGGATATTCGCTTAAAAAAAGAAACCAACCGAAGCCATCTTTGGCCCACTCGGCTGGGACGGTAGAATTCACTGAGTGCTTCTCTGCAGAGGAGTGAAACCTTCCCCTCGACAAGTGTCCTGGATATAACACTAAACAATCTGATGGTGAGACTCAAGTAATGCTGGTCGTCTGGATAATGTGGAGTAACCCTTCGTTGTCATCGCTCCCAGGTCCACTCAGGCCCAGTGTGGTAGCATCTGATAGGGTCCTATCTATGGGTCAAATAAAACTAAATTGTGTACTTACCCTAAACTGAATTATTTGAAATAGAATTGTTTTGACATTTAACTGTGAGTAACTATAAAATGGTGCTTATGCTAAACCAAATTCTTCTAAATGAAACTGTTTATATTTCTAAAAATGGATTTGGCATTAAATAACACAAAATGGTTGATGTGCCATAAAAACCAAACCAAACTAAACCAAACCAAACCAAACGAAGCCATCTTCATTGAATAAGTGATAAACAGATTTCTCTAAGAGTATAAATATCGTTTTATTCCTGATTTAATCTTCGAGAGTTTGCTATACTATTGCAGTAGCTGCTCCTCTATCATGATTATCTGATAAGTTTGACACAAGGCTACACTTAAGAGCACTCAGTGAGGATCTCTTTTTCTATACTGAAGTTGTGTTGTGTATTAAAGTTATTGAGATTTAATAAGCTTCTTTTAATGTGGTATAGAGACTACTTAAAGAAGGTTGATATGCCATTAAACGACGAACCCTAACGAAACCAAACTATAAGGGGGTGTCCTCGAGGTGTAATGGTTAAAGCGATGGACTGCGGAATCGTAGTAAGCGAGTTCGTACTCCAGTCGTGCTATTATGTTCACTTTCGGGCAAATACCCTTCGGATAGGTATGAAGCCCCTTATCCTCCCAGCTCTGGGTTAAATAGTACCACTACTGTTCTTCTTGGAGAATGGCTTTGGCATTAAATAACCTACAAAGGTTGATATGCCATTAAACAAAGAAACCAAACCAAACTATAAAGTGAGAGATGAATGCAAACAAGTTTTGAAATCTTTCGTTTGTTTATCGTTTTATCTTTTTAAGAAAATCTACTGATAGTAAAGCAGTCTACGCTTTCGTACCTCAATAACAATAAGAAAACACATTAAGTTATTTCATAAGAAAAAAAAACGACAATTGCTCAAATTGGTGAATTTAAACTGAAACCAATTTTAATGTTCTATTATCTAAAAAAATCTATGAAAATTTTCATCTTTTAAAATGCATTTCCCTCCGGAAACAACGCTGCAATTTTAAATTTAAGGCTGTTAATTGGATTTTTCAAGGTTGGACAAAGCTTTCAATAAAAATATTTCCAAATCCATTTTGTTTATTTCTGTTTTTCCTTGTTCCCTTGCCGAGTGATAAAACGCCTTAAAATGAACTATTTGTATTAATCTGCTCAACGAAACACGTGTACAGCCGTAGCCATGAGTTTATTTTACTTTGTCGAATTTTAACTGTATAATATTCAAAGAATGCTTACCTTGTCGGCGGGGCTTAGAATACTCTGGCAAAAGAATAAGATCCCTCAAAAAGAGTATCTTGCATAATAAAATGCATCTGATGGTAATGTACCAATTATGGAGACGTGTGGAGTGTGGAGCATGACTTCATTTCCATTACTCCCAGGTCCACTCTGACCCAGGGTAGTAATACCTGTTAGTTTTCCATTTATGTCTCGAATAGCTCTTATTTCAAAATTATTCGTGTCATATAGGACCGTGTGCTAAAATCCCCTCATAAACAACTGCACAAAAAATAATGAATGCTATTCCCTAACCTCTCGGCATAAAATAACTCTTAACGGATTAACATATCATTAAATCAATTATTCAGTCAATCAATCAAAGTGAGTCACTATTAAAGCCTTTTGCAACGAGTAGGGGGAGACATAAGGTCAAGTTTTTAAGTGGAGTACAGCTTTTTCGAATTCAGAGTTTTCCTTCTTTGAGATTGGTTGTTTAAGCAAGACTAAAGAACCCTGTCTGTTTAATGTAGTGGACAGCCTTCATATCTCGGTGGGACCAGTGATTGATTAATTGTCTAATTAATTGAAATAAGAATTTTAAAAAAATACCAGAAAAATTTTTGCCGGTGAATCTGAACGGAAGTACGTATTGAATAATCCTAATTTGTAAGTAATGAATAAATAGATAAATAAATGAAACTGTGTTTGGTCTAGTTGTGTTTAAAGCACATCAACCCTTTTGGGCTATTTAATGCCATATACTGGTAATACATATATACACATATTTGTAAACGAATAGTTTGTAGGCAACATTATTCTTAAACATTCTAGTTCTGATTTGTTTGCACACAGTTAAATGGTTTTAAGCATAGAAAATTATTAAACAGTTCTATTTAACCTACAGCGGCGACCCAAAAACCTACACGGGATTAGAGTGGACCTGGGAGTAATCGTAGTTAAGGATTACTCCAGATTCCCTAAAACTGGAGATTTTTAGTATCATATCCAAGTTACTCGTTATGGCGGGTGGATGTCACACTTCTTTGAAGAGATGCAGTCGGCGTATTCTAAACTATGAGCCAAATGAAATAAAAATTTAATTTCTGGGCTAGAAATTTAAAAACTTTATGAAAGAAAATTTGGTAAATTATTATGCCAGTATCCCTTAATGGGAGTTGTAATTAGAGTTTCTTTATGTCAGGGGTAGAAGAACTTATTATTATGATAGGGTCATTAAACGGAGGATATTTACGATTAAATCCATGTGGAGAATTTCTTGAATTCAGTAAAGACATTTCCCCTTCCAACAAAACAATACATAAATGAACGAATAAATAATAAAAAAAAAAGTAATTATCTGGTGTCTCAATCTGTAACCTTCAGAGAATTTTGAACTAAATCCTAATTTCAACCCAAAGGAATAGATGATTTTAATACCACTGTTCGTATGAAAGTATATAGAGGGTAATTCAATAAATCAGGTGAACTCTGTCCGAGTTGACAATGGAAAGCATTTTTCTAAGATTGTACCTTTTCAAAGAAATCAACACTGACGTGTCTTTTCATACCCAAGAAGACTGTCTGCATGATCTTATTTGCTGACCGCTGCGCCTGGAATTTTCTGTTTACCAGAGAGTCTGTATATTTCCACTCCATGAAATGTCTTTTCAACTCGAGCTCATCCTGGCAAATTCATGTTTAACTGATTTATATACAGGCTTTTAAAAAAATTTTTTATTTATTAAAACAGACTTCTCTATTTACATCAGACATTCTTCTGTAAATTACACATGTTTTGCACTTCTTAGTCCTCCAAAATTTAATAACAAACCTCTGTTCAAGCCTGAAGCACTGTTTGATTTGCCATGATTTTGAATAGCTTTAAATAAACATTTTTTACCGATATTGCTATAATTTTTGTTTTAAACAAAACACACCAGAATTTACATTTACGGAAAAAAATTGCTTTTTTAAAAAAATTCCCTTATTTATTGAACAACCCTCCTATATATATATATATATATATATATATATATATATATATATATATATATATTCAAGCAAGTTTTGTTAAAGACGAAGGAACACTGATTATTATTTTTAATTTTATTTTTAAGGAACACTACACCTGATGACGATCAAAAGTATGGTCGAAAGCGCTTAGGCAGAAGATATGAGACAATACCATCTAGACCCCGACACAAGAAGACTTGAAACAATAAAATTAAAAATAATAAACAGTGTTCCATCGTCTTTCTTGCTTGAATAATAACTTGCTGCTAAATTATACACCCTTCCGTATATATATATATATATATATATATATATATATATATATATATATATATATATATATATGATCTTTATCAGTGGAATGGAATGCTCGTCACTTAAGGATTGGATCAGAGATTCTATTTAAAATATCTTGAAATTATAGGCACTTGAAGTAAGTTGGAGATTTCTTGGACTGTATAATAACTAAGATTAAGGGTATCTTTTATATAGTCCAAAATTAAAACGTGAGGAAATTTGGTAAATTATTATCCCTTGTCAAGTATGGGAGTTTGTTGTTTTTTCCAATGACTATCATATTTAAAACCAGTGGCAAAGAGTACTTAATATATTACATTCTTTATTACTTGACTTTAAACGCCATGAATGTGATAGTTTCAAGTCACAACCTGTTGTGTGTTGAGAGAATTTTGCTATAGCAACGAGGACTATGCAAAATTGTTTTAACAAAATAAATTTAGATTAAAACAAAAAAGACTTTATAAAGTAGACGAGGATTAAATTGTGAATATGTACAGCAAAAAAAAAAAAAAAAAAATGAAGCAATGGATTTACGTTTAAGTTTTAATGGGGACCAGTGAATGACTTACATCAACAAATGACAATATTAAACTCCAAAGACAATCTGGATAATCAAGTTGTCACAAAACAGTTAAATCAATATACCCTAATTAGCAAAATCCTTGTTAAAAATAAAATCGAGGGAATCGCCTGCTTCATTCTCTCTAGAATACCCGGTCTTTACTGATGAAGGTCTGTTCGTGCGTTCGTTAGTTTTACAGCATATTAACTCTGTGTGGGTTATTTTATATTGAAGTCAGCTAAACAAAAAAAATCTCCAATTACATAGGATGCAAAAACACGAGGTGCATACGATAGGTTTCCAGACTTTTTTCGTATGGGCACTTTTATTGATAGTACACACATGAAATCAAGTCCCCTTCCAAGTAATTTCCTCCGGCTGCAATGCACTTGTTTTACCGTTTCAACAACTTCTGGAAGGCCCCATGGACGTCCTCTTGTGTGAGCGTGTCAATGACTTTCGTCACAGCCTCTTTCATCTCCTCATTTGTCACATAGCGACAGCCTGTGAGCTTAGGGAATAAACAAAAGTCACAGGGAGCAGGGTCTGGACTATAGGGAGGCTGAGGAACTGTCTTGATGCCCATCTTGGTCAAATAGTCTGTGACAAGGATGGAGTTGTGGACTGGTGTATTGTCATGGTGAAAATGCCACTGAGCCGATTTGAAGAGTGCTGACCTCTTCCGACGGAATCTCTTCCTGAACTCCCTTAAAACCTCAATATAGTAACCCTAACTCTAACACTAACCCTTTGGCCAATCAACTCTGGTGTATTGACTTCCTTACTCCTCCCACACCTCTTATCATTCCTCACAGACTCCCTGCCTTCCTTGAATCTCTTATGCCACTCAAAAACTGATGCTCGATTCATGCAAGATGGTCGAAAAGCAGTCTGAAGCATTCCATATGTTTCTGTAGCATCTTTTCCAAGTTTAAAACACAATGTTATTGCATATCGTTCTTCTAAAGTGTCAGATTGCATTTTAGAAATTCACCAGCTGTGACAATCGGGCTTTATTAGGGTGTATTCCAATTCGTGCTGTAGCTGTTCCTTTAACCTAAAATCATAAAAATTGGTTAGTTATCTCATAAGATGTATAGCAATAACATATTGAAATTTCAAGAGTCTACGCCAATTTTAAATGCTCTTACGAAAAAAGTCTGGAAACTTATCGTATGCCCCTCGTATATCTATATACGGTATAAATATATATGTATATACCATCATCATCATCATCATCATGTCGTGTCTATAGCACAGATTTCCCTGACTCTCTCTTGCTATTCGTCTCTATCACTCATCGCTTCCAGAAGGTCCTCTAGTCTACGACCTGTGTCCGCACAGAGCTGTTGAAGTTGGTTCTAGTTGGTCGACTAACACTTGCATACCAGTGTAAAAGGGTACATAGGGGAACGTCGCTTTCGAGTTTGTTCTTACTTCTCCAGCGGTGTACCGCATGTCTTGTCCGTCTTATTTGGATGCTTTGCGAGATGGGGGTAGATGGCCGTACAGATGCTGTTTTGTGGAATATCATTTGCAGGATTTGTTCAATATTACTCGTAGCATTCTTGATCAATTCCTGAGTAGCTTTTTCTCCATACGCTTCGTCAGCGTCCATGAGGTGCATCCATATCGTAAAATCCACACGACCACTGCTTGGAAAAAAAAACTGAGTTTCATTTAATCAGATAGGTTTGATTTCCATGTGATCGACAGCCTATCGATAGCAATCCATACCTTCGCTAGTCGCATATCAAGGTCATTTTCAGCAGATGAGACGCTACTTTCGAGGTACCTGAACATATACAGCAAGGCCAAAATCCATACTTTTACCATTGAACGGTCAACTAGTGGAACAAGACTCAAAAAATCGATATAAGTTTTTTGCACGCTGTTATATGATACAAAATTTTCCTATTTAATACAAATAATTTGCAAACAGATCTATTTGACCCATAGATTAGAACTTAACCGGTTCAGAGTGGACCGGGGAGTAACAACAATAAAAGGCTACTCCTCACTCGCCAGACCTGCAGCACTGATGGCTCATTATCACATGTAGTTTAGGTTCATATCCTAATCGCTATTTGTGGAGAAAGGTCTTATTCCTATGCAATGTTTAGAGTAATTGTATTCAAAGCACCTACGACATGGTGATATAAAGGTACCATTAGGTATGAAATAACATTTCAAGATAGTCCATGAAGTGGATACACACTGACTCTCCGGTAAACAGAAAGTGTCGTGAGGAGTGGTCAGTGAAGGAAGTCATTCTGACAGTCTTCTTCGATATCAATATTAATTTCTTGGAAAAATGTTCAACAGTAAAAAAGATACTTCTAATTGGCATCTCCTTAGACAAAATTCACCGTATTTATTGAATCACCCTCCGTATATCTTGCAATGAACATGCCATGTAAATCAATCAATCAATCAATCAATCCTCTGTTCCCTAAAAGAAAATAATTCTACTTATACCTAACCGGCATTTGGTGTGTCAAATGAGATATAATCAATGAGCTGAGCCTCAGTTGGCTAAGACCCAGTTAGCCCTTACCCTCTCGTTTAAAAGGGATATGGTCAGTTTTATTGTCTGATACCAGAGGTGCTCTCAAAACGAGGGAATGCTGACAGTGAAAAGTTATTTTTGCTACTGCCTTCAGCCGTGCATTCGTGCGTGTGAGGGCCTCCGTTTAAAACTTGACCTTGTGTCGCATCCTGTCTTTCGCCAAGAGGCTGGCCAAATCAATCGTTAAAGATTTCTCTTTTTTACCTAATCGAACTCACCTTGCTGACGTTGTACAAAGGACAATTGCTCTTTCAATGTCTTTTCCACAGCTCTAACTTCTCAAGGAAATAAAGAATGAAGGAAATGATTAAAGGTATTGGAGATAAAAGCCGAGCATTTGGCAAATGGTCAGTAAGGCTGTCAGGCCACAGGGCATCGCGACTGCTTTCGCTTGCTCAATATTTGGCTTCAACACGCCATTTATTACAGACGCTCGGCACTTCAAAATAGCCAACAATATTAGATGAACTGAATGCGTAAAGCATTGACTTTTCCGAATACTGCCCATCCACCTGCTATAATCAACAAGACACACATTTCATTTTTTTTTCTTTTTATAAAAGTTTGTTTTTACCCAACGGCCAGGTCTCTTTTAACTCCACTTCTTCCGATGTTCAAGATCCCGACCAACGCTTGATGTCCTAGCCTGACCATTTCCGATGACCATTAATTCTGTTCACTCGTAATTCACTTCCTTTCTCCCGATTTCTGATTTCCGCTTTCGCACATTCCCCAAACTGCTAATATTTTCATCGCAATTTTTTTCCCTTGCATCTTCAGTCTACCATTGTACATTTTTCAATTTTCTTCCATTCTTAACTCATTGATATTAACTCAAGACCTGGTTGCTATGCAACTGGAGTCATTGATTGGAGGCGGGTATGGTTGGTTGTTTGTTTGGTTGTGTTTTACGGTATATCAAGCCTTGTAGGTTATTTAATGCCAAATCTTGTTTATACGTATATATAAGTATATATAATTTTTAAGTGGATAGTTTGTAGGCAAGAATTTTCCAACGAGGCAGAGCTCATTTGTTTTCGTATGATTGAAGGATTTCAAAGAATGCTACCTAACATTAATAGTTTTATTTGCACACAGTTAAAATGTTCCAAGTAATGCTATGTAATAGTAGCAATTAATTTTTAACAATTATTTATGTTTACACAGTTTAATGGTTTCTTATTTGGATGGTTTGGTAAGTGATTGTATGGTTACAGTTTTGTGGGGTGCTGTTTCTAAGATTTGTTCAAAAAAGCATGCAGCATTCTTACAATTTAAAATTAATAATATTAATTATAACTCCTAATAACCGGTTTCATTGGCCCAGCGGTTAGAGTGTTCGCCAATGGCCCGGGAGACCTGGGTTCAATCCCAGGTCGAGTCATACCAAAGACTTTAAAAATGGAACTCGATACCACCTTGCTTAACACTCAGCATTATAAGGTACGGTTCAAGGGTAAAGTGGAGCAATCCAGGGAATGGAGTAGCGCCCTCCCCTACACCTTGGTGTAGTAGCTATCGAAAAGGGAGCCTTCGGGTCACCCTCGACTATGGTCGCTAACTACTTATAACTCCTAGTAAAGGATTGGACACTTCTATTTAACGAATGGATTGAACCCTACAGGTAATACCACTTCAGGTCAGAGTAAACCTGAGAATAATGGAAATTAAGGGGTACTCCACATTCCCTAAACTCCGAGAATGGAGCCTCACCATCAAATGCAGCTTAATAGTTTCAAGTATTACTATCTAACACGAATAATTTTGAACATATTTTTCTTTTTTAAGTAGAGGAATTAATATTGTGAATTGAATTACCAAGACCAGAAAATCCGGCAAACACCTACGGTGGAGATTACGGTATACACTGCTGATGAGACCTAATAAGGTCGAAACAGCTGCCCAGTGTTCCCGTATGTCATGCGTAGATGTTCGGCGGATTTTCTGGTCATGGTATTTCAATTCACAATACGAATAATTCTATTCAATATTATTCATTCATTTGCAAATACTTAAATTGTTTCGAGTATTGCTCTAATCACAAAAAGTTCAATTTAACACAAGTAATTTGTTTTCACCCAGTAAAATGGGCAAACAGTTCTATTTGACCCTCAGACTTGTAACATTTCAGTTCAGAGTGGACTTGTTAGTAATGGCAATAAACGAATACTCCACATTTCCGAACGCTCCAGGATAGGTTTTGTTTCATATACCAGGACACTCATTTCAAAAAGGTCTTACCCCTCTGCAGAGATGCAGTCGGCGTTGCGTGGACTAACAAAAGGACAGATCTGTTCACCAAATAAAACTAATATTCTTCTTGTTTTTTTTTCCTTTTCCTTTTTTTTTCTTACATTAATTTTTTATATTTGCACTGAAATATTACAGATAGAAAAAAAAATTATTTATGATCTAACAACTTTAAAATAAACCACACTAGCTAAAGTAATTATCTACGTCGGGTAAAAGGTCAGCATTTGCATGGCAGACATGACGTGACAAAGAGACAAACGTCAAATCAGATGTGCTAGAGTGTCACACCCTGCCCACTCGATGCGGGAGGGCTACTCCCCTACAAAGATACAGTCGGTGTATTTTACCGCCCAAGCTGACTGGGCTGCAAGAGAAAAATAGAGAAAAAGGAAAAGAAGAAAGAGAAAAAAGAGAAAGAGATGAAAAAGTCGAGAAAGCGAAAGAAACGTAGAAAAAAGGAGAGAAAGAGACAGAGAATTAAAGAAAGAGAAAGAAAGAGAATTGGAGATAGAGAAATAGAGAGAGAGAGAGAGAGAGAGAGAGAAAAGGGAGAATCAAAGATAAAGAGAAAGATATAAAATGATAGAGAGAATGAGGACGAAAAATTGGGAAAGAGAGGGAAATGAGGAGTGAGAGAGAAAGAAAGACAAAGAGGGCAGAAAATTTGAGTTAAGACGAGAGAGAAAAAAAAGGATGGACATAGAAAGTGAAAGAGAGGAACTGAGAGTGAAAGAGTGAAAAAGAGAAAGAGAGAGAGAAAGCGAGAGTGAGATATACAGAGAGAGAGAGAGAGAGAGATTATACGCTTTCTATTGGAGAGTATACGTGAAAGCTTTCAAGAGTCGCGTAGGTTTGTTAATTGAAACATCCACTTCTTTCATAATTATTGACTCTGACCGTTCCTTGAGACACAACAAGAAACGAAGATGACGAAAATGGTTTGTTGAGAGATAAGGTCACGAGATAAGACACTTAAGGATTCTCTATCGCCGCAATTGTCCAGCTGTGATTAACAGCCATCAATCAAAGGGACTGTTCATTGTTGTTGAATATGTCACGTCTTTTGCAATAATTGACCACACCTCATAACACGTCAAACGCACCACGTGAACTTTAATCGCTATATATGCAAGCAAGGTGACTAGACGTTCTGACGGTAACTTTTGGTCGGATACATGAAACAATACTAAGGATTGGTGGCTTGGTAGAAGGGAAGAACCAAGAACCAATTTTAGCATTAGTATGTCCATGAGATACTAACACTGAATAAACGGCAAGGAAGACAAGATAAGCTCATTTACTCGCACAAATAAGTCATAAGTATTTCAATCTAATCGATAGCCTTTCGATAGCATTCCATACCTTCGCATTTTGTCAAAGCAGCGATCGTGTCAATGCTACTATATGGATGCACCAAAGGGACGCTAACTAAGTATACAGAGAAAAAGCTAGATGGGAATTGTACAAGAATTCTATGAGCTATATTGAACAAATCCTGGAAGCAACATCCCACAAAACAGCTGATGTATGGCCACCTACCTCCTATCTCTAAAAGCATGCAAATAAGACGAAGATGCGTGGGACCCTGCTGGAGAAGTAAGGACCAACTCAAAAGCGACGCTCTCCAATAAACCCCTTCACATGGACGTGTAGACGTTAGACGACCTGCAAGAACTTATCTACAACTGCTCTGTACGGATGCAGGATATAGTCTATCACACCTGCTGGAAGCGATGTATAATAGAGACGGATGGTGAGGGAGAGTCAGAGAAATCTGTGTTTCCTTCAGAACATGATGAAGAGGATAATCATGACACAAACAGATGTTACATATTGACTCTTGACCGACCCGTCAATCAGAGATGCAGCTGTGTAAATACGCAGAAGATCATGTGATCGAATCGGAAGGAAATGGGCGTTATGAAATAATATAAGATGTCTGCGGCAGTTAAGACAGTTGGAGACAGTGAAGACCAGAGTTAGAGCCAGCTTGCAGTCAGTGAGAACGCCCCGCTGATGGCTGTTGCGTTCAGCGGCCTCCGGTTGAGCAACCCCATCCGAAATGTGGAAGAAGTGCTAAGTGGGTTCTGGAAGATAACACAGTGTGCTATGGTCAAGAGAAGATGTTATGGGTCAATATGGTAATCTGTCTTGTCTCCCCACGTCAGTCTGTCTCACAAACCACAGAAGCTTCAATTCCTTTCGAAAGAATAAAAAGACGTATAAAGAAGAGTTGTCCTTTATTTCTTCAACCGCCATACAACACACTTCAATACGTTTCTAGACTTTTATATATAGGCATTTAAAATTGTCGTAGACTCTTGAAAATTCACCATGTTATTGCTATATATCTTATGAGATGACTGATCAATTTTTATGATTTCAGCTTCAAATGAACAGCTACTGCAGCAATTGGAATACACCCTACTAAAACCTGATTGTCTCAGCTGGTGAATTTCTAAAATGCAATCTGGACGTGAGGACACTTTAGAAGATCGATATGCAATTAAATTGTGTTTTAAACTTGGAAAAAAATGCCACAGAAACGTATGGAAGGCTTCAAACTGCCTTTCGACCATCTTGCATGAATCGAGCATCAGTTTTTGAGTGGCATAAGAGATTCAAGGAAGGCAGAGAGTCTGTGAGGGATGATGAGAGGTGTGGGAGGAGTAAGGGAGTCAATACACCAGAGTTGATTGGTCAATGTTGAAGTTTTAAGGGAGTTCAAGAAGAGATTTCTTGGGAAGAATCCAGCTCTCTTCAAATCGGGTCAGTGGCATTTCCACCAGGACAATACACCAGTCCACAACTCTATCCTTGTCACAGACTATTTGACCAAGATGGGCATCAAGACAGTTCCTCACCCTCCCTATAGACCTGACCTTGCTCCCTGTGACTTTCGGTTATTCCCAAAGCTCAGAGGCTGTCGTTATGAGACAAATGAGGAGATGAAAGAGGCTGTGACAAAGGTCATTGACACGCTCACACAACAGGACGTCCATGGGGCCTTGCAGAAGTTGTTGGAACGGTACAACAAATGGATTGTAGCCGGAAGAGATTATTTGGAAGGGGACTAGAGTTTCATGTGTGTACTATCAATAAAAGTGCCCATACGAAAAAAGTCTGGAAACTTATTTAATGATCCTCGTATATGCTAGGCGTATTAACAAGAATGCACAAGCGTGTCAAACTGATATAAATACGTTTTTATAAACGAGCAGCATATGAAAGGGGAAACAAAAATGGAGAAAGTATTACTTTAAATGGTCAGACAGTAAAATGTTGACCGTACTAGATTTACTCTTTGGGAGCGGAAAAGCATTTCTACGGTTCAAAGAACCAAGATAAAAGAGAAGGAAATTTTTTTTAGATTGTCAAGTGACAGTCCATGATACTGCTTAACTAACACGCCGATTCTCCAATGGAGTCATTTGTTTCTCTACATAGGTACGTTCATCGAGGTCTTCAGGGCGATGGGCATATTATTGCCGACTAATGCAGACATGTGAAATAAATCATGAAAGTTCACTCTGACTCTGAGATAGTGAATCCGTTAGATTTCTTTGTTTAATGGCATATCAACCTTCGTGAGTTATTTAATACCAAAGCTATCCTAATAAAACAGTAATGGTACTATTTAACCCATAGCTAGGGGCAGGGATAAAGTTCCTGCCTTCCCCAATGATATCAGTCCAAAAGTGAACGTAATAGCGAAACTTGAATTTGAACCCACTACGATGTCACAGCTCAGCACGTTTGCCACAACACTACGAGATGATGATTTGGTTTCTTTGTTTAATGGCATATCAACCTTCATAGGTTATTTGATGCCCAAGCCACCCCTCTAGAAGAACAGTAGTGGTATTATTTAACCTATAGCTTGAAGGATAAGCGGGGTTTATGCCTCTCCCAAGGGTATTTGTCTGAAAGTGAACGTAAGAGCCCGACTTGAGTTCGAACTAGCGTCTACGATTCCGTAGTCCAGCACTTTAACCATTACCTCAAGAGATGATAATTAAACGCTTGTATAGCCATGCTCAATTGTTTAATTTATTAAACTTATTTACCTTGTTTGTTTATTTTAACTTCCTGTTAGGTCCGAAAGTTAGTATAAGATTGAAATTATCCACATTTTAGGAAGAGTGCCCGATATGTAGTGGCTAGCGTCTTTGTAGTAAGAGAGTTCAAAATCAAATCAGACTATTACGTTCACTTTCAGACTGATAGTCTTGGTAAAGGCATGAACTACCTCATCTCCCTGCTTTGGTTTAAATAGCATCTAAAATTTACGGGATTTCATTTTTTGGCTCACGACTAACCCTCCTTTCTCAATTGTTCACGCATTAATTTATAGGAGTCCCATCAAACTCGATGCGTGTCTGCTGTAATTTACACTTGTCCCTTATAAGATTTTTCAGTCAAAGAAATTCCACGATGGTTTGCGATGCTCTCACCAAAGATTTACCATGATTTGTTTCTTCATTTAATGGCTCATCGACCGTCATGGCTCATGTAATACCAAAGCCATCTTTGTAAAAGAACATTAGTGGTAGTACTGAACCCATAGCTAGGGGCATAAAAGGGTACATATCTTCGCCAAAGGTAATTGTCTGATAATTAACGTAATAACGCGAATTCGAACTCCCTTACTACGATGTTGTAGTCAATCCCGTTAGCCACTACACCACAGGGATTAACCCCTCTCCCTCTACCAACCCCAATTTACTATCGGATTCAAATTTAGATTTCAGAAATGACCAATCCAATTTTCTTTTAAATTTGAGCAATATCAATAACTTGGCTGTTGGATTTGGGCCATTGTTTTGTTGGAAGTGAAATTCTATCTCAATGGAAATATCTTGACTGATTTCAAGAACTCTCCTCAAGAATCTTGTTGTAAACGGCAGAGTTTCAGTGTCCTCTTTGGGATGATAAACTCTTCAACCCAAGACATAGAGATACACTAAAAACAAAACAAAACAAAACAAAACAAAACACTTCTATCTTTCACACTGAAGATGACATTTTACCAAATTCTCTTCATATTACATTTTCAAGTTTTTGGATGGATAATTATATTTGATTTCATTATTTATTTGTTCCTTTCATAAAAAGCAGTGTTGATAAACTCTAATCATCTTTTTATAACTTAGATTGTTAATGGAATCCTATAGATTAAACATTATGCAGTAAAGAAATTATACAGGGAAAATTTCAGATCAAAATACCACTAATAAGTACCTGGCATGCGACCGACTTATTGATCCACTTTCGTGTAGAGATTTTTACATTATATATATAAGTAATTCTCGTCTTCGTGTATATCTCAACAGAGCAGCCTTTTCTAGGGATCGCACATAGAGGGGTGTAGGCATCTCATCCCCATCTATCAATGAAATAGTTGGATAGATTGGGCTCTCTAGCTTTGGTCGGTTGAACGGTTGAGAAAAAGAAAAAAATGATCAATTCAAAACCATCTAAGTGTGGTACTGAAGAACCCATGGAACACTGATGCACAAATTTTCTGCTATCTGCTCATCCAAGAAGTGAGGTTAAGTCGATACAAGACTTCGTCACTATAAACAAATCACCTGTATAGGTAGTCTAACAGTTCATACCTTTAACTGAGATGTTAGCCCATCATACGTCAAGATCGATGGAAAAGGCCATTGGTCGAATAAGTAGAGTATTCGCCAATGGTCCGGGAGACCAGGGTTCAATCTCATTTCGAGTCATACCAAAGACTCAAAATATGGTACTTGATGCCACCTTGCTTAACTCTCAGCATTATCAGGTAAGGATCAAGGTAAAGTGGAGTAATCCAGGGAATAGAGTAGCGCCCTCTCCTACACCTCGATGTAGTAGCTATTGAAAAGGGAGCCTTTGGGTCACTCTTGTCTAAGGTCGCCAACTTTACTTATATATATATTATACAAGTTTGGTAACGATACAATGTTTTTTCTCTCGCTTTCTGGCTAGTTTCTTTGTATCAGGGTCTAATTGATAAAGACGTTGCCCCAAATTTTGATCCCAAGAATCTTGATCATATCTGTTGATTGTATGCAAAGGAATTTCTTGTAGTTATTCTTTTTTTATCGTCGGGGTGCGATATCTATTTTAATGTTTTTTTCATTCTAGATAGCACCTGTCTGATACCAATACCATCGAACAACATATAGTAATTTACGAAGCTCTTTGCTTCAATGTAGCGCAAGGTCAAATGAATGGGGCACCCAATGAGATTCGAACCCACTCATGAAGGTTTGCTAGTCTAGCTTGCTAGCCATTACACCACCAGAGGTGCCCTGCATAGAACAGCATATAACTACAACATATTGTAATAACACAGATAAATATCAATCTGGTGAAATACGAAAAATACTCAACAATAACACCAAAACCATATATAGAAATAACTACAATAAAAAAAACGCTTACATATCCACAAAGTTATCAGTATTAAAAATAAACCAAACATTAATAAAACAGTATTCAATACTAAACATCTTAAATAACTAACATACTTACAAAAGCACCCTACTAAAATTAAAGCCTTCCAACAAAATAAATATCTCATCGAAGCTATAGAAAAAACGAGCCACTCCCACTTTTATCTACCTTATGCCTAATTTATACTTAAAATACTGTAGATAATAACAATACCTACAAAGGTTCCGTTTGACGTGTAAGCGTGGCGGATTTTGACGATTATCGTTTTTTTTTTCCTGCATTACGTTGGACTGACCTATCCTACTCTCCAGAGGACATATTTAAATTAAAGACAACACTTGACCGAACTAGTGTGTCTATCTTAAGTTGTGAACCCCACCCGCCAAAAATACCATCTGTAAGGTCGAGGTTTTTCTAATCTTTTTCTCCTCCTTATGACCGGCTGGAGTAGCGGATCGGCTATTAAAGCCCTTCTTGTGACCCCCGAGAAAGGAGATCAATATGATGAAAGAAAATGGAAAGCGCAAAAAATAACAAGTATGACAAAACCAAAGACACAAAAAGAAAATGCACCAGACATTTGCACAAGTAGGGGCTCTTGTAATGTCCGAAACGCATCGACAAAAGTGGACAGTAGTGATGTGCAGGTGGTCACAAACTTCCCGGAAGCGTTGATGCATTCGGTGATAAGAAAGGGTCGATGGTCTGAGGGAATTATGATTGGAAAAGTGACCCCGGCTATCGGCCCAATCTCCATTCTCGTTACATGATGAAATCTGTATCGGGGAGTGGTCCAATTTATTTTTCACCGTTTCCTCTATATGACATTAAAACTAACATTTCTGCAGGCTCTCAGGGGTTACACTCATGATAGCGTCATCAACAAAGAAATAGGCTTTGGATCCATAAGCCGGACTGTTGGTGTGTAACATACCTATATACCGATATGTGAAATATACAGATACGTGAAACGTTCGTATGCATGGGAATCCGAAACACACTCGAAACAATGACGACTCTCGGTAGTTCAGGTAAGAAACTTTTATTACCTTCTTGACTTTAAGGTTTTCAACACGAGGAGAGAGAGACACAATTTTTACTATGTTGGCTGTTCCATCTGACCCCAACACGCGCGGCGCATCTCGAAGACGCAACTGGCCTGGCCTCACCGAGGCTCGAAAAATCAACTCGCTTCGTCTTAGTTCAAATCTCAGCTAACTTTTTTTTTATACGACTCAAAATCCTCAGCCCATCGCTTCCGGGCATGACCTCATTCACATCCCCAGTCTCATGTCCTATCCGTGGGTTTTATTATGACATCTGTGATTGTCACATCCTCCCCGCACGAGCGTGAACACCTGCGCTCAATGTGTGCCCCTACCAGTGCACTAAGCCGAAAAGTTCTAAGCCTAACTAAACCGAAAGATAAGATATAACCAACGAAAAATAATAATATAAAAAAAAATCCTTCTGCAATTATATAACAGGTGTCCTAACTTCCACAATATTCAGCCTAGGTACCCAACTAATCTAATCATAATGATGGATTTAAGGTTAGTATGTTTGAATACCCGTGGACCGAGTTCTGTTTCGAAGAGGAGTCAACATCTTTCTCCCTTTCAGCTCCGAGGGATTGATATTTGTGGTTTACTTGAGACCCGCTGCAGAGGGGATTTAATGTCAAAAGTAAACTAACCTTTTTTTTCTGTCTGCTTTGACGGTTGTGCCAGAGGAATCTCCTGGGGAATAAGCAGAAAACTTAATGTGATGTATTCTCTTGTTTGTTTGTTTGTTGATTTTTTTTTCAGATCCAGCTGGCAGAGTTTGCGTGGACTTATGGTTCCAATGCCATCTGTAACCATTGAAAATATCTTTTAGATTAGGTTTTCGATACGAGGAGAGAGAGAGACACAATTTTTCTATGCTGACTGTTCGTCCATCGTCAGCTTTCAACTCACTGGCTCAACCAACGCGCGCGCACCCCGCAGTCCATAACTGGACTGGCCTCACGCAGGTCCAAAAATCAACTCGCTTCGTCCAGCTTCAAATCTCAGCTGACTGCTTTTTTCAAAATACCCAGGAACCGCAGGCCATCGCTTCCGGGCATGACGTCATTCACATCCCCAGTATCATTTCCTATCCAGGGTTTTTATTATGACATCTGTGATTGTCACATCCTCCCTGCGTGCGCGTGAACACCTGCACTCAATGTGTGCGCCTAAATAACCTTCAGTAAGCCGAAAGTTTCTAAGCCTAACTAAACCGAAAGGTAAGATATATAAACCGAAAAATGATAATATAGAAAAAATCCTTCCGCAATTATCTAACAATAATGTAAATGTTAATATATATTTGAAATTTATTTGCAAGATGTAAGATCTAAATGCTATAAAGTAAAAGGTGAATGGAAGGTTGAAAATAAAATCTGGTCGATGCAAACCAAACGAATAAGTTTTTGTAAGTCAAATCAATAGAATCTGTGTTTTCTGATTGAGCCTTGACTATCAAATCGAACCATGCTAAAATAACAAGCCTTGAAAGTTTTGATCAATCATCATAAACGTAGGATGAAGAAAATTTCTGTGTACAGAATTCTTGAAAAATCTGTTAAGAAAGCTACAAAAATAAGTTGACCATTGTCGAGGGTGACCCGAAGGTTCCCTTTTCGATAGCTACAACACCAAGGTGTAGGGGAGGGCGCTACTCCTTTCTCTGGATTGCTACACTTTACCCTGGATCCGTACCTTATAAGGCTGAGTGTTAAGCAAGGAGGAATTAAGTACCATTTTTTGAGTCTTTGGTGACTTGACCTGGGATTGAACCCTGGTCTCCCGGGCCATTGGCGAACCCTCTAACCGCTAGGCCAATAACAAAATAAATAAAAGGGCTATTTAAGAACCTTGGTCAAAATAGAAGATGGGATAATCGGAAATCAAATTCGGAAACTCATAATTATGGTATGTAGTAAGAATTGAGTGGTGGGATATGAATAAAAGATCTTTAGAGAATAGTTCCCTAATTTCTCTATTGCAAAGTGGCCATAAGTGTAAGCGTGACGAGTCTGTCGCAAAGTGAACATAACATCTACGGGGTCTTGCACAAAGAAATGAATTTGCTAAACTGTATTATAGCAACACATTTCTTTTTAAAAGTTTATACATGATTCTTCTGGAATGTTCCAAAAAACTTCCTTCATTTTTTTTATAGGAGAATAAGTTTATTCCAACCGTTGCTCATAGTCTTGAAAGCAAATATAAATATAATAATAAAAATATTTTGACATTTATGCAACCAAATTGAGAGAATATTCACTGGCTGCAATATGTTTGAAGTAAATATGCTATTCGTGTCTAAGAATAAATATGTTGGCAAGCCTATCAATTGAAGATATGGAAAGATTTGGGCTCGAAATGTCATGGGGTTATTCACGCTAAAATGCAAAAAAAAAAAAAAAGCCATTTAAAATGACACGTTACAAAAAAAAAAGAAACGAATGAGGGAGGATATCAGTCATAAAAAGAATTTCTCTACTTAGCTTCCATTTGACAATTCTTCCTCCCAAAATAGGATCATGCGAACATTATTTTTCAGGGTGGATTTATGAAGTTTTTTTCTCCTTTTTCTTTTTCTTTTCGTATTTCTTTATTGCCTTATCTAACTCAGTTCGCGCCATTTTGTTTCTATCAGTATGTCTATCGATCTACCAATCTGTGTTAGTCTGGGAGTATTTACCTTTATGCGTGTAACCCGGCCAATTTCTGTATATATCAATATTCTGTAAGTATTTCTTTCAATTCACGCATTTCTATAAGGAGAGAGAGGGAGAGAGAGAGAGAGAGAGAGAGAGAGAGAGAGAGAGATGGTTCCATTGAGTCTGCTTTTATACGCAACCCGTTTGTCTGTCTATTAACAAATTTGTGACAGTCTGTTTCCATCTTTTTCACAAGTATCATAATCTAATTAGGTATCTCTCTCACTCTTTCGCTGCATTTCTTCCATCAAGAGAGAGAGAGAGAAAGAGAGGGTGAGACAGAGAATCTGAGGAACAGAGACAGAGTTTAAGGATGTAGAGGGACAAAGTTAACGACAGAGAGAGAGAGAGAGAGAGAGAGAGAGAGAGAGGAAGAAAAGAGTGAAAAAAGATATAAATAGGGAAGGAACTAAACAAAGATAGGGAGAGACCGAGAGTTTGAGGAACAAAGAGACAGAGTTTAAGGATGCAGAGGTACAAAGTTAGGGACAAAGAAAGAAAGAGAGAGAGAGAGGGGGGGAAGGAAAGAGAGAAAAAAGATATAAATAGGGAAGGAACCAAACAAAGATAGGGAGAGACTGAGAGTCTGAGGAAGAAAGAGACAGAGTTTAAGGATACAGAGGGACAAAGTTAGAGACAAAGAGAGAGAGAGAGAGAGAGAGAGAGAGAGAGAGAGAGAGAGTTTCAGGAAGGAAAGAGAGAAAAAAGATATAAATAGTGAAGGACACAAACAAAGAGATGGTGAGTGCGAAAGAGCTTGTGAGAGAGAGATAGACGGAGGGAGGTTGGGGCAAAAGATACACGCATCGACAAATAAATGCAGTTAAAACTTTATTGTATTGAACATTCCTTATTTTAACAACTGGCGTATATTTACTTACATTGCTTTTATAATTAAATTACCACTATTAAATAAACCCCGAACAATTTGAATACACAAATAGATAAACAAAAAGTCATTCTTTTTCTTTATCCAAAAACACCAGGATTTTATTATTCCTATTCGGACATCACGCTGTCTTAACAGTCATTATTAGGTATAACTCATGACCAAAATCTATAAACCAAAAATATAGTTTGATTTTCCGTTGTATAGTGGCTGCTATGTACACTCCTATCTCTGTTGCCAGCTTCGAGCTAAATAGTACCAATACTTTCTTTCAACAAAGATGGTTTAGCATTACATAACCCGCGTACTTTAAAATGCCATGAAATAAATTAACGATTAACATGCAGGAAATGGACAAGGCAGCACGAATTCAAATTCTGGACGAGACTGATAGCATTTCACATAGCTCTAATACCCTTGGGAGAGGTATGAATCCAATTATTCTCCCTCCAGCTATGGGTAAATAGTAGGGCAGACTGAATTCTTCATCCTTGGTGAGGCAACTAGTCTAGGAAAAGGATAACTCAGAATTCAAACCTGTTAAACTCCGCTTAAAAATTGACCTTGTGTCATATCCAGTCCGAGCGGAGGGGTTGGTAAATATGATTTTAAAATTTACCTTGTGTCATATCCTGCCCGAGCGGAGGGGTTGGTAAATATGATTTAAAAATTTACCTTGTGTCATATCCTGCCCGAGCGGAGGGGTTGGTAAATATGATTTAAAAATTTACCTTGTGTCATATCCTGCCCGAGCGGAGGGGTTGGGTAAATATGATAAAATAAATTAATTAAACCAAAACCAAAATATAAATATGGCTGATCAAATAAGAAAAAGAAAAAGAAAAAAAATTCTTATATATATTCATGACTTTTTTATTTTTGGTTTCAATGTTGTTGTGGCAAGTAATAAAAATGTTGAGTCTAGTAATAAATAATTCTTAATTAAATTCATTTTGATTGTATAATGTTTCGCTTGAAATAAAAGCCTGTTGTCTTTGGTTTTGATGAATATCAATCTTTCATGAAAAAATTGCCAGGGTGTATTCATTTATATGCGACACTGTTTCTTTGTTTAATGGCATATAAACTTTCATGGGATATTTAATTCAAAAGCTATCTCTGTTGAACAGGAGTGATACTGTTTAACACATAGCTGGGGAGTTGATACCTTTTTTAAGGGCATTACTCCAAAAGTGAACGTAATAGCTTGACTGGAGTTTGAACTCGCTTACTTCGATGCCAAAGTCCAGGACGTTAGCCATAAAGCCACGTTGATTTCCCTCAAGCGATACTGTGAGTCTCTTTGTGTGTCTGATTGAGTGCATGTAATTCTGTGTGCATCTGCATATGCATTTTGGTTTTTACGTTATAGTATATCGTTGCTTTTGTGTATATATATATATATATATATATATATATATAATATGTGTGTGTGTGTGTGTGTGTGTGGTGTGGTGTGTGTGTGTGTGTGTGTTATGAAAGTTGGTCAGTTGTTAGTGTTTTTTGCCATATCAACTCTTGTGGGTTATTTAATGCCAAATTCTGTTTATATATATATATATATATATATATATATATATATATATATATATATAAACGAATAGTTTGTTTTTAAGTTTATTTTTAAACGATATTTCAAAGTTAATTTGTTTGCACACAGTTAAATGGCAGTAAGTATTTCTCTTGAATACAAATAATTATATTCCATTTTAATCATTTGTTTGCATAGAACTAATGTTTTAAAGTATTCCTAACACTAATAATTCTATTTAACATTAGTCACTTTTTATACAGTTAAATGGCTTCATGTATTGCTATTTGACATTGATAATTCTTTTTAATATTAATAATTTGTTTGCCTACAGATAAATGGTTTCAATTCTTGCTATTTAACAATAATACTTCTATCAAGTAATAACCATTTGTTTTCACGCTGTTAAAGGATTTCATGCCTTGCTATTTAACACTAATAATTCTATCTGATATTAATCATGTGTTGTACTTAGTAAAACGATTTCAAGTATTCTGATCTAACACTAATAATTCTATCTGATATTAATCATGTGTTGTACTTAGTAAAACGATTTCAAGTATTCTGATCTAACACTAATAATTCTATTTGGTATTAAACATTTATTGGCATTCAGTTAAATTACTTTAAGTATTATTATTTAACCTTAATAATTCTATTCATCAAGTATTCTTGTGTAATATAAATAATTTTCAGTATACTCTATGGTTTGAAATAATCCTTTGTAAATTATTAAACAACTCTATTTGAGCCATAAATGCAACCCTAACAGATACAACCCATATAAGTCAAAGTGGACATGGGAGTTATGACAATGAAGGGATACTCAACATTTTCCAAATCTACATGACTAGAACCTCAGCATCTGATGCAGTTTAGCGTCATATCCAGGACACGCGTTGGTGGGAGGGGATCTTACCACTCTGCAGAGGTGCAGTTGGTATGATCAACAATGCTCACTTCAATAGACAGGTTGATTGGGTATATTTTTGCGCATATCTGGGTGTATATGTTAGAGTGTGTATTTACCCAAAGCCATCAAAGATGATTTTAAACAGAGTAGAGCTGGTTTGAATTGAGAGTGTTTTTTTTTGTTTTGGTTGCTGTACCCAGGCTATAGAGCTCTCATGGTTGGGAGAGGGGAGAAACATGGATTCATGCCTCTTTCCGAGAGCATAAACGCAAAACGAAGCGTAGGCAGCCTTCACTAGGATTTGAACTCGTGTTACCTAGTCCATTTCCAACACGATAACCGTTACGCCACACACGCCTCCCCTGTATGTGAGTGTCTGTATGTCTGTGTAGGTTTGCGTGTCTGTATAGGTTTGGTTGGTTGGTTTGTTTTATGGCATATCAACCATTGCAGGTTATTTAATGCCAAATCCTCTTTATACATATATATTAAATATATATGATTTGGTTTGATTGGGTTTTATGGCGTATCAACCATTGTAGGTTATTTAATGCCAAATCCTCTTTATACATATATATTAAATATATATGATTTGGTTTGATTGGGTTTTATGGCATACCAACCATTGTAGGTTATTTAATACGAAATCCTCTTTATACATATATATTAAATATATATGATTTGGTTTGGTTTGGTTTTATGGCATATCAACCATTGTAGGTTATTTAATGCCAAATCCTCTTTATACATATATATTAAATATATATGATTTGGTTTGGTTGGGTTTTATGGCATATCAACCATTGTAGGTTATTTAATGCCAAATCCTCTTTATACATATATATTAAATATATATGATTTGGTTTGGTTGGGTTTTATGGCATACCAACCATTGTAGGTTATTTAATACCAAATCCTCTTAATACATATATATTAAATATATATGATTTGGTTTGGTTTGGTTTTATGGCATATCAACCATTGTAGGTTATTTAATGCCGAATCCTCTTTATACATATATATTAAATATATATGATTTGGTTTGGTTGGGTTTTATGGCATATCAACCATTGTAGGTTATTTAATGCCAAATCCTCTTTATACATATATATTAAATATATATGATTTGGTTGGGTTGGGTTTTATGGCATATCAACCATTGTAGGTTATTTAATGCCAAATCCTCTTTATACATATATATTAAATATATATGATTTGGTTGGGTTGGGTTTTATGGCATATCAACCATTATGGGTTATTTAATGCCAAATCCTCTTTATACATATATATTAAATATATATGATTTGGTTTGGTTGCGTTTTATGGCATATCAACCATTGTGGGTTATTTAATGCCAAATCCTCTTTATACATATATATTAAATATATATGATTTGGTTGGGTTGGGTTTTATGGCATATCAACCATTGTGGGTTATTTAATGCCAAATCCTCTTTATACATATATATTAAATATATATGATTTGGTTGGGTTGGGTTTTATGGCATATCAACCATTGTAGATTATTTAATGCCAAATCCTCTTTTTACATATATATCAAATATATATGATTTGGTTTGGTTGGGTTGGGTTTTATGGCATATCAACCATTATAATTCTCTTTATGCATATATTAAATATATAATTCTTTAAACAGATTTTGTTCATTAGCTTTTTAAATAAGCCTGAGCTTTCACATAGTCAAATGGTTTCAAGCATTTCTATCTAACACGAATAATTCTATTTACTATTAATCATTTGTCCCGCAAGGAGAAGTAGGGACGAACTCATAAGAGAACGAAACTCATTGCATTTCACATAGCACTAATACCCTTGGGAAAGGTATGAATCCAATTATTCTCCCTCCAGCTATGGGTAAATAGTAGGACAGACTAGGTTCTTCAGCCTTGGTCAGGCAACTAGTCTAGGAGAAGGAAAACTCTGAATTCAAACATGTAAAACTCCGCTTAAAAATTGACCTTGTGTCACATCCTGCCCGAGCGGAGGGGTTGGTAAATAGGACGAACTCATAAGAGATGTACTCCTGTTGACTCCCTCACATGGACGTGCAAAGACAGGACGACCAGCTAAGACCTACATACAACAGCTCTGTTCCGATACAGGATGTAGCCTTGAAGACCTACCTGAAGCGATGGACGATAGAGAAGGGTGGCGGGAGATCCATGCTGATGGAGTTACATAATGATGATGGTGATAATGATTAATCTTTTGTTTGCACATACTTACAAATATTGCTATTCGACTCTGATTGTTCTATTCAACATTACTCAATGTTACGCACGCAGTTGAATTATCCCAAGAATTGCATTATCAATTCAATTACACATCAGTCATTTGTTTACATTCCGGGAGTTCTTTTTCAAAAACTAAATTTATCATAAATCATTTGTTAGCACTCAGTTTAAAAGTTAAATAGTTCTATTTGACCTATAGATAGTACCCTATCAGGTACTTCGACTCCGGTTCAGCGAAGGTACTCTACATTTCGCGATGCCCAGAGACAGGACCTTCATCATCAGATTATCTAATCATATCTAAGACACTCGTAGGAGGAGTCTAACCTCTTTGCAAAGATGCAATCTGTGTATTCTACAGCTCCTTTTGCAGAGGGAGCTGAATATGTTTGTGTTTATGCTTGTGTGCATAAATGAATCAGTTAAGGAGGTGCCCATGGTGTAATGGTTATCGTCGTAGGAAATGGGCACGGCGACACGAGTTCAAATCCTGGACGAGACTGACTGCATTTCACATAGCACTAATACCCTTGGGAAAGGTATGAATCCAATTATTCTCCCTCCAGCTATGGGTAAATAGTAGGGCAGACTAGGTTCTTCAGCCTTGGTGAGGCAACTAGTCTAGGAGAAGGAAAACTCTGAATTCAAACTTGTTAAACTTCGCTTAAAAATTGACCTTGTGTCATATCCTGCCCAAGCGGAGGGGTTGGTAAATATGATAAATAAATCAGTTGTCTATAAAAAAAGGGGGGGTCTGTGTGTGAGTTTATGTGTATGGATTTAACAAACCCTCAGCCACTGGTAGGATATGACTCAAGGTCAATTTTTCAAGCGGAGCACAGCTAGTCTTGTTTCCAGTTTTTTTTCCTTTCTCCTATACTGGTTGCTCAAACAAATGCTAAAGAGCCCAGTTAGCTTTACTATTTACCCATAGCTGGGGAAGAAAAAGATGGATTACTACCTTTCCGCGCCAAGTAAACTGCTTACAACCTCATCCAGAATTTGAACATGGAACACCGATTCTATTTCCCACGATGATCGTTACGCAAGGCACACATCTGGGTTTGAGTGTAAACGAATTTTTTTCTATGTTTAAGTGCGTTATGAGTATGTTAGTGTGTTTACAAGAATATTTGTAAGTGTATGTATATGTATGTGCACGAGTGTGTGTATGTGTGTGTGTGTGTGTGTGTGAGAGAGAGAGAGAGAGAGAGAGAGAGAGAGATTCTTGACTATAGGCAAACGAGATTACTGATTGTAGACATCGTAAAAGATTTGATCGTATGCGTAAACTTGATTGATTTTTTTTTCTGCTTCTTTTTCATCGGACATTTAAAAATGTTGGACTTTATTTTTTCACCAATAAAACTGCAGAATTTCGTTAGAGTTCTTTGTTAGTAAGATGTACTTAAAGTAACACTGGAAATTTCAATGACAGATATTTTATTTTTATAATATTGACGCTCGAAAAATATGAAAGCCACTGATTTCTTCATTTTTATGACGAATCAAGGTCGGAACTTTTCATTTGATGTTTTCTATGCTCAGATTTTAAAAGATGCAGATGGCCTAACGGTTAATGTCATGGAGATTAGAACCGATGAGACGGATTCAAACTCCAGCATCAACGTGTTCATTTCACTTCGCACTAATGCACAAGAGAAAGGTACAAAAGCAGTTCTATTATTTTTCCGTTGCTGAAGAGGGAACATATCGATTGATGCCTTTAGCGCGAAGTAAAACATTCAAAACTTTGTCCAGGACTTGAACCCAGGTTGACAGTTCCAGTTCTTACTGCGATAGCCGTTACTTTCCTCCTATTATTATGCATATATATCGTGAAATTTCTACTTGTACGCTAGTAGATATTTGATAATGGGCCATATTATATTTGTAATGATAATATATTGTCATGAGCAGAAACGATTTGCTGTTAAACTTTTCCAATGAAAATATCTGCACAGCAACACATTACAACGTCCATTCACAGTCTGTTGGTTTCATGTCATAGTCATTAAACAGACTGAACTCGATCGAAGAATAACGGCACCAGATATGAACAGATTATAAAAGATTCCTTACACCCGCCATTATTACAAGACAATGAGAAACGGAAGGATGCTTCTCGAGATGTTCAGCCTGGATTGGTCAACATCCGATTTTCGGGAGGTGGACACTCAAAATCTGATCATGATATTTGGCTAGCGTCTTTCTTTTGTTCCAGACACTATGAGAGAATTTGTTACGTAAAGTTTCATCAAATTAAACCGTTTTGTCATTTTGAACGCCATTATACAATTTTGTTCAGTACAGATGCCTTAGACACATACAAAATGTTGTGTCAAGTGAATTTATTATTAGCAATACGTATCTATGTAACATATAGATTATAAAATGGTCATTGTTAAAAATAAAGGATATAGAGTCACTGTTAATAAAGCTTAGCATAATCATTCATAAGCAGTAGTTATCCACATTATCCATGGGCTGTAAGATGATCATTATTTAAAATAAACGACACAGAGTCGCTTTTATTCGTAAACTGTACTTACGCAAATGACATGCGGGTAGAGAGTGTCGTTATTAGCAATAAGGGAAATAGAGTTGGTTTTTATAATGTTTAGTTTAGTTCGTGGATTGAGTTTTATGGCATATGAACTCTTGAAGGTTATTTAATACGAAATCCTGTTTATACATATTGTTGGGTATCACCCACCTTTTTCCACACAATGAACTAGTCCATGTGCCATATATAGCAGTAGATACTAATACCAGCAGCAGCAGACTAGAAGATGAAGAGCAGCTTCTTATAGGAATAGTATTAGAGCATTGGAGACTGGACATCACACGAGATCACTTTACTTGCTACCGTAATAACAGAAGCCAATACTATCGTTGGACTATATCTTTATTCTGTAATCACTAATCCTAGGTTCTTGTCTCTCTATTGTATATACTTTTTCCTGAGAATATATCTCTATTTCCTCTCATATCGTGGTTTGTCCTTTATTTAATATTACAAGCGTTCACTAACCAGAACGCAACACATATATATTGAGTATATATGGTTTGAAAATGCAGAGTTTGTATTTAACATTTTTTAGCAAGCCATTTGATAGCAATCAATTAAATTGATTCAAGCATTGCTATCTCACACTAATAAATCTATTTGATATTAGTCATTTGTCAGCCCTCAGATAAATGGGTTCAAGCATTGCTATCGATCACAAATAGTTTTATTTTCACACAGTTAAATGGTTTCAAGTATAGTTATGAAATACAAAAATTCAGCTGAACATCAGTTATTTTTAGGCACACAGTTAAATGATTGAAGTTTTATTTGACCCTTAAATGGGACACTAACAGGTACTTCCAGCCCGCGTCAGAGTGGACCAGGGAGTAATTGCAATGAAAGTGTTCTTTACAGTCTCTAATGCTCCAGGAATAAAGCCTCAAAATCAGCTACTGTTTAGTCTCATATGCAGGTCAATAGTTCTAGATGAGACCCTAACAGTTACTATCATTACAGGTCAGAGTGGACTGGATAAAGTGACAATGAAAGGGTACTCCACATTCCCCAAAACTCCAGGAGTGAAACCTCACAATCAGATGCAGTTTAGTGTCCAAGATACTTTTTGCGGGTGGGGTCTCACCTAAATGCAGAGATGTGGTCGGTGTATTCGAGTACCCACCCCAAGCCGGATGAACTATTCAAATTAAGTATATTTATTTGTAAGCATTAATTACCCATAGTGTATACGGATTTTTAAATGGTTATTATTAAAAATAAAGGACGTAGAGTCGTCTTCATTCAATTTTAGGATAATATTTTGAATCTAAACATTTTCTTTGTGATTTTTTTTTTACTTCTGGTTACTTGTTTGTTTACATCAACCGTGGCGTACGGAAGGTTTCAGTTTCTTTTTGACATCTCAGATACTCTTTAAAACCTATAAAAATCGGCGAATATTTCGAATAGATATTTAATTTTATTATTTTCCAAACTTGGAGTGGGAGTATTAACCGCATTTTCAAATAGGGTTTCTAAACCTTTCTTAGGCTGGATGATCGTTGAGATAGAAATAATTCCCTCTTTTTAGCCTCTCGAAATCTGGCCATGACAGAGAGGTTCTAAGTGCATATAGGGAAGGAGAGATCCATCTGCTTCTCGTTGCAGACATCGAGAGAGTGGCTAAGATCTGTGTGACGGATATCCTTGTACATATTCCCGGAAGACATCAGTATTCTGATATTGAATCTACTGAAGATAATGGCTTTTAGTTTTTCGCCACATTTTTCTGTGTCAAATTTTTCTTTCAAGTGTAACACTGTGTTTATGTGATGTTGCTAAATAAAGACTTTGAGTGTATCTAACCATGGCATAGTAGTCGGTACCTTGGAAAAAATCAAAATACGCAATTTAGTTGAAAATATCCACTTTACCAAAAACTTTGCGTTCCATTGTTAATATTTAATCGTTTTTTTCCATTTCTTTCTTTTTCTTTCCTTTTCTTATTTTTTCTTATTTTCGTGTTTTCTTTTCTTTTTCATTTTTGTTTTTTTATGTTTTTTTTTTTTTTTTTTTTACTTCCGATTTTTTCTTTTTTTCTTTTCTTTTCCTTTTTATACTTGCTTTATCTTCTTGCTTTTCTTCTTTGTTTTCTCTGACTTTTTCTTTCCTCCCACTTTTTTCAGCCTTCATTTTTTTCCTGTTTATTCCAGCTTTTCTCTTTTTGTTCTAACTTTTTCTTTCTTTCTTTCTTTCTTTCTTTCTTTCTTTCTTTCTTTCTTTCTTTCTTTCTTCTGATATTGTTCTACTGCCTCTTCCATTTATTTATTTGTTCATTCATTTTTTCATTCGTTTCTTAAAACATTTGTTTCTTTCTTCTGACTCTCTCTCTCTCTCTCTCTATTCTTTCTTTCTTTCAATATTTTTCTTCTCTTTTCATTTATTTATTTGTTTGTTTACTTCTTCTAATTGTTTTCTTTCTGTTTTTCTTTCTTTACATAAATATTTTTCTTCTGCTTCTTCCATTTGTTTCTTTCTTTTTTCTATTTTTTCCTTTCTTTTTTTCTTTCTTTCTTTCTTTCTTTCTTCTGACGAATGAACAAATAAAGAAATTGAAGAAGTGTGAGAAAAATCTCCCTCTTCTTCTATTTCTTTATTTATTCATTCGTTTATTTCTTCTGATTTTTGTTTCTTTTTTCCTTTCCTTCTTTGGACCTTTTCTCTTTCTTTCTTTCTTTCTTTCTTTCTTTCTTTTCTCTAACCTGTCGATTCTCTTTATCTCCCTTTACAGATATTCCTACCATTTCCGTCCATTTTATCACCCTTTTCTACGTCCTATCTTCTCGGAGGCATAAGAATCCACTTTTCTTTTACCTAATGCAAAGGTTTCATTTTTATTCACTCATTGATTTACCCTTTCACCTTAAACACTTGACCACAGAGTAAAGATATGACAGGACAATGCTACACCAGCTTTTCTAATGACCCATGGTCATCGTAGAAATGACCTTTGGGAGCAATAAGACGCTAGTGGAAATCAAATTGATTTTTCTTTGCGACAGTAAGCACTGGTGATAGAAGATACATAAATAAGAAAATGGTCTCATTATTTCAAGTGAGGACGAGGCTATACAGAAGTTTACAACACCATTCTGTGTCTTGCATAGGCAGGTGATAGACAAAGCCCGAAATAGAACAGACATAGAGGAAAAGTTATAGAGATTTCAACTGAGAAGCCAATCCCAAGTGTTAAGCTCACGTCTTGACTTGTTACCTTCTGGATAATTTTGAAAACATCACGGTAAGATTTCTGCATTGTCTTCTGTAAGATGGTCATTATTAAAAACAAAAGCCGTAGAGTCGCTTTTTGTTAATGCTTAGGATTATTATTTGTTTGCAGTAAATAATTATATTATCATTTGGTTTGTAAAATGGTCATTACTAAAAATAAAGGTAGGAGAGTCGCTTTATATTCAAAGGAGTTTTTATTTGTTTTTATAGTTTTTTTTCTACTTGTTTACTCCGTGTGTACCGTAAAGAATATATCTTTGGGTATCTCTCAGGCTTCTTAGATACTTTTGAAAAAAATCTGAATCAACTAACAACTTACTGTCCGGTCATCCAATCCTAACACTGATAGATTATAAAAAAGGTATGAAAAAAATAGGACATTTTATTCATTGGGAAGTGAATACTATTAAAGATTAGATTATGATAATTATATAAGCATCAACCAGAACCAATAATAGAAGCAAAGAAGCTACTATACTCTGAGGTTTTGAAATCCTAACAGATTAAGAAATAATATTGTAGTTAAGAAATATAAAAGAAAAAACATATCTTTTAATTAATATGTCAGTGCCAACAGATAATAATTAATCAAAGAATATTATAAGATAAGTAAACACAAAGCCCTAGAAACAGAAATTGAAAAAATGTAAACTTTAAAAACAAAAATAAGAATTAATTAAAATTTCGAATATATATTTAATTTCATTATTTTCCTAATTTGAAGTTGTAGTATTAAATTTTACTTTTTTTTTTTTTAAATAAGTTTTTTTGATCATGTGATAATATGAAATGAATTTCCTCTTTTTATCGTCTTTACGTGATCACGATCGAAAGGGTTTAAGGGAAGAGAAAGTCATTTGCTTCTCATAACGAATAACCAGAGGAAGAGTATGCACTGTAAGACGGACACCTTTTTACATCTTGCAGAAAGCTGGAACCTTTTCCAAGATGGTGTCGAAAGTTGCTCTGCTGCTGCGTCAGTCGCTTTTCTTAAGTTCCTGGATAACTACAAATTGACCTCTATTTCCGATATTTCCAAGGCCAGAGCATGTTAAAGAGATGACCGATGTGAAGATCTCATAAAGGTTTGCCTTACTGCTGTGATATTCTCTAGTGTTCAAATGCAACGAGATGTACCGGGAAATTACCTTTTTAAAGAAGAAACTGTCATATTGAAATTTTCAACCGAAATTTCAAAGTAACAGTTTCTGCTTAAAATGGGTAATTACCTTACACTCTGTTAAATGATCTGTTATATTTCTAACAACTCAATTTATCCTAAGTTATTTGTTTGCACACAGTTTAAATAACAAACAGTTCCATTTGACCCGTAGATATGATCTTATCAGATTCTATTACTCTGGATTAGGTGAACCTGGGAGTGATGGCAATGAAAGTGTAATCTGCATTCCCTAAAGCTCCATGAGTAGAGATTCACCATCACATGGTTTATAGTCATATCTAGGACACTTATTAGGAGGGTCTTACTCCTTTGCAGAGATGCAGTTGGTGTATTCCACAGTCCCAGCCAATTAATATTTTTCTATATGTTACATTCTGGGAGTTGAAAAGATAGTCTATGTTATGATGCTGGCAAAAGAAAGACAAGGAGAACACAAAAAGGTTGATAGAAAAACATATATATTCAAGTAACACAAACAAGATACAAGTGAACTGGGTTAGAGAGTAGTTAGTTTGTAGGAAACTGAGAGTCCAGTCAGGTAGCGACTATTGTCCACTACGCAAGTGGTGTTACACGTGATTGTGTGATGTGGGTCTGGATCGTCTGTATTTATCATCCGTCCCACCAACCGGAGGAATACGGTACAAGACCTTTTTAAGCTGGGTCCGGGCTCAGGACCACAGCCCACACGCGTCTGGCATTTTCTAAAAATACCTCGGGCCCAGTTAGCATTCCCCTTAAAAGGGGCGCCACAGGCGCCAGGCAATAAACCTACCCCCAAGGGTGTAAAAGCCTGGGGGCGGCCCTCTGAAGCTAGAGGGATCTCCTGTGATGAGGCACACCCGGCTGGCCGAAGTGTGATCCACCAAATGAAGAGGCGCACCAAACATGTGTGTCTGAATCGACTCTGTTGAACTCCCCGTTGACGTGTATTTATGGAGGAGGGTGAGTCCAATATATATGGAGTACAGTAGTCTGGTTTATAGGTCATTCGAGTAGGGGCTGGCTTATTTATGCGTCTATGTCTTGTTACCCTTGTGATTCTACGATATTTGCTTAAAGGCTTTCCGATTTTTATCATATTATCCCAAGTGTTAATCCTAAAATTGTCTTTCTACCTCTGCCAATATTTGCATATTCTCACATTTGCATATTCTCACATTTGCATATTTTCACATTTGCATATTTTCCTATCTTTATTAACCCATCATTCATTGTCTCATTTCAACCTTTATCTGTTTATTGCTAGAGAACTTGTTAACAGTGATGACCGATAGGGACGGATATCGAGAAGGGATCATTGGAATCCATGGTGTAGGTATCCCTTGATGATGATATATGGTCTTCCAACAATTTTTTTTATAACTTCACGTCTGATCAATAACTTTCGACGGTTTAAAATGCGTTTCCGAAATGATTTTTGACTTTTGGAGAATGTTAATATAATAGGAAATTCTTACCTGAGATTAACGATTGATCGATTTGAACGGCATATCAATCCACCTAGAGATATCTTATGCCAAGAGTTTAGGGAAAAGCGTTCATTTTAGGATTATATTTACATTTTTGCGTATTTTTTTCATAAGAGTTTTTGCATGCATTTATAGGATATCAAGTATTCCTATCCAATACAAATAATTTGAATACATTTATATGATATCAAATGTTCCTTTCTGATACTAATGATTTGTACATAGTTTCATGGTTTCAAGTATTCCTCTCCAATAGTAAGAAGTAAGTAATTATTTCTATTTCATATAGGCCATTTGTTTGTAATCAGTTATATGGTTTCATTTAAATAATAATAATTTGGTGTAAATGTTATAGTTTTAGGTTAGTATTCTTAATAATATGATATAGATATATGGTTTCAAGTATTCATATCTAATACAAATAATTTACAGTTATGCAGTATCCATACTTCCGGTTATAGACCACAACATAGCTCTACTTAATAAATGACTTTATGGCATCAAGTATTCCTATTGTCAGGGTGTGGAAGCAAAATTAGGAATATTCTAGTATCATAATAAACGAATCTCTTATAAAACAAGATTAATTTAAATTCTAAAAAAATAAACAGCAAAATAAGGAGATAGCTGCAAAACAGTAAATTTACTCAATATGGTTGCCACTTTTTTAGTTATTGTATCAACACGCCTTCGAAACGATTTGCATGCATTCAAAATAAATTCTTCAGACATTTTATTCCATTCCTCCTCAATAGCAGTCTTAAGTGAACCAATATTTGGATGGGAACTTGCATTTGTTTTGTTTTTCTAAAACGTCTCGTATAGCGGAGTCAAGGGGGGTTCAGGTCTGGGATTGATGGAGGCCATAAAGAAACTCCAATTATTTGGGAACTTTTTTTGGCTTGCTTTCGGTATTAAACAAATCATAGATTCTTTATTGTTGTTTTTTGCTCACTCAACCGGACATTGGCCTAGCGGTTAGAGTGTTCGCCAATGGCCCGGGAGACCTGGGTTCAACCCCAGGTCGAGTCATACCAAAGACTCAAAAAATGGTACTTGATTCCTCCTTGCTTAACACTCAGCATTATAAGGTACGGATCAAGGGTAAAGTAGAGCAATCCAGGGAAGGAGTAGCGCCCTCCCCTACACCTTAGTGTAGTAGCTATCGAAAAGGGAGCCTTCGGCTTACCCTCGACTATGGTCGCCAACTTTACTTACTTTACTTATATTGGGATGAATTTTAGTTTTAAAAAGTGCTTGAATAAAAGAGCTAATCATGAAAATTTAAATCTCTCGCTTTTTTCCAAAAATTGGATAAATCAGATTAAAAAATTGTTTAAAAAATTATTCTATATTTTGCCTCCGCACCCTGTAATAATAAAACTTTTCCAACTGATAAATTTGACCTATAGATGGGACACTTATGGATACTACCACTTCAGTAATAGAATTGAACAGGTACACCACTCTCCTCCGATGTCCAGAACTGGAGCCTCACCATCGGATACATCTTAGTATCAAGTCAAGTGTTAAACCCTCTTCTTCTTGCTTTTTGGATCATTTTGAAAATACCACTGCAGTATTTCCCGATCAAATAATTCATTGTCTTCCGTCGAAATTAATCTTATTCCGAATGAAATATGTTCAAAGAAAACGTGCTCAAACATGTGCGCTTACATTTGTGTGTAAGTACCTCGTTGTTTGTGTGTGTGTGTGTGTGTGTGTGTGTGTGTGTGTGTGTGTGTGTGTGTTTATATGCTCATGTTTGTGCATGTGTGTGCCTATGTGTATTTGTGCATGCGTGTGTTTGAGTCTCTGTGCTTTTGCATACGATTGTGTTCTTATATATGCGTGTTTGTGTAAGTATGTGTGCCCATGAGTATTTGTGTATGTGTGTGTTCATATCAATGTGTGTTTTCGTACGTATGTGTTTTTGCATCTGTCTGTCTGAGTACATGTGTGTTTTTTTTGTGTGTGCGTGTTTTTGTATGTGTACGCTCGTGTCTGTTTGTGTGTATGCGTGCTTTTGTACGTGTGTGGTTGTGTACGTGTGTATGTGTGTGTTTAAGAATGTGTGTGTGTTTATGCATGTGTGTATTTGTGTACGCATGTGTTTGTGCATGTGCTCACACGTTTGTGTATATGCGTATTTGTGTCGGTGTGTGTTTTTGAACGTGTGTGTTTGTGTAGGTATGTGCACGTGCGCGTTTGTGTATGTGCGTGTTTGTGTGCGCATGTGTTTGTGTATGTGTGTGTTTTTGTACACATGTGCTTGTGTACGTGTGTGCTTGTGTATGTGTGTGCACATGTGTGTTTGTGTATGTTTTTATGTATGTGTGTGCAAGTGTGTGTGCAGGGGTAAAACGGTAGTCTACGATCATATAAATGCTTCTATATAGAAATAAGTGAAGGATTCTAATCAGTTTTATTTTTATCGACTGCTCCATCGGTGGGTCTAAGAATGTGCTGACTGTATCACCTTTCTCCAACTTGAAGAGGAGTAATACTCTCTTCAAAATTGGTGCCCTATGTCTGACACTAAACTATATCAAACGGTGAGTCTCAAGTTCTGGAGATTTGGTGGCGTATGGAGTGTCTGTTCATTACCATTACTCCAAGGTAGTCTCTGACCAGGATTGATAAAACCTCTTAGGGTCTCATCTCTAGTCTAAACAGATCCATTTATTTATATTTCATAGAACCTTGTAAAAAAAAACCTCTTAAAAATAACTACACAAAGATATAAATATGAACAAAAAAATGAACGCGATTCCCTCACTTCTTGGCATAAAATAACCCTTAACAAATAGGCTTGCTGTTAGAATCAATCCATCAATCAAATCCTTTTTATCGAAAATTTGACTGATTGAAAAATAATTACCAATACAAAACTAAATGACAATTCACACACATGGGTTTACAAAAGAATTTAATTGATCAAATTGGATGTGAATGACTTTAGCTGTTCCAAGCTAAAGAGCCCCGTTTGTCAATCTATTTACCCATAATCATGATGTAGAAAGAGATGGATTCATGTTGTTTTTTTTCCAAAGGCATTAGCGCAAATTGAAACGAAAGCATCCTCGTTCAGGATTTGAACACGGTTTGCCGATATCATTTTTTACAACAATGACCGTTACATCAAGTGTGCTTTCAGTAAGTTATTGGATAAGTCAGAGAATTTTTAAAAAAAATCTTAAAGTATAATCCCAGGAGAAGTCCACGAAGTGTGTAATAGCCAAAGTGCTGGACTGCATCGTCCACGAATATCTATGTGACCAATATTTGAAACCATTTAAATGAGAACAAGCAAATTGTAATATAATGGTCAAGGGATTTCGTTTTATGCCTTTGGGTTTAGTTAGGCTGAGAACCTTTCGGCTCAGTGCATGGGTTACTTAGGTGCAACATTAACGCAAGTGTTCACGCGCTCGGGTGGAGCGGATGTGTCACTCAGAGATGTCACAATAGCTCAGATGGGAAACGGGGCAAGAGAGTGTAGGTGACGTCACGCACCGGAAGCGCGCGGAGGATTTTGGGGATTTTGAAAAAGTCAGTTCGTTGAGTCGACCCTTTTCGTTCGGTGTCTAGTTCTCAACTAGACACCGAACGAGAAGAGGCCAGACGAATTTGCGCGCTACGGGCGCCGCACGAGATGATGGGAGGGTGTGGAAAAGCCAGAATAGAAAGAATGTGTATCTCTCTCGTTATGTCGAAGAACCTTTAAACTCAAAGGTAATAAAAAGTTTCGTGCCTGAACTAAGAAGTCGTAAGTGTTTTTCGTGTTTCGGGATTCCTATGTTCTATGTATATATGTTATGAACATTCTATGTACGTTTCACGTAGCCATATCATGGCTATGTTACAAAATAATGGATACTAATTAGAACTATTCGTATGAAAATATCTGGAACCATTTTACTGTGTGCAAACAATAGTAATACTTGAATGCCAACAAATTAGCACGGACTTATTTGGAATTAAAATGACATACAAACTATTGACCAATAAATAATACGTATAAACATTTAAGTCTATGCTAACAAGTTCTGGTTCGTTTAAAAATAATATTTACAAACAATGGATTAACAAACTATAAACAATATGTATAACGAGAACTACAAGAGAACAATATGTATAAAGAGAACTACAAAGAAAACAATATGTATAAAGAGAACTACAAAGAGAACAATATGTATAAAGAGAACTACAAAGAGAACAATATGTATAAAGAGAACTACAAGAGAACAATATGTATAAAGAGAACTACAAGAGAACAATATGTATAAAGAGAACTACAAAGAGAACAATATGTATAAAGAGAACTACAAAGAGAACAATATGTATAAAGAGAACTACAAGAGAACAATATGTATAAAGAGAACTACAAAGACAACAATATGTATAAAGAGAACTACAAAGAGAACAATATGTATAAAGAGAACTACAAAGAGAACAATATGTATAAAGAGAACTACAAGAGAACAATATGTATAAAGAGAACTACAAAGAGAACAATATGTATAAAGAGAACTACAAAGACAACAATATGTATAAAGAGAACTACAAGAGAACAATATGTATAAAGAGAACTACAAGAGAACAATATGTATAAAGGGAACTACAAAGAGAACAATATGTATAAAGAGAACTACAAGAGAACAATATGTATAAAGAGAACTACAAGAGAACAATATGTATAAAGAGAACTACAAAGAGAACCTACAAAGGGTTGATGTCAGTGGGTGGAGTGTGGTGTATTGGTAATCGTCGTAGGAAATGGACTTGTTGACCCGAGTTCAAATTCTGTACGAGACTGTTGCGTTTTCATATAGCGCTAATACCCTTGGGAAAGATATAAATGCAATTATTCTCCCTTCAGTTATAGGTTTATTGTAGAACAGACTGTGGTATTTAGTTTTGGTTAGGCAACCAAACTAGGAGAAGAAAAACTCTAAATCTAAGCTTATTAAACTCTGATTAAAAATTGACCTTATGTTGTGAAGGGTTGATGAATAGTTGATATGCCATAAAACCAAACCAAACCAACCCATGAATATGATAATGATTTATTACTGAGACAAGTGCAATGGCGGCCATTTGGAACACGTCCTGTAAAAAATGCATCCTTTAAGCTAGAGACATCAAATCAATGTTTTTTTTAAATTTTTATTATTGTTGTGGGAGCCTTACCCATCTCACCATAACGGACTCTTCTCACCTTTATTTGTACTGAGAGATTTCACTGCCAGAGCGGGCAGATCAATACCAGAGTTATCCGAACAGTCCGAGACTTATTACCTTTTCTATGTAACTCTATCTTTCTTGTGTAATATAATCTGTTTATCGTATATACGTGTCTGCGTTTTCATTAGTGAACCTTTCCGGGGCCACAACAATCATATCAGCTTCCAGGAAATGCAATCTTTTTTGAGTTTCATGTCTCTGTAATAAATCATTATTATATTAATGAGTTGCATCTATTTTGAGAAGTTTTGAATGAATTTGTCTCCAAATAAGTAGAGACGCAAAATATTTTTCCTTTCTTGTCCAAGGAATTGTGATAGAGGTTTAAAAGTTGTTATTGCATAATATTTTCAAATCTGAAACAAAAAATGAACACATTATTATTAATAGAGTTATTAGCAGTCGCATGGATCCTATGTATATTGAGACACCCTAAATTAATTGGTTGCATCTATTTTGAGACATTTTTAATGATTTTGTCTCGAAAAAGTAGTAAAGTAAAATATTTTCTCCTCTTGTCCAAAGCATTGTGATTGAGGATTAATAGTTGTTATAGTATTCTATTTTCACATATGAAATACAAAAGAACATAACATTATTATTAGTAGAGTTATTAGCTATCACATGGGTCCCATGTATATCGAGATACCCTATAAAATGGTTGCAAAAACAGAAAAGGTTTTATATGTGAAATTATACGATAAAATAATGATGGCTTTAGTGTATCATGGCTGGGCGGGAGACACGTCTTTACTGTTCAATGAACTATGACAACAGTGATTTCGTATGGATTCTGGGAGTGTCATGTGACCACGGAAAGCCCCATTATTCAAGGGAAACAAGTGTTTAATGTCTCCTAACAATGTCTCGTTTTAACATTCATCCCTTTATTTGTCGTCTTAAACCATTTATCCAGATTTTTTATATACATATCTCTCTGTCTCAGTCTATTCATCTGTCTGTTTCAAAATGCATATGTGTGCGTATGTGGTTTGGTTTTGTTTGTTGGGTTTTATGGCATATCAACCTTTGTAGGTTATTTAACGCCAAATCCATTTTTATGTAAATAATCTGTTCTATTTAAAACAATTCAGTTTAGCATAAGTACACAGTTTAATTGTCAAAACATTTCTATTTCTAACTATTCAAGCAGTTGTATGTAACAATTCGGTTAAGTGTAAATACAGTTTTAATGTCGAAAAACAGTTCTATTTGAAATAATTCAGTTAAGCATAAGCACGCAGTTTAATTGTAAGGACGGTTTAATTGTCAAAAACGTTTCTATTTTAAGCTATTCAGTTTACTCAATTCATTTTAGCATAAGTATGCTGTTAATTCTGTTTAACCCATCGATAGGGCCCTATCAGGTGCTACCACTCCGGGCCAGAGTGGACCTGGGAGCGATGGCATTCCCCAAAGCTCCAGTACTGCTGGAACCTCACTATCAGATTGTTTAGTGTCATATCCAGGACACTCGTAAGGGGGGTGGGTCTTACCCCTCTGCAGAGAAGCAGTCGGTGTATTCTACAGCCCCCCCCCAGCTGACTGGGCAATGCGTATGTGGTGACTGCGTGTATATACATATGAGTGCATGTGTGGTGTATGTGTGTATATATTTGTATATATACTCGAAGGTCGGCTGAAAAGTTTACATCTTAAAAAATAAACCATATTCGGGAATATCTTGATCACTCTATGAACTTTTCATCTAATACACACACGACGCTACCAAAACGGCTGGAGAAGAAGCTAGACAGCAATTACACTAGAATGTTGCGAGCAATATTGAACAAGTTCTGGCCGCAACACCCCACAAATCACCAACTATACAGCCACCTGCCTCCCATCACGAAAACTATCCAAGTTAGACGAACCAGACATGCAGGACACTGCTGGAGAAGCAAGGACAAGCTCATAAGTAATGTACTCCTATGGACCCCTACATATGGCCGGGAAAAAGCAAGACGACCAGCTCGAACATACATACAGCAGCTATGTGAGAATACAGGATGTAGCCGTGAAGACCTGCCGGAGTCGATGAGCGACAGGGAGAAGTGGCGAGGGAGGGTCAGAGATATCCGTGCAAGCGGCATGACATAATGATGATGATGGTGATGATGATGATATATATATATATATATATAGGAAAAAGTTAGGATTGCGTAGAGACAGAGTTCCCAATGCTTTTTGACAGTTCGTTTCTTATCTATGCGATCATCTGATCCCGTCTTAAATCCATGATAGATATATATAAGTTCTCTCACTGATATTGAGCACTCTTTATAAGTATATAAATATATATATATATATATATATATGAAAATGAATAGGTCCGCAAATGAATCTAAAAGTGCTAATTGTGGGGGATTTTTTTTCATATAAAGATGCTCTACACGTCTTTGGGACTTTATGGTCCTCTTCAAGAGACTAATAATGTTTTTGTTTTGAGTGGGTGTGATTTTTTAAAATTAGAATTTATTTATTTATCTGTTTGTAATATAATGGGCGAGGGATTTCGTTTTATATATCTTGCCTTTGGGTTTAGTTAGGCTGAGAACTTTTCTGCTCAGCACATGGGTTAGTTTGGTGCAAACTTGAGTGCAGGTATTAACGCGCCTGCGGGGAGGATGTGTCCTTCATAGATGTCAAAATAAAAATCCTAGATAGAGGATTTGACCAGGAGATGTGAATGACGTCATGCACCGGAAGTGCGCGCGGAAGATTTTAGGAGATTTGAAAAAGTCAGCAGTTGAGAAGGGTCGACTTTCGGGGCTCGCTGAGGCCAGACGAATTTGTGTGCTACGGGCGCCACACGTGTTGTGGGGGCAGATGGAAAAGCTAGCATAGAAAAATTGTGCATCTCTCTTCCTTATGTCGAAAAATCTTTTAACTCAAAGGTAATAAAAAGTTTCGTACCTGAACTAAGAAGTCGTTACGTGTTTTTCGTGTTTCGAGATTCCTATGTTCTATGTGTATATGTTATGAACATTCTATGTACGTTTCTCATATCCGTGTATCATGGGTATGGTATATATTTATCATATATTATTTTTATGAATCCAATTATTCTCCCTCCAGCTATGGATAAATAGTAGGGCAGACTGGGTTCTTCAGCCTTGGTGAGGTAACTAGTCTAGGAGAAGGAAAACTCTGAATTCAAACCTGTTAAACTCCGCTTAAAAATTGACATTGTGTCATATCCCGCACGAGCTGAGGGGTTGGGTAAATAGGATTATATATCATTTTTCAATTTATTCATTTTTTTACGTATTAATAAGTATATATTCACCTACACGTATGAGCTTCCCGCTGTTTTTTTTTCTTTTCTCTTTTTCCTTCTTTGAGTTAAATGAGTGTGAGAACGTATTAATACCTATTCAATGTATATCTGGTTATTGTTTTTTATTTGATCGTTTTTTGCTCTCTTTCAATCTGAGTTGAATGTGCCAGAGATTCATTTCAAGATAGTTTGTGTTTATATGGTTGTGGTTTTGAGCGTGTACATGAAGTTTGGTTTCGTGTGTGTGTGTGTGTGTGTGTTAAGTTAGCCTCTGTTTAATGTATGTTTAAATCTAGGATTTTTTCCTTTTGTTTGAAGTAATGAGTAGTCGTCAGTTTGGTATGATGGCATTATTTTAAAGATTCCATTACTGCATTTGTAAAGGTATTTTGAAACATAAATTTTTATTTCTATTTTCTGGTAATTTAATGTTACTTTTATGTTAGGAAACCCAATTATTTGGAGCCTGAGTCGATCCTCTGTATATTCTTTAGAGTTTTAACGTTTGATGTAGACTACATTTTTTTAATTGTAGCTTAGATTTTTATTTATCATGAATGTTGTGTCTGAGATTTCGAAGGTACTGAAAGTTTATCTTATATATATATATATATAGAAAGAAAGAAAGAAAGAAAGAAAGAAAGAAAGAAATTTCATTCGTTGAGATAAACGAAACAACATAACCGTTTATTTCGTGAAATTGACAACGTCCATTTCCTGTCTCAGCAACACGAGACAGGTCTAAAATAAACGGAACAAAAAAACAAAACAACAAAAAACAAGCAGACTAAAAAGTGTAAACTATAGGCGAAAGAGGGATAAGCGGATTGTGCTATCATCTAACTTGATATTTTGGAATTATATAACTATAATTTTACCTTTCTGCGATCATTAAATCTTTATTCATGTGCTTTTGTTGACACACTTTTTCGATTCGATCTGTTGTGAACAGTGAGGAACAAACGATGAACACATAGCAACCAATCTGAAATTTTAGCCACGGTAAGTAGAAAACACTATCACAAGCAATTAAAATGTTTCAGAAAGTCTTATGAAGATAATACCATATCGCCCACTCTTTTTTCAATGGCATAAGAAGTTCAAAGTTCAAAAGTTCAAAAAGGAGCGTGAATATGTAAAAAATGGCCCTCACAGTGAAAGGCCTTCAGCAAACAGGACTGTGGTTGGTGTGAGACGATCATCATTTACGAGTGATCTTAAGTCAACTGGATATGAAAAAAAATATGTTTGGAAGATAATCACCGAAGATTTGGGCATACGGAAAGTTTGCGCAAAAATAGTTCTAAGATTGGTGAATGATGAATCTGAAGAGGCACCATATGCGTGTGTCCCAGGACATCATCGAGCTTCTTCAAACTGAACCAGAATTTTTTTAGATTCATCACTGATGATGAGACATGGAATTTTGAGTATGACTCAGAAACCAAATGCGAGAGCAGTCAGTAGAAGTCTCCGACATCATTAACACTAAAGAAACAAATGTTGGCAAATCAACTCCATAAGGAGTTGATATGCCGTTAAAGAAATAAACACTAAATAAAGACAACTGATAAATTGTTGGAAAAAATCTTTGGGTTAATACAATATGGCAGTTGAGAAAGGTCGATTTGTTTCTCCTAATCAAGTAGGAAATGACGAAATCGAACATTGCAAAGAATAGGAAACAAAGCAGCTATTGATGGAAATTAAGTGTCGGGATTGGCCGAGAGAAAATTTTGGACAGGCAGGACTAGGGAAGAGAGGGGTGCGCAACGGAGAGAGGTTAAAGGAAGAGCAACTAATAATTTAGACACTTTCATTTCATGGCTACTTCACACTGAAACTTTTATTTGAATCGAGTCCAGAGGAGGCGACTAAGTTTTCAATGTGTTAATCTACTTAGAAATTAAAGGCTGAGAGACGATGTTTGAAAATAGGCAACCTTAAATTGGAAAGGAAACGGAAGAGTCTTAGCAAAGGACCAACTTCGTTTTTGCTTACTGATATATACAAGAAATCATCATCATCATTATCATCGAATTAGATCGATTGCATGGATTCTTTTGACTCTCTCTCTCTCTCTCTCTCTCTATCTATCTATCTATCTCTCTGTTTGTCTGTCTCATCGTCTGTCAGTCTCTCTATCCGTCCATTCTTCTACACAAATAATCTACAGTATATCCAGCATCCACATAAAGTTGATGCAATGTTTTTTGCTTGTTTGTCCCAGCGTTGGAGTCCACACTTAGCAGTGAGCTCACTACTTGGAAGACATTTCTTAAACATGGGAGGGGTGTGCTTCAAATTACATGTGCGTAGAAAAGGTAAAACGGAGGAAATTTATGTTTGATGGTTTGTTTATTTGCCAACATGCTTCGACCTCAATCTTTTTTAGAATGCAAAAGAGTTTTATCAAAATTATTTTAATATGAGAAAAAATTATAATAGATAAATTTTGATTCAATTAGAAGTCCTCGTCAGGGTTTTTAGGTCTTGCTATATGAAAAAAAATGGATTAATAAATTATACATATATATATATATATATATCGAGGAGTCCAGATTGTGTAAAATGTATTTGTAAGTTGGCCGAACATAATCGAGGATGACCAGATGGTTCTCTTTTAAATAACTACGACACCAGGGTGTAGGGGAGGGCGCTACTCATACCCTGGGTTGTTCCTCTTTACCCTTCATACATACCTTATAATGCTGAGTATTAAGCTAGGAGGCAGCAAGTACCATTTTTGTAGTCTTTGGTATGGCTTGACCTCGAATTGAGCTCCAATCTCCCCCAGGCTTTCGATGAACACTAAACATTGTACCAATGGGCCGATATATATATATATATATATACACCGACTAAATATATATATATATATATATAGTCGGTGAATTCTGCATATATATATATGTTGTGGTCTTCAGATAAGACCGGTGGAAGAACAACTCAAACAACGGGTGATAGGTAAACCTTATTGTATTAGCAGAAAAAGGAAGTCATACAAAGGAAGTACTAGCCGTGCTCGGCTTGCAGTCCGTCTGTTAAATGTCTCGTAAGGAGCGAGAGGTTGTCTCCCCCGAATTAGCTAAGCTCGGAGAATATGTTTAGGTTGGACGGATCCATCTTTGGGGTATGGTAGGATATGTTCCCATAACAATATATATATATATATATATATATATATATATATATATATATTTAAATGTGTAAGACCTTTAAAAAAGAAAACCGTTTTACTCCCCGGAATCTTTTTTTTCCGGACGCTGACCTGCCGTTGAAACAAAGTAAAAGGTATATTCTTACTTGTTTTATCACTTTGGTTTTTCTTATATATGGCTCAGTCGACTGGGGATGCAGAATACACCGAATAAATCTCAGCAGAGGTGTAAGACTCCCCATACAAGTGTCCTGTGGCCCAGTCGGCTGGGGTTGCAGAATACACCGACTAAATCTCTGCAGAGGGGCAATACTTCCCCAACGAGCGTCCGGGATATTATACTAAACAATCTGATGGTGAGGTTCCAGTATTTTGAGTGTTTTTTTTTCATGCGTTTAGTTAGTATATATTATTATTACTGTCAACCTGTCGTCTACCTAGAGCACCAGCGGGTCACTGCTCCAATGAAGGATGAATTCCAGGCTTGTCCGGCTATCTACCCACGTTCAATTTTTTTAGATCCAGACAACCGAAATCGCAAATCGCAGATCGACAAATAACTCAGTGTTGATCATTCAAAAAATAAATTGAAGTCGCAATGCCTGAGACAAAACAAACACGTGGTCTTCAATAATTAATTAAAAGTTTACTTAACTAAAAAGTAAACAAGTTCGTTTTTTTTAATAAACAAGTTCGTTTTTAAATATAATGCTATTACATACAAGTCCCTTGTTGGGTGAAGTAATAGGATTCAGATATCTGGCCCCTCTATCTCAGCAGTTAGTCTAGTTGCAGTAGTTGGCACAGCTTTTCATTTAGCTAAGTCGCTTAGCAGTTCTCAATTCAGCTGCCAATTCTCTTTCGTCAGCTTCCGTAACTAACTCATGGTTCTCGCTTCCCTGTCTCAGAAAGTCTGGTTGAAGGCTGAAATGCGGAGCGATTGAAGCTTTCTCTGCTGACTGCTGTCTGCTGTCTTTTCTGTCTTTGTCTCTTCTGTTGCCCTTGGTTTATATAATTATTGTTTCCTATTTCTAAGTGGGTGTGTATTATCAACGGTTTTCTTAATTAGATTTCAGTAATTAATTCCATTTATGGTTACTTATCTGACACTTGATCAGTGTCTCAGTCTGACTGTTACTCTGAGTGGGAGGGGGTTCCTCCCACTTCCACATGTCAGCTACTATGCCCTTTCCAGCTCAATAGGCAGCCCTCTCAGTCACGCAAGTCTCTCGGTCTATTCTCAGGGTTTGAAATTTTCCCAAAGAAATTCACATCCGCACCTGGATGGTGATTGACCTCTTAATCTGACCTCATCAATCCAGCTAGTCATTGTTTTGGCTTTCCTGTCTTCTGTGACTCTAACTTTCTCTCTCACTTTTCTCTTTCTGGTTAGAAAAAAGATCCTTCTGCCCAGTCAAAAATAAACAAAATTTCCATCGCTGTTTTTCATTTTGACAGCGTATCGGATCATTCTTCTAAAATCAATTTACGCATTTTGTTCAACTAAAATCTTTGCCGATTACTTTTCTATTATTAGAATCATTCTCAGATTTCTCTCGCTTCAGGCCTCCGTCGCCTCATCTCACTATATTATTGTACTGGTTGAAAGCATCTGTTGTGTAATGGTTGCTGTCGTTGGGAATGGGTACGAGGAACCAGGTTAAAATCCTTGACGAGGTCGTTTGCATATAACTCAGCGCTAATACGCTTGGGAAAGGTATGAATCTATGTATTTTCTCTCGAACTATGAGTAAATAGTTAGGTAGATTGGGCTCTTTAACCTAGGTATTGCAACCATTCGAGGCGGAGGAAAACAAATTTTAGTTGTCCTTTTTATTGTAAAGATTTTTGGATTTTGTTTAGTTCCAGATTTTTGTTTCTTTGAATGTCTTTTTGGAGTTAATTCTCTTTATAAATGTTTTTTGCTTATATATAGGGTGGAACGATAAAATTGTCGCCCTAGAAAAGACGACATGATTCCATTTTCGTTTAATGAAAACAAGTTTTCTTTTTTTGTTGCAGACCATCTACTAGTTGGCCAGTTCGGTACAAATCACAAGAGCGATAGGAGCCCTCTATCATGTCTGAAAGTGACCCAATGTTCAACGAGTGAGATCGGAGATGCGCCGCTGTACAACTCATGCTCTCTACCGATCCAAGTTAGGAAACAGGACCATTGCCAGCACCCTCAAAATGCAAATCTGGATTGCCACGAATAACAGGGACGATGAAGACAAAGTTTCCGGCTACGGTTATGGTCTTTGGTGTGGTTTCAAGTGAGGGCCACATCATGACACCTCACATCTTCGAAGTCAGCTTGAAAGTCAACACCAAAGTGTACCTGGATGTGCTGAAGAATGTGGTGATCCCCTGGTGCAATCAGGTGGCCGGTGGCAGACCCTGGGTGTGGCACCGGCCCACAAGTCCAAAGAGACCCAGGCTTGGCTTCAGAATGTGTGCTACGACTTTGTACCCTTCCCTCACTGGCCCCGCTCCTCCTGCAACCTGCACCCGCTGGACTACTTCGTTTGGTCATACGTAGAGAACATCACCAACATGACCTCCCACAACACCAAAGCCAGCCTGATCGCCGCCATCCGCCGAGTATTCGCCGAGCTCCCGCTGGTGCTTGTGGAAAAAGCATGCTCCCAGTTCCGGATCCGTATCGAGGCGGGAATTGAGGCTGAAGGCGGCTACATTGAATAGATGTCACCTCTACTACATAATCAAGTTACCTGAATTCATTTTTTCAATAAAAGTTTAAGAATAAAGCCGTACTGTTGTTTTCTTTAGGACGACAATTTTAGCGTTCCACCCTATAAGTATGTGTATAAATGCGTAAAAACGTATACACGAATACATTCACGTATACATACAATCGTACATAAATATATTGGTGAATTTTCGTCTTCCTTTGTTTTTCTTTGATTTTTCCGGCGAAGGTACCCCGCGAAAACAATTATCGACGCCAACTACGCCGATGACATCGCGATTCTGACAAATACACCCGACCAAGCCGAAACACTACTGCATAGCTTGGAACGAGCTGCCGCAAGCATTGGCCTCTATGTCAATGCACACAAAACGGAATACATGTGCCTTAATCAAACAGGCGACATTTCCACACGAGACGGAAGCTTTCTGAAACTAGTAGACAAGTTCACCTACCTAGGAAGCAGCGTCTCATCAACCGAAAAGGACATCGATACGCGGCTTACGAAGGCATGGACAGCTATCGATAAGCTATCGATCATATGGAAGTCAGACCTGACCGATAAAATGAACTGCAGTTTCTTCCAAGCAGCGGTCGTATCGATATTGCTATATGGATGCACTAATTGAACGCTAACTGAACGGTTGGAGAAAAAGATAGACGGCAATTACACAAAAATGCTTCGAGCAATATTGAATAAGTCCTGGAGGCAACACCCTACAAAGCACCAACTATACGGCCACTTACCTCCCATCACGAAAACTATCTAAGTTAGACAAACCAGGCACTGCTGGAGAAGCTGGGACGAGTTCATAAGTGATGTACTCTTATGGACCCCCTCATATGGCCGAACAAAAGCAGACGACCAGCTCGAACATACATACAGCAGCTCTGTGAGGATACGGGATGTAGCCCTGAAGACCTACCAGAAGCGATGAACGATAGGGAGGAGTGGCGAGAGAGGGTCAGGGATATCCGTGCTAGCGGCACGACATAATGATGATGATGATGATGTGTGTGCGAGTAGATGTGTATGTATGCACGTATGTATGTACGTTTAAATATACACATATGTTTTTTCAAGGACATTGGGCGGGTTTAATGCCTGCGAGAATGCATCTAACTCCATATATAGATGTATGTGCATGTGTACGTGAACGCGTGTGTGTGTGGTTAGCCTCTTTTAATCTTGGTTTAAATCAATCCATGAATTTTTTTCTTTTATTTAGAGTAATGAGTTGTCATCAGTCAGATATGTTGACATTATTTTAAAGTCTTCTTTGTTACATTCATCAAGGTTTTTTTGAGAAATAAAATTTTCGATGATCTGATAATTTAATGATGCTTTTATGTAAAGAGACTCAATTGGTCACTGTTTCAGTGCAGCCAATCTAGATTGCATTGCAATTTACGCATTTGATTATATAGACTACATTTTTCAAATTTTAGCTTAATTTTTTAATTATAATGAACGTTGTTTTAGGGTTTTCAAAGGTATAAGATTTTCTTTTTATGATTATAATACATACTTCACATTTTTTTGTTTTTGAATTTTAAGACTCTATGCATTGTGTGTTCCCCAAATTTAGACGATCCAGTCAGCGGGGAGGGGGCTGTAGAATACACCAGCTGCATCTCTGCTGAGGGGTAAGACTCCCCCAATGAGTGTCCTGGATACGACACTAAACAATCTGATGGTAAGACTCCAGTAATATTGGAGCTTTGGGGGGATGTGGAGTACCTTTTTATTGCCATCGCTCCCTGGTCCACTCTGCCCGAAGTGTGGGCACCTGATAGGGTCCTATCTATGGGTCAAAAAGAACTCAACCATGTGCTTATGCTAAAGTGAATTGCTTTAAAAAGAACACTTTTGATATCTGAACTGCGTACTTATGCCAAATTGAGCTGTTTAAAATAGAAACATTTTTACATTCAACGGTGAATAAACAAATGATTGATGTTCAATTGAATTGTTAGTAATACATAGCAAAACTTGGAATCATTTAACTTTGTTGACTAAACTAAATAGTTTGAAATAGAACTGTTTTTGACATTTAAACTGTATATCTATTCTAAAATGAATTGTTTGAAATAGAACTGTTTATATGTATGAAATAGATTCGGCATTAAATAACCTGCAATCGTTGATATGCAATAAACGTAACCAAGCCAAATCATATATATATATTTAATATATATGTATAAATAGGATTTGGTATTAAATAACTTACAATGGTTGATATGCCATAAAACCTAACCAACCCAATCTAAACCAAATTTAAATGCGGTTAGAGTCTGTTTTGTTTGTTTTCATTTGCTTTTTGTTATGTCTTGTATGTTTATAATTCTATCATTGTTTTTAAATCGATCTAAATTATTTTTTATGAATAGCTCAGGGTTTGTTTTTTTTTGTTTTTTTTTTTATGTTGAGACACTTACAAAGGGTTATTCGTTGCTATATTTTGGGAGGCTTGGTAGTTCTGGTAGCGTTAGTTTTTCTGCTAATTCAAATCCCTTATTTATTAATGCTGGGTCTAATGGGTTGAGTGTTCGCCAATGCCCCGGGAGACCTGGGTTCAATCCCTGGTCGCGTCATACAAAAGACTTTAAAGATGGTACTTGATACCTCATTGCTTAACGCTCAGCAATATAAGGTAAGTATCAAGGGTAAATTGGAGCAATCCAGGGAAAGGAGTAGCGCCCTCCCCTATACCACGGTGTTGTAGCGATTGAAAAGGGAGCCTTCTACGGTCTTCCACTTTCCTATACTTATTAATGCTGAGCTATATCTCATCTAGTGGAGGGTTACGCGTATTTCTAGGCAAGTTGGTCAGAGGTTTTTTGTTAGAGACTATGGTGCATATTCTACGTGTTAGGGTGTAAGGGATGGATTTTATGCAGTTTTTAAGGTTATGACTCTTAAAGGGGAGGTACTGTTGGCTGTTTGTGGGTTTGTAGTGAATGTCTGTAATAATTTGACTATTTTGGTTTTTAACAGGTCTAAAAATAAGTAAAAGTAAAGTTGGTGACCATAGTCGAGGGAGACCCGAAGGCTCCCTTTTCGATAGCAACTACACCAAGGTGTAGGGGAGGGTGCTACTCCTTTCCCTGGATTGCTCCACTTTACGCTTGATCCGTACCTTATAATCCTGAGTGTTAAGCAAAGAGGCATCAAGTACCCTTTTTTGAGTCTTTGGTATGACTCGACCTAGGATTGAAACCCAGTCTCCCAGGCTATTGACGAATACTCAAACTCTTATTCCAATGTCCGGTATGTCTAAAAATGGTGGTTCTTAAAAATTGGAGAATTTTTTTTTTTAGGTTTTAAGTTTAGGAGTAAATTATGTAAATCGTTTATGTTACCCTGGGATAATTTCCAAAATATTAAACAGTTGACCATGTTTCTTTTCCATGATTAAATAAATTCTATTTTTATATTGTTTTTATATTTTTCCCTTATTTCATATTGATTTTCCTGAAAGTATGCTAAAGTTACAGTGGCCTACGTTGGTGTCATTCTGTTCTTTGGTTTGGGATGTAATTTTTGGTTATTTACATTTTTGGAACTATTGTTCTCATCTTTGTCGCCATGTTTATCACAACGTTTTTGGTCCTCTAGGACACAAGGTACAGTAGAGAAAGGTGTTGGTTAAATCCAGTGATATATCCAGAGAGTGTGAGTTCAGTAGAGAACTTTCAGAGGGGAAATTAACAGGAGATAACCGATAACGGACATCCATTAAACATGGCTCGTGGAACTTGAACAGTCTAACCTGGTAAGCGAAATAAAGGATAAAGTTCGACATTCCAACCACCTGAAGAAGGCCGGAGCGTACAACGGCCGAAACGTTTTGATAAACATGGTAACAAAGATGAGGACAATAGTCCGAAAAATGTAAATAATGTACATAATACCTCAGCTCAGAAATATAGACAGGTAATTTTTGATGTTGAATTGGAAAGCGTTATTATTTTGTATTAGTTCTATACGATCAGTGTTATATTTTTTTGTTAAATCTTGGTTGTAATGATTCTTTGTATTTTTCTTTCTAAAATAAGATGGCATAATTTCCTAATTCTTGGAGGATATTATCAAATAAGTTGGCGATGTCAAATGTAACTATGAGTGTATTGGAATCATTTTTTATTGTATGGAGTTTAAACAGTCGATGTCATCACAAATGTATTTTTTTTTTATCTGATATAGCAATGGTTGTAGTAGAGTGTCTATTAGTTTTCTGAGTCTGTTGTGGAGCAAGATGATCCTGCTACTATGGATTTAAATTTGAAGTCACTGGGGTTTGGAATTTCGATGTATTCAGATTCTGGTGTTTTTACAGCTATTTTTATTTCCTCGGATTTGTGAATTTTTGGTAATCCGTAAAAGATGTAATTTCTTTTTAATATAGTTTGTACGTAAGTCGTTTATATACTAGCAGGAGAACCCGGTGTTGACAGGTACAAAAATAATTTACGAAAAGGAAAAGCCTCGGGTGGGTTTGCAAAGCATATTTTCATAGTTAGCCACTTTTTACTGTTAAAGACTCCAAGCTCTTTGAAGAAGTTTCTTTTATTTGATTTATTATCTAACAATGATATTACTCAAATGATTGACAAAGAAACCATTCAATGTGCGTATTTCTCTTTTCTATTCTTCCACTTTTTTTTTTTACAGATTTGATAACGTTTTATCAGAAACAGACACAGATGAAATCATGCATATCGAACAATGAACATACATTATAGAATTTCTCCCGCGAGAGATTTTCATGCAAATCAGGTAGATGTATGAGACGGGATAATCAAAGCGATTTAATATATAGGGTAGACACAAAGATTGATCATAGGCGTCCATTGGAAACAGACAGGGCGATGTATCATGTGCAACCGGAAGCTATCCAGACATTTGTGTGATGGCGAACACTTTCTTTCGTCCGTGCTTCATACTTTCGTTTGGCATTATGTCTTTAGTCGGCGTCTCTAGAGATTCTTTGTTGTTTAAGAACATTCTTATCTTCTTTTCGATTTCTCTTTTTTTTCCCCTAATCACACAAAGAATTTTCTCTATCTTCTAATCTTGCGTTGGACATTGAACTGGAAATTTCCATATTCTTTGGTGGGATAAAAGGACACTGCTATATCCCATAATTCTACAAGTTATTATATGCACAAAGAATATATTTTCACATGAGTGATTAAGAAAAAGCAATACGCGTGTACACTGACATACGCCATGGTGTTGATTGGTATAAAAAGGCAAAATAATAACAATATGCATAAATGAATTAAAACCGTTAGAATAAAAAAGATAATAAAAGAATAATTATTCTGCACTCCATATAAAAACGCATACTTATAAAAACTGCATAATCCGAAACTCAAATGATCATATATATATATATATATATATATATATATACTGTCAGTCAAAAGTATTTGGCCACCCACAAAAAGATTTCATTTCACAATCTAAAAGTGTTATTTAAAAGTAACTCTTTTTGGTTGAGAAATAAACATTTTGAAACAAGCACCTCAATGTTTTTATTTATGATAGTAAATCCAAGTCTTCCTCAGTAATTTTGACATCAGTGTAACCAGATATCTTTTCAAAAATTGATTTGAAGGCATTTTTCTTCTTTAGTACTGAGCATAAATAAAACATTTTCCAAAAGTTACATTATACTACCACTTGAACTCACATTAGATTATATTGAGTTCGGGGGGTGTCCTCGTAGTGTAATGGTTAAATTGATGGACTGCGGAATTGTAGTAAGCGAGTTCGAACACCAATCGTGCTATTACGTTCACTTTCGGACAAATACCGTTGGAAAACATATGAAGCCCCTTATCCTCCCAGCTATGGGCTAAATAGTACTGCTACTGTTCTTCTAGGAGAATGGCTACAAAGGTTGATATGCCATTAAACAAAGAAATCAAACCAAACCTATATTGAGTTCAATTACTGCTTGCTAGATACTTCTGTTCTACCTATGCTAAGGTCAATTTTATCAAAGTCACCAGATTGCGAGAGAGAAGGCTAACTGCTCCAAACATCACTGCACAACTGAACCAATTACGTGGAAAAATGTATCAACACACAGCGAAAAGAAGACTTTGTGAAGCTGGTTTATAGCAAAGAAAGACAACAACGCTGATGTATAAAAATATAATCTGTTTTTTTCTTTTTCTTTAATTATACGAAATCATCATCATCATCATGTCGTGCTGGTAGCACGAATATCCCTGACCCTCTCTCGCCACTCATCCCTATCGTTCATCGCCCTAGGTAGGTCTTCAGGACAACATCCCGCATCCTCACATAGCTGCTGAATGTATGTTCGTGCTGATCGTCCTGCTTTTGCACGGCCATATGTGGGGGTCCATAAGAGTACATCTCTTATGATTTAGTCCCTGCTTCTCCAGCAGTGTCCTGCATGTCTGGTTCGTCTAACTTGAATAGTTTTCGTGATAGGAGGCAGGTGGCCGTACAGTTGGTGTCTTGTGGGGTGTTGCGGCCAGGACTTGTTCAATATTGCTCGCAGCATTCTTGTGTAATTGCCGTCTAGCTTCTTCTCCAGCCGTTTTGTTAGAGTCCATGTAGTGCAGCCATATAGCAGTATCGATGTAACCGCTGCCTGGAAGAAACTGCGTTTCATTTTATCGGTTAGGTCTGATTTCCATATAATCGATAGCCTATTGATAGCTGTCCATTCTTTCGTTAACCTCGTGTCAATGTTCTTTTCGGTTGATGCGAATTTGTCTACTCGTTTAAGAGGGGTTCCGTCTAGAGTGGAGGTGTCACCCGTTTGATTATAGCACCTATATTCCGTTTTATGTGCATTGACATAAAGGCCTATGCCTGCAGCTGCTCGTTCCAAACTATGCAGTAGTGTTTCGGCTTGGTTGGGTGTATTTGCCAGTATCGCTATGTCATCGGCGTAGTCGGCGTCGGTAATTGTTTTTGCGGGGTACCTTCTGCTTCTTTTCTTTGTCAGCTCGAAGCCATTCTCTCTGATTCTTTTCGGTTGATGCAACGCTGCTTCCTTGGTAAGTGAATTTGTCTACTCGTTTAAGAGGGGTTCCGTCTAGAGTGGAGGTGTCACCCGTTTGATTATAGCACCTATATTCCGTTTTATGTGCATTGACATAAAGGCCTATGCCTGCAGCTGCTCGTCCCAAACTATGCAGTAGTGTTTCGGCTTGGTTGGGTGTATTTGCCATTATCGCTATGTCATCGGCGTAGTCGGCGTCGGTAATTGATTTTGCGGGGTACCTTCTGCTTCTTTTCTTTGTCAGCTCGAAGCCACTCTCTCTGATTCTTTTCGGTTGATGCGACGCTGTTTCCTCGGTAAGTGAATTTGTCTACTCGTTTAAGAGGGGTTCCATCTAGAGTGTTATCCGAAATAGACGTATGAATAATGTAAGAGAGAGAGAGTCAGTGATGTTTGAAATGCATATACACAGGAGCGACGGTGCAGTTTTTCTGCTACGTTCAACTATCGCGAGACTGGTCCTGGGCCACCTCAAGGTACTGAATCATTTAAGGTTCTCCTCGCTTTTCTCCTATCTGGCATTATCAGAAGGCATCGAATCATCTTAGTTACTCCTTGTTTTTCTGTTTCCGTGAGTCTGACAATATCTTAAGACACCGAATAATTTTAGTTCCTCCTCACTTCTCTACTTTCGCAAGTCTCGTACAACCCAAGCATTCCTCTGGGTAGTCTGGTTCAAGGCCAGTGCTCACTGTGGTGTAAAGTCTAGTAGCTCTTCTGTCGATCTTCATTATCTGCTCGTCTCTCCTGGCGTCGAAATCTTTCCTGGTTTATATAATTTTCCGGATGCCCTTGAAAGCAGTCACATATCTGTAAAGGTTGGATGAAGCTCTGTTATGGCGTGAATATGGGTGTTTGTCAATTAAAAAGTCGAGGATTTATACCATGTGAAGGGATATTGCGCCAGACCGGCGATCACAGCGTACTGCATCATCACACGATTCAATCTGGAACGCAGCTTGTGGCTCAAAGATTTGTACTTATACAACATAATGACCCAAAGCATTCTAGTAAACTCTGCCAGAGGTACATTAAGAGAAAATGGGAACAGCACGTGTTTCAGCTGATGTCTAGGCCGGTGCAACCAGTGGACTTGAATCCCATTGAACTGGTGTGGGATGAACTTGACTGAAAAGTCAAAGGTAAACAACCCACAACTGTGGCTCACCTCTGTCAATTCTGGCAGGAATGCTGGGCTAAGCTAACTTCATTCTATCTCCAGTCTTTGATGGAAAGAATGCTGAGAATCTGTGAAGCGGCTAAAGGGCGTCATTTTAATGTATTTAGTATAATAAATAACAACATTGTGGTGTTTAACTTGTTCCATTAAAAATAAGTTTTAGGATGAGGAATAATTTTTTTTTTTTTTGGTTTCGTTTGATTCGGTTTGGTTTTAAGGCATATCAACCATTATTGTTTATTTAATGCCAAATCTTGTTTTTACATATATTTTAAATTCATATGATTTGTAAACACATTTTTTATAAAAGTTAAATGGTCAAACAGTTCTATTCCTAACAATTGAATTTAGCATAACTCAACAAAGTTAAAGGGCTCCAAGTATTGCTATGTATCACTAACATATCAATTAAGTACCAATCATTTGTTATATACAGTTAAATGGGGGGTCCTCGTGGTGTAATGGTTAAAGCGATGGACTGCAGAATCGTAGTACGCGACTTCGTACTCCAGTCGCGCTATTACGTTCACTTTCGGGCAAATACCCTCGGGAAAGGTATGAACCCCCTTATCCCCCCAGCTATGGGTTAAATAGTACAACGACTGTTCTTCTTGGAGAATGGCTTTGGCATAAAATAATTTACAAAGGTTGATATGCCATTAAATAAAGAAACCAAACCAAACCAAACAGTTAAATGATTGTTACGTAATTGAAACGGCTCAGAGATAATTGAATAAGCAGACAGTAGTCGAATATCGTGGAATGTAGTCTCGACTAGTAAGAAATACTGAGGTATGAACTGGACGTAGAGATTGGTGCGCAGATGTCTGTCTCCGACACGATAAGTTGATGTGAGGGGATGGACTCGTGGCTTTGGAGAGTCGATGGCTAGACCTGATAGTAGAACACCGGCCACGAAGATGTAAGGAGACGAGAATCTACGAGCCCCAATTTTGGGTGAGCGTCCCAAAGTGGGCGTTAGACTACGTGATCCAACGGACAAGCATGTTAGAACCAGGAAAGAATTCAAAGTCTGTCTCTGCTCTCTCTATTTCACCATGATATAATGCTCATCTTTGTTTAACTGACACAGTCGCCTCATGCTTCTATACTCTCTTTCTTCCGGCGGCTATCTACAACATCGTAGTCAATAATTCTTTATGTAGTTTAACAGGGTTCTTTGCGTTCATCACTTTTACTACGGCGGAGTCACATTGGGGTCTAAATTCTCTTTGATACAGCAAAGCACATGATCAAACAGTTCTCTTTCAAGCAATTCAGTCATTTGTTTGCACCCAGTTTAGATGTCAGATAGTTCTCTTTGACCCATAGATTGGGTCCTTTTAGTCGACAGGAAGTTGTAAAATAGGAAACATGATTTTTATATTCAAAGATTAAAATCGTTTGAATTAAATATAAAACTAAGACACCTTTCAACAGACACTGTTTCAAAAAAACGTCATATACTATTAGGATCATCTGGACAATCACAGTCGCATGAATCCACGATTGGACAACATTTTTTGAATACAAATATTTAGAAGAATTCTTCTCCGTTCTGATCAGGGCACATCTTAAAAGCTGTGGTTGTTATATACTCATCTACAGCATCACAACGACACAATAATTAAACAGATGCAAGGATAAATACGCAGGAAGATTTCTTTACATATATATACCTCTCACTTTATTGCAAGGGTTCGAAAGGGTTGTTCAAGGTTTGCGTGTAAGAGGGAGCTGGAGATAGAACATAACTGAAATATTTTGACCCCTCACTCTTATGGCCGTCACGTTGTGTCTTTCTTGTTCTCTTGATGCTCAACCGGAGGCCTAGAGGCTCACTCTGCTGGGTGATCTGCTACATCTTATCAGCAACTTCTCAGGTCCCTAAACTCCATCGGGGTTCCTGAGGGCCCCCTCGGCCGGGTGTGGCTTTCCCTACCACATTTCTCCTCCAACTGGCCTGGAACTCCAACTCAACTCGCTCGTCAAACTCAACTGAGTTATATAATCGTTCGACGCCCACTCGATCTTTGAAATCGAATGTTTATTCGTCATCAAGCGGAAATAACTGTCATGTAGTTCAGAGGTCACTCTCTTCCAGTGCATCACTCTGTGAGTGTACCATGGGAATTTTTTAGCTCGTCCCATTTCATCAGCCAATTTCCGCCCACGCGATTTCCTCTCATAACTGCCATTAGAATGTGTCACTTTCTTCCGGTGTATCACCTTGAATGGCATTTTGGGCCGGGTCAAAAGGTCAAAATACCACATGGTGATTAATACATAACGATCGACTCTCTGTTGACAGAGAAAGACTGAGACATATTTTATTAATATGTGGGGAGTCATTGACTTGATCGAGAATACAATGATTTTGTCCTTTGTTTCTTTTCAGTTATAAGATCCTTTTTAAAAGTTTATTCCTTTTATTCGAATGTACCAATGATTGACTTTGAAAAAGTTTCGGTGAAAAGGCGCTGTTTTAGCCGATTTTAACCATTAGATATTAAAATCATGTCTTCTATTTCACAACTTATTTCACCATTGTGTTGTAATATATACGTGGTGCATTCAATAAGTTTCCAGACTGTTTTGTACAGGCATCTAAAATTGTTGTAGACTCTTGAAAATTCAGTATGTTATTGCTATCATATTTACCAACCCCTCCGCTCGGGCAGGATATGACACAAGGTCACTTTTTTAAAGCGGAGTTTAACAGGTTTGAATTCAGAGTTTTCCTTCTCCTAGACTTGTTGCCTCGCCAAGGCGGAAGAACCTAGTCTGTCCTACTATTTACCCATAGCTGGAGGGAGAATAATTGGATTCAGACCTTTCCCAAGGGTATTAGTGCTATGTGAAATGCAATCAGTCTCGTCCTGGATTTGAACTCGAATCGCCGTGTCAATTTCCTGCGACGATAACCATTACACCACAGGCTTGTTATTGCTATACATCTTATGAGATGACTGACCAATTTTTATGATTTCAGGTTCAAATGAACAGCTACAGCAGGAATTCGAATACACCCTACTAAAGCCTGATTGTCACAGCTGGTGAATTTCAAAAATACAATCCGGACTTTAGAAGAACGATATGCAATAAAATTCTGTTTTAAACTTGGAAAAAATGTCATGTGATGAAAGCTGGATCTACTGCTATGACCCAGAGACCAAGAGACAGAGTTCCAAGTGGAAGCATGCAGGCTCTCCCAGACCCAAGAAGGCCAGACAGAGCAAATCCACCCATAAACTTTTGATGATCCCTTTTTTTGACAGCACTGGCATGATCTACATGCACTGGGTTCCCACTGGACAGACAGTCAACAAGGAATACTATGTTGAGGTTTTAAGGGAGTTCAGGAAGAGATTCCGTCGAAAGAGGCCAGCACTCTTCAAATCAACTCAGTGACATTTAAACTTGGACAATTCTCCAGTCCACAAATTCATCTCTGTCACAGACTATTTGACCAAGATGTACATCAAGACAGTTCCTCGGCCTCCCTATAGTCCAGACCTTGCTCCCTGTGACTTTTGCTTATTCCCTAAGCTCACAAGCTGTCGTTATGAGACAATCGAGGAGATGAAAGAGTCTGTGACGAAGGTCATTGACACGCTCACGCAAGAGGAGCCTTCCAGAAGTTGTTGGAATAGTAAAACAAGTGCATTGCAGCCAGAAGAGATTACTTCCAAGGGGACTAGAGATTCATGTTTGTACTATCAATAAAAGTGGCCATACGAAAAAAGTCTGGAAACTTATTTAATGATCCTCGTATATACGAGGGCCTTTTAATAAATAAATAAAAAGAAGCAAAATATTTTATCAAAACTTTAAAGATTACACTTGTTAAAAAATGTAATCTTTGCTTTGTTTGAAATTGGAAAGTAACTAAAATTATTCTAATTCCTCCAAAATATTTGTTTTGAGGCTGTTCATGATAAGGAGAAATCAAGTAGAGCACCTTAGGATTGAAAAGAGGTCTGACATTAAGTTTTTGGTTGCAGAAAAGTGCAAACCATGTGAAATTTATTGAAGAATGGAAGATGCTTACGGCGAAGCGTGATTTATTCCAAAAATGGTTTACACATTGGCTAAAGAAGGGTTTGCTACAATGAGACTATGTCGAAAAGACAGTCCATGAAGTGGAAATGTGCTCACTTTCTGGTAAAGAAAAGGTTCCGAGCGAAGCGGTCTGTAAAGAAGTCTTTTGGAATATGAAAGACCCATCAATGTTGATTTCCTTGAAAAAGGTGAAACTATAAACGGTGTTTCGTATTGCTAACTCTTAAGGCAACCTTTTCCTTATTTATTGAATGACCCTTGTGCACATAACCGCACACACACACACACACACACACACACACACACACACACACACACACACACACACACACACACACATATATATATATATATATATATATAGAGAGAGAGAGAGGGAAAAGAGATCTAAGTTAAGATAATATTGGCACTTGGTGAGGGATCATTTATTCGTCTATGTGATCATCAGACGAAGAGGTTACCACAGGTTGTGTGAGGCATGATGGGACGGGTAATTTAGTTTGTTGAGCATTCTGGAAAAGGAAGTTTAGTTTACACAGCATAGTGATGGAGCATCTCTAAGTTAGGAGAGATTACACAGTCGACGATGCTTGGTGACTGTCATTATCTCATTAATGCAATTATCAGACCAAGAGATTCCCACAAGTTGAGTCTCCCTTTATATACTGAAGTGTGGAACATGATGGGAAGGGTGATCTTGTTTGTTGAGCATTCTGGAAATGGCACTCTTGTTTATTTTGCTTAGGTATTTACGAGGATATATCATTTTAATTTTGTGACTTGTTCATTTATTTATTCCAACATTCTTAATTTATTATTTCCTAGTAATTTTTTTAAATCTATTAATAAATATGTTTAGATATTTTGATGGTCATGCTTCACATAATAGGATATAATATCAAGTGATACGCACGATACGAAAACCTATTAGTCTGAAGATCACATAGTAAGAAACTGCCGATTCTGTATCTTAGCCCGACAGATATTCAATCAGGAATACTGAGCAGTCTTTATTCAAACAAGCAGGAAACTATATATATATATATATGTGTGCGTGTGTATATCTGTGCGTGAGAATATATATATATATATATATATATATATATATATATATATGCTGCAATCTATGATATATATATATATATATATATATATATATATATATATAATAGATTGCAGTTTACAAATTGAACTATCATATAAGTCAATCTCAAAATGTTTTGCTCAAAATTTTTTGCGCCGAATTTTGGGTTAGACCAATGCTCACAGTACAAGTCGACCCTCAGTCATATAGTTGGCTACTGGCAGGATACATGAAATATGCTTATATTCATATTAATTTACAATCTATTACGCTGTCTTGAAATCGCGCAGATAAACAACGTCTGGCTTACCGTATGTGTGCTATGATGTTCCGGTTAGTGTTTACAGTCAGTGCATCAGCATTTGGAAAAGCGTTTGATATAGAGTTAATATAATATTTACTTTTTATTTCAATTTTATTGATCTTTATTAATCTCTGAGTTAAATATCGAGATATGTTCTCCAAACATGGGTTTAATAATGGTGATGTTTGATGGTTGATTTAATTGTTTGGGTTTTATGGCATATTAACCTTTGTAGGTTATTTAGTGCCAAATCCAATTTTACACAAATTATCAGTTCTATTTCAAATAATTAACTTTAGCATGAGTACACGCTTTAATTTTCAAAACTATTCACTTTAGTCAAACAGGTCTAAGTCAAAGAATTCAATTTAGTATAAGTATAGTTTTTGTTTACACACAATTAAATGTCAAAACAGTTCCATTCAAAAAATTAGTTTAGCGTAAGTACAGTTTCAATATCAAAACACTTCAATTCCAAAAAATTCAGTTTAGCATACAAAACATTTCTATTTCAAGCAATTCAGTTTAGCATGAGTATATGGTTTAATTCTATTTGACCCATAAATAGGACCCTATCAGGGGCTACCACTCCGGGCACTGTGAACCTGGGAGCAATGCCAATAACGGGGTACTCCGTATTTCCCAAAGCTCCAGCATCACTGGAACCTCACCATCAGATTGTTTAAAGTCATACCCAGGACACCCGTGGGGGAAGTCTTACCTCTCTGCAGGGAAACAGTCGGTGTATTCTACAGCCCCAGCCGACTTGGCAAGATTATATTTGAGGCAGCCATCAGGAGTTAGGGTAAGTAGTGCATATTGATTGTAAGGAGTACTGCTCCTCTGATTGACCATTCTGTAGTTCAGGTGGATTTTAGCCTTGCCGTATCACTTGACCCGTAATAGAACTTTTTCAGGCTTTGCGCTTTGATATATTTGTACATTTTCATATCGTCAGACTAACTTCTATTTTCACACACACACACACACACACAATATATATATATATATATATATATATATATATATATGTGTGTGTGTGTGTGTGTGTGTGTGTGTGTGTGTGTAAATTGATTAAAATAAATCTCCCTAATAAATAAGTAAATCCTAAAAGTACTTTATGAAATGTTAATTTTCTTATAAAGTAAATATACCTGGACTTTATTACTTCCATTTGAGTATTAGACGATATCAACCTATCCGGCATCCAGGGATCACCTGGTGTTCGCAACGGGAGGATTTCGTTTGATCTTTTCTTTAATGGCATATTAACCTCCATGGGTTATTTAATGCCAAAGCCATCCTTATTGAAGTATATTGATGATAGTTTTTAACCCATAGCCGCGTAGATAAGCAGGTACTTACCTTTCTTAAAAATAGTTAAAAGTGGACGAAATAGTGTGACTGGACATTCAACCAACAAATATCGAAGCCGAAGTCTAGAAGTTTAGCCATTACACCACAGGGACTACCCCGATCAAGATGGGTGATTTAAAGTTGATCACCTGGTCCTCTGGAGTCTATTCCGCCACGCAATACCCGCTTAGCAGGGTTGCCTTCATTGCTTGAATGAATGCCAAGGGAATCGTGCATTTTCTGTGATGACGATGTAAGAATTTCGATCCTATCTATCCATCTAGCATAGATTATTCATATCTATCTATCTATCAATCTTTCTATGTATCAGTAAATGATTTTAAAAACTTGCACATTATTCGATGAATATAAGTAAATGCACTTCGGAAATAAAACAATTCTCGATTCAACATGCAAATGAATGCTAATTTTGTTGGAGTCACATGAAACGAAAATTATTTCTATTTATACAAATTTTCTTCATGCCGTTCGAATGAAACATATATCAATCCCGGTCACTGCCAAAAGAAAACAGGTAAATTTCCTAAGCTTTCTGTAAGTTATCTGGGTGAGTGTACCAGCAGGTATTATAAGCAATCTGTGGTGTGTGTACCTAGAGGCACTAAAAGCAATCTGTGGTGTGTGTATAAAGACGTACTATAAGCAATCTGTGGTGTGTACCAAGAGGTACTAAAAGAAGTCTGCGGTGTGTATACAAAGAGGTACTATAAGCAATCTGTGATGTGTGTACCATGAGGTACTATATGCAATCTGTGGTGTGTGTACCAAGAGGCACTAAAAGCAATCTGCGGTGTGTGTACCAAGAGGCACTATATGCAATCCGTTGTGTGTGTACCAAGAGGTACTAAAAGTAATCTGCGGTGTGTGTACCAAGAGGTACTATAAGCAATCTGTGGTGTGTATACCAAGAGGTACTATAAGCAATTTGTGGCGTGTGTAGCAAGAGGTACTAATAGTAATCTGCGGGGTGTGTACCAAGAGGTACTATAAACAATCTGTGGTGTGTGTACCAAGAGGTACTAAAAGCAATCTGCGGTGTGTGTACCAAGAGGTACTAAAAGTAATCTGCGGTGGGTGTACCAAGAGGTACTAAAAGAAATCTGTGGTGTGTGTACCAGAAGGTACTATAAACAATCTGTGGTGTGTGTACCAAGAGGTACTAAAAGCAATCTGCGGTGTGTGTACCAAGAGGTACTAAAAGCAATCTGCAGTGTGTGTACCAGGAGGTACTAAAAGTAATCTGCGGTGTGTGTACCAAGAGGTACTAAAAGAAATCTGTGGTGTGTGTACCAAGAGGTATTAAAGGCAATCTGTGGTATGTGTACCAAGAGGTACTAAAAGTAATCTGCAGTGTGTGTACCAAGAGGTATTATAAGCAATCTGTGGTGTGTGTACCAAGAGGTATTATAAGCAATCTGTGGTGTGTCTACCAAAGGTACTATATGCAATCAATGGTGTGTGAACAAAGAGGTACTAAATACAATCGGTGGTGTGTGAACCAAGAGGTACTAAATGCAATCTGTGATGTGTGTATCAAGATGTATTATAAGCAAAATGTGGTGTGTGTACCAAGAGGTACTAAAAGTAATCTGCGGTGTGTGTACCAAGAGGAACTAAAAGCAATCTGTTGTGTGTGTACCAAGAGGTACTAAAAGTAATATGCGGTGTGTACCAAGAGGTACTATAAGCAATCCGTTGTGTGTGTACCAAGAGGTACTAAAAGTAATATGCGGTGTGTACCAAGAGGTACTATAAGCAATCTGTGGTGTGTGTACCAAGAGGTACTATATGCAATCTGTGGTGTGTGTACCAAGAGGTACTATATGCAATCTGTAGTGTGTGTACCAAGAGGTACTATAAGCAATCTGTGGTGTGTGTACCAAGTGGTACAAAAAGCAATCTGTGGTGTGTGTACCAAGTGGTACAAAAAGCAATCTATGGTGTGTGTACCAAGAGGTACTATAAGCAATCTGTAGGGTGTGTACCAAGAGGTACAATAAGCAATATGTGGTTTGTGTACGAAGAAGTATTATAAGCATTCTGTGGTGTGTGTACCAAGAGGTACTATATGCAATCTGTGGTGTGTGTACCAAGAGGTACTATATGCAATCTGTAGTGTGTGTACCAAGAGGTACTATAAGCAATCTGTGGTGTGTGTACCAAGTGGTACAAAAAGCAGTCTGTGGTGTGTGTACCAAGTGGTACAAAAAGCAATCTGTGGTGTGTGTACCAAGAGGTACTATAAGCAATCTGTAGGGTGTGTACCAAGAGGTACAATAAGCAATATGTGGTTTGTGTACGAAGAAGTATTATAAGCATTCTGTGGTGTGTGTACCAATAGGTACTAAAAGTAATCTTTGGTGTGTATACCAATAAATACTATACGCGATTTGTGGTGTGTGTAGCAAGAGGTAGTAAAATTAATCTGAGGGGTGGGTACCAAGAGGTAGTATAAGCAATCTGTCGTGTGTGTACCAAGAGATACTAAAAGCAATCTGCGGTGTGTGTACCAAGAGGTACTATAAGCAATCTGTGGTGTGTGTACCAAGAGGTACTAAAAGTAATCTGCAGTGTGTACAAAGAAGTACAAAATAAATCTGTGATGTGTGTACCAAGAGGTACTAAAAATAATATGCGTTGTGTGTACCAAGAGGTACTAAAAACAATCTGCAGTGTGTGTACCAAGAGGTACTAAAAGCAATCTGTGGTGTGTGTACCAGGAGGTACTATAAGCAATCTGTGGTATGTGTACCAAGAGGTACTAAAAGTAATCTGTTGTGTGTGCACCAGGAGGTACTATAAGCAATCTGTTGTATGTGTACCAAGAGGTACTAAAAGTAATCTGCGGTGTGTGTACCAAGAGGTACTAAAAGCAGTCTGTAGTGTTTGTACCAGGAGGTACTATAAGTAATCTGTGGTGTGTGTACCACGAGTTACTAAAAGTAATCTGCGGTGTGTGTACCAAGAGGTACTAAAAGCAGTCTGTGGTGTTTGTACCAGGAGGTACTATAAGTAATCTGTGGTGTGTGTACCACGAGTTACTATAAGCAATCTGTGGTGTGTGTACCAAGAGGTACTATAAGCAATCTGCGGTGTGTGTACCAAAATGTACTATTAGCAATCTCAGGTGTGTATACCAAGTGGTACTATAACCAATGTGTGGTGTGTGTACCAAGAGGTACAAAAAGTAATCTGCGGCGTGTGTACCAGGAGGTACCATAAGTTATCTGTGGTGTGTGTACCATGAGGTACTAAAAGAAATCTGTGGTGTGTGTACCATGAGGTAATATAAGCAATCTATGGTGTGTGTACAAAGATGTACTAAAAGCAATATGTGGTGTATGTACCAGGAGGTATTATAAGCAATCTGTGGTGTGTGTACCAGGAGGTACTATCGGCAATATGTGGTGTGTGTACCAAGAGGTACTATAAGCAATCTGTGGTGTGTGTACCAAGAGGTACTATAAGCAATATGTGATGTGTGTACCACGAGGTACTAAATGCAATCTGTGTTGTGTGTACGAAGAGGTACTATAAGCAATCTGTGGTGTGTGTACCGCGAGGTACTATAAGCAATCTGTGGTGTGTGTAACAAGAGGTTCTAAAAACACTCTGTGGTGTGTATACCAAGAGGTACTAAACGCAATTTGTAATGTGTGTGTACCCAGAGGTACTAAAAGCAATCTGTGGTGTGTGTACCAAGAGGTACTAAAAGCAATCTGTGGTGTGTGTACCAAGAGGCACTAAAAGCAATCTGTGTTGTGTGTACCAAGAGGTACTAAAAGCAATCTGTGGTGTTTTTACGAAGAGGTACTAAAAGCAATCTGTGGTGTGTGTACTAAGAGGTACTATAAGCAATCAGCAGTGTGTGTACCAAGAGGTACTATAAGCAATCTGTGGTGTGTATACCAAGAGGTACTAAAAGAGATTTGAGGTGTGTGTACCAAGAGGTACTAGAAGCAATCTGTGATGTGTGTACCAAGAGGTACTATAAGCAATCTGTGGTGTGTGTACCAGGAGGTACTATAAGCAATCTGTGGTGTGTGTACCAGGAGGTATTATAAGCAATCTGTGGTGTGCGTACGAAGAGGTTCTAAAAGCAATCTGCGGTGTGTGTACCAAAATGTACTATAAGCAATATGTGGTGTGTGTACCAGGAGGTAATATAAGCAATCTGTGGTGTGTGTACCAAGAGGTACTATATGCAATCAGCGGTGTGTGTACCAAGAGGTACTATAAGGAATCTGTGATGTGTATACCAAGAGGTACTGAAAGCAATTTGTGGTGTGTGTACGAAGAGGTACTATAAGCTATCTGTGGTGTGTGTACCGAGAGGTACTCTAAGCAATCTGTGGTGTGTGTACCAAGAGGTACTAAAAGATTTCTGTGTTGTGTATACCAAGAGGTACTAAACGCAATTTGTGGTGTGTGTACCAAGAGGTACTAAAACAATGTGTTGTGTGTGTACCAAGATGTACTAAAAGCAATCTGTGGTGTGTGTACAAAGAGGTACTAAAAGTAATCTTTGGTGTGTGTACCAAGAGGTACAAGAAGAAATCTGTGATGTGTGTACCAAGAGGTACTATAAGCAAACTGTGGTGTGTTTACCAGGTGGTATTATAAGCAATGTGTGGTGTGTGTACAAAGAGGTACTAAATGCAATCTGTGGTGTGTTTACCAAGAGGTACTATAAGCAATATGTGATGTGTGTAAAAGAGGTACTAAAAGTAATCTGTGGTGTGTGTACCAAGAGGTACTAAAAGCAATCTGTGGTGTGTGTACCAAGAGGTATTTTATGCAATCTGTGGTGTGTGTACCAAGAGGTACTAAAAGCAATCTGTGATGTGTGTACCAAGAGGTACTAAAAGCAATCTGTGGTGTGGGTACCAAGAGGTACTAAAAGCAATCTGTGGTGTGTGGACCAAAAGGTACTAAAAGCAATCTGTGGTGTGGGTACCAAGAGGTACTAAAAGCAATCTGTCGTGTGTTCCAAGAGGTACTATAAGCAATCTGTGATGTGTGTACCAAGAGGTACTAAAAGCAATCTGTGGTGTGGGTACCAAGAGGTACTAAAAGCAATCTGTGGTGTGTTCCAAGAGGTACTATAAGCAATCTGTGATGTGTGTACCAAGAGGTACTAAAAGCAATCTGTGGTGTGTGTACCAAGAGGTACTATAAGCAATCTGTGGTGTGTGTACCAAAAGGTACTATAAGCAATATGTGGTGTGTGTACCAAGAGGTACTCTAAGCAATCTGTGGTGTGTATACCAAGAGGTACTAAAAGCAATTTGTGGTGTGTGTAACAAGAGTTACTAAAAGTAATCTGTGGTGTGTGTACCAAGATGTACTAAAAGCAATCTGTGGTGTGTGTACCAAGAGGTACTAAAAGCAATCTGTAGTGTGTGTGCCAAGAGGTACTATAAGCAATCTGTGATGTGTGTACCAATAGGTACTATAAGCAATCAGTGGTGTGTGTACCAGGCGGTATTATAAGCAATCTGTGGTGTGCGTACGAAGAGGTACTAAAAGCAATCTGTGGTGTGTATACAAAGACGTACTATAAGCAATATGTGGTGTGTGTACCAGGAGGTACACTAAGCAATCTGTGATGTGTGTACCAAGAGGTACTATAAGCAATCTGTGGTGTGTGTACCAAGAGGTACTATAAGCAATCTGTGATGTGTGTACCAATAGGTACTATAAGCAATCTGTGGTGTGTGTACGAAGAGGTACTAAAAGCAATCTGTGGTCTTTGTACCAAGAGGTATTAAAAGCAATCTGTGGTGTGTGTACCAAGAGGTATTTCACGAAATCTGTGGTGTGTGTACCAAAAGGTACTAAAAGCACTCTGTGGTGTGTATACCAAGAGGTACTAAACGCAATTTGTGGTGAGTGTAGCAAGAGTTACAAAAACAATCTGTGGTGTGTGTACCAAGAGTTACTAAAAGCAATCTGTGGTGTGTGTACGAAGAGGTACTATAAGCAATCTGTGATGTGTGTACCAAGAGGTACTATAAGCAATCTGTGGTGTGTTTACCAGGAGGTACTATAAGCAATCTGTGGTGTGTGTACCAAGAGGTACTAAAAGAACTCTGTGGTGTGTATACCAAGAGGTACTAAATGGAATTTGTGGTGTGTGTACCAAGTGGTACTAAAAGCAATCTATTCTGTGTGTACTAAGAGGAACTATGAGCAATATGTGGTGTGTGGACCAAGAGTTACTAAAAGCAATCTGTGGTGTGTGTAACAAGAGGTACTAAAAGCAATCTGTGGTGTGTGTACAAAGACGTACTGTAAGCAACATGTGGTGTGTGTACCAGGAGGTACACTAAGCAATCTGTGATGTGTGTACCAAGAGGTACTAAATGCAATCTGTGGTGTATGTACCAAGAGGTACTATAAGCAATCTGTGGTGTCTGTACCAAGAGGTATTATAAGTAATCTGTGGTGTGTGTACCAAGATGTACTAAAAGCAATCTGTCATGTGTGTACCAATAGGTACTATAAGCAATCTGTGGTGTGTGTACCCGGCGGTATTATAAGCAATCTGTGGTGTGTATATCAAGAGGCACTATAAGCAATCTGTGGTGTGTATACCAAGAGGTACTAGAAGCAATCTATGGTGTGTGTACCAGGAGGTATTATAAGCAATGTGTGGTGTGTGTACGAAGAGGTACTAAATGCAATCTGTGGTGTGTGTACCAAGAGGTACTATAAGCAATATGTGATGTGTGTACCAAGAGGTACTAAAAGCAATCTGTGGTATGTGTACCAAGAGGTACTATAAGTAATCTGTGGTGTGTGTACCAAGAGGTATTTTACGCAATCTGTGGTGTGTGTACCAAGAGGTACTAAAGGCAATCTGTGGTGTGTGTACCAAGAGGTACTGTAAGCAATCTGTGATATATGTACCAAGAGATACTATAAGCAATCTGTGGTGTGTGTACCAGGAGGTATTATAAGCAATCTTTGGTGTGCGTACGAAGAGGTCCTAAAAGCAATCTGTGGTGTGTGTACAAAGACGTACTATCAGCAATATGTGGTGTGTGTACCTGGAGGTACTATAATCAATCTTTGATGTGTGTACCAAGAGGTACTAAAAGCAATCTGTGGTGTGTGTACCAAAAGGTACTAAAAGCAATTTGTGGTGTGTGTACCAAGAGGTACTCTAAGCAATCTGTGGTGTGTGTACCGCGAGGTACTATAAGCAATATGTGGTGTGTGTACCAAGAGGTACTATAAGCAATCTGTGGTGTGTGTACCAAGAGGTACTATAAGCAATCTGTGATGTGTGTACCAATAGGTACTATAAGCAATCTGTGGTGTGTGTACCCGGCGGTATTATAAGCAATCTGTGGTGTGTGTACGAAGAGGTACTAAAAGCAATCTGTGGTCTTTGTACCAAGAGGTATTAAAAGCAATCTGTGGTGTGTGTACCAAGAGGTATTTCACGAAATCTGTGGTGTGTGTACCAAAAGGTACTAAAAGCACTCTGTGGTGTGTATACCAAGAGGTACTAAACGCAATTTGTGGTGAGTGTAGCAAGAGTTACAAAAACAATCTGTGGTGTGTGTACCAAGAGTTACTAAAAGCAATCTGTAGTGTGTGTACCAAGAGGTACTATAAGCAATCTGTGATGTGTGTACCAAGAGGTACTATAAGCAATCTGTGGTGTGTTTACCAGGAGGTACTATAAGCAATCTGTGGTGTGTGTACCAAGAGGTACTAAAAGAACTCTGTGGTGTGTATACCAAGAGGTACTAAATGGAATTTGTGGTGTGTGTACCAAGTGGTACTAAAAGCAATCTATTCTGTGTGTACTAAGAGGAACTATGAGCAATATGTGGTGTGTGGACCAAGAGTTACTAAAAGCAATCTGTGGTGTGTGTAACAAGAGGTACTAAAAGCAATCTGTGGTGTGTGTACAAAGACGTACTGTAAGCAACATGTGGTGTGTGTACCAGGAGGTACACTAAGCAATCTGTGATGTGTGTACCAAGAGGTACTAAATGCAATCTGTGGTGTATGTACCAAGAGGTACTATAAGCAATCTGTGGTGTCTGTACCAAGAGGTATTATAAGTAATCTGTGGTGTGTGTACCAAGATGTACTAAAAGCAATCTGTCATGTGTGTACCAATAGGTACTATAAGCAATCTGTGGTGTGTGTACCCGGCGGTATTATAAGCAATCTGTGGTGTGTATATCAAGAGGCACTATAAGCAATCTGTGGTGTGTATACCAAGAGGTACTAGAAGCAATCTATGGTGTGTGTACCAGGAGGTATTATAAGCAATGTGTGGTGTGTGTACGAAGAGGTACTAAATGCAATCTGTGGTGTGTGTACCAAGAGGTACTATAAGCAATATGTGATGTGTGTACCAAGAGGTACTAAAAGCAATCTGTGGTATGTGTACCAAGAGGTACTATAAGTAATCTGTGGTGTGTGTACCAAGAGGTATTTTACGCAATCTGTGGTGTGTGTACCAAGAGGTACTAAAGGCAATCTGTGGTGTGTGTACCAAGAGGTACTGTAAGCAATCTGTGATATATGTACCAAGAGATACTATAAGCAATCTGTGGTGTGTGTACCAGGAGGTATTATAAGCAATCTTTGGTGTGCGTACGAAGAGGTACTAAAAGCAATCTGTGGTGTGTGTACAAAGACGTACTATCAGCAATATGTGGTGTGTGTACCTGGAGGTACTATAATCAATCTTTGATGTGTGTACCAAGAGGTACTAAAAGCAATCTGTGGTGTGTGTACCAAAAGGTACTAAAAGCAATTTGTGGTGTGTGTACCAAGAGGTACTCTAAGCAATCTGTGGTGTGTGTACCGCGAGGTACTATAAGCAATATGTGGTGTGTGTACCAAGAGGTACTATAAGCAATCTGTGGTGTGTGTACCAAGAGGTACTATAAGCAATCTGTGATGTGTGTACCAATAGGTACTATAAGCAATCTGTGGTGTGTGTACCCGGCGGTATTATAAGCAATCTGTGGTGTGTGTACGAAGAGGTACTAAAAGCAATCTGTGGTCTTTGTACCAAGAGGTATTAAAAGCAATCTGTGGTGTGTGTACCAAGAGGTATTTCACGAAATCTGTGGTGTGTGTACCAAAAGGTACTAAAAGCACTCTGTGGTGTGTATACCAAGAGGTACTAAACGCAATTTGTGGTGAGTGTAGCAAGAGTTACAAAAACAATCTGTGGTGTGTGTACCAAGAGTTACTAAAAGCAATCTGTAGTGTGTGTACCAAGAGGTACTATAAGCAATCTGTGATGTGTGTACCAAGAGGTACTATAAGCAATCTGTGGTGTGTTTACCAGGAGGTACTATAAGCAATCTGTGGTGTGTGTACCAAGAGGTACTAAAAGAACTCTGTGGTGTGTATACCAAGAGGTACTAAATGGAATTTGTGGTGTGTGTACCAAGTGGTACTAAAAGCAATCTATTCTGTGTGTACTAAGAGGTACTATGAGCAATATGTGGTGTGTGGACCAAGAGTTACTAAAAGCAATCTGTGGTGTGTGTACCAAGAGGTACTAAAAGCAATCTGTGGTGTGTGTACAAAGACGTACTGTAAGCAATATGTGGTGTGTGTACCAGGAGGTACACTAAGCAATCTGTGATGTGTGTACCAAGAGGTACTAAATGCAATCTGTGGTGTATGTACCAAGAGGTACTATAAGCAATCTGTGGTGTCTGTACCAAGAGGTACTATAAGCAATCTGTGATGTGTGTACCAATAGGTACTATAACCAATCTGTGGTGTGTGTACCAGGCGATATTATAAGCAATCTGTGGTGTGTATACCAAGAGGTACTAAAAGCAATTTGTGGTGTGTTTACGAAGAAGTACTATAAGCAATCTGTGGTGTGTGTACGAAGAGGTACTATAAGCAATCTGTGGTGTTTGTACCGCGAGGTACTATAAGCAATCTGTGCTGTGTGGACCAAGAGGTACTAAAAGCAATCTGTGGTGTGTGTACCAAGAGGTACTAAAAGCAATCTGTGGTGTGTGTTCCAAGAGGTACTATAAGCAATCTGTGATGTGTGTACCAAGAGGTACTAAAAGCAATCTGTGGTGTGTGTACCAAGAGGTACTATTAGTAATCTGTGGTGTGTGTACCAAAAGGTACTATAAGCAATATGTGGTGTGTGTACCAAGAGGTACTCTAAGCACTCTGTGGTGTGTATACCAAGAGGTACTAAAAGCAATTTGTGGTGTGTGTAACAAGAGTTACTAAAAGTAATCTGTGGTGTGTGTACCAAGAGGTACTAAAAGCAATCTGTGGTGTGTGTACCAAGTGGTACTAAAAACAATCTGTGGTGTGTCTGCCAAGAGGTACTATAAGCAATCTTTGATGTGTGTACCAATAGGTACTATAAGCAATCAGTGGTGTGTGTACCAGGCGGTATTATAAGCAATCTGTGGTGTGCGTACGAAGAGGTACTAAAAGCAATCTGTGGTGTGTGTACAAAGACGTTCTATAAGCAATCTGTGGTGTGTGTACCAGGAGGTACTATAAGCAATCTGTGGTGTGTGTACCAAGAGGTACTCTAAGCAATCTGTGATGTGTTTACGAAGAGGTACTAAAAGTAATCTGTGGTGTGTGTACCAAGATGTACTAAAAGCAATCTTTGATGTGTGTACCAAGTGGTATTATAGCAATCTGTGGTGTGTGTACCAAGAGGTACTATAAGCAATCAGCGGTGTGTGTACCAAGAGGTACTATAAGCAATCTGTGGTGAGTATACCAAGAGGTACTAAATGCAATTTGTGGTGTGTGTACCAAGAGGTACTAAAAGCAATCTGTGGTGTGTGTACCAAGAGGTACTAAAAGCAATCTTTGGTGTGTGTACCAAGAGGTACTAAAAGCAATCCGTTGTGTATATACCAAGAGGTACTATAAACAATCTGAGGTGTGTGTACCAAGAGGTACTAAAAGTAATCCGTGATGTGTGTACCAAGAGGTACTATAAGCAATCTGTGGTGTGTGTACCAAGCGGTACTAAAAGCAATCTGTGGAGTTTTTATCAGCAGGTAACAAAAGCTATTTTTTGGCTTATGTACCAAGAGGTTCTATTAGCAATGTGTGTTGAAAGTTCCAGCAGGTACTATAAACAATCTCTGACATGTATTCGAGAACTGTATTAGACATGATAAATTAAATCTCCTCGATAACAAATTATCTATATAAAGCCGAATTTTAAAAACTTCATATTTCGCTCCTTTTTATGTGTGAAGCGCATATGAAAATGTTTCCTGACATGCGCATAAGTGAAATAAAGGGAGAAAAGAAAAATAGACAGAATGAACAAGTAGATGAAAAAAAAAGCTAGGAATGAAAATTGTGTGGAATTTAGTTCGGCGCGTTGCCATGGTTTCGTCGACAAGTGAGTTTGTGTTGGTCGAGCAGACCAGATGACTGGAGAAATGGGGTTGGCAATTGGGTCAGGATAGAAGCCAGGTGAAAAGCACCGTAGTGGGTTGCATTGGCAGTTGGCCAATTGCTTTGACCGTGGTTTCGGGTGGGGTGGGGGTCATTAGTCGGCCAAGTAAGAGCTTTCTAATTTATTGTTATTTTTGTTGTTGATGGTTTTGTTAAAGTGAGGCTTCACAATTATTCTTTTGTCCCGTCGAATATAATATTCTCTATTGTATACACATAAATATACCTTTAAAAATTTCTATGAAAAATTTTGAGTTTCCTTCTGATCTAAAGATATCGGGATTTTATTATTTCTAGTGAAACATTATACAATCAAAATGGATACTGTTAAGTATTACAGTATCGACCATCAAAAAATACACCCTTAACAATTTTTTATAAAAAGTTCATTTTCTTTTAAACTAAATATAAAAAAGGGTGGCGACTGTAGTCGAGGGTGATCCGAAGGCTCCCTTTTCAATAGCTACTATACCGAGGTGTAGGGGAGGGCGCTACTCCTTTCCATGGATTGCTCCACTTTACCCTCGATACGTACCTTAAAATGCTGAGTGTTAAGCAAGGAGGTATCAAGTACCATTTTTAAAGTCTTTGGTATGACACGACCTGGGAATGAACCCAGGTCTCACCATGATTTTATTAGTCCCATTATACAATCAAAACGGATATTATTAGTTGTGATTTAATACCAAACTTTCCAACACTGAAAAACTAACTGAATAGCATAGAATAAGTATGCTCCCAACATATATTTATGCAATTTTATTTATGTTTATAGTATTAATTCAATTTTGCTTTCGACTTTGGTCCTAAATAATATCGAATAATATCGATTCCAAACGTATAATATTCCATAATAAAATCCGGGTTATTTTGGTTAACAAGAAAAAATGTATAATTTTTGTAATATATCAAGAATTTATTATTTTTGGTTGAATATTATATCATCAAAATGGATATTATTAAGTACTACATTTGTTATAAAATAGCCGAGGGATTTCGGTTCTTGACTTTGAGTTTAGTTAGGCTGAGAACCTTTCGGCTCAGCACATGGGTTAGTAAGGTGTAACATTGAAGCAGGTGTTAATGCGGGTGCGCGCGGGCGGATGGAGGTGACACTCAGATGTCATAATAGTTCGAGACGATACTGGGTGACAGGGTGCGGGTGACGTCACGCACCGGAAGCAATCGGAGATTTGTGTGAGAATTTGAAGAAAATAAGAGTCGGTTACTAGACGCCAAACGAGAAGGATCGACTTTTGGAGCTCGCAGGCGCGAGGCGAACTTGCGCCCTATCGGGGCCGCTCGAGTTGGGGGCCTAATGAATAAGACAGCATAGAAGATTGTGTCTCTACTCCTTACGTCGAAACCTTTAACTCAAAGTTAAAAAAAAGGTTTCGTACCTGAACAAGAAGTCGTTACGTGTTTTCGAATTCCGAGATTCCTATGTTCTTTATATATTCTATAGTAAGGAACATTATATGTCCATTTCGCACATAGCGTTAATTGTGAATAGGGTACACATTATCGCCCATGAATAAGTACACCCATCGCAGTTTTTTAATACAATGTTGACTTTCTTCAAAACTAAAGATACAAATATTTTATTAGTTCGTGTTAAATATTCAAGAATCAAAACGGACGTCATTACCGTGGATTGCGGTCAACAAGTCGATCTGAACCAAGGTTTTTATCTAAAAGATCTTTGCTAGACCTGTTGTATAGGTCGACCCCGCCAAACATACGATAAGCTACTGATAGGTCAAAAATTCACCTACCTAGGAAGCAGCGTCGAATCAACCGAAAAGGACATCGACACGCGGCTAACGAAGGCATGGACAGCTATAGGTAGGCTATCGATCATATGAAAATCAGACCTGACCGATAAAATGAAACGAAGTCTTTCTCCAGGCCGCGGTCATATCGATACAGCTGTATGGATGCACTACTTGGACGCTAACTAAACGGCTAGAGAAAAAGATAGACGGCAATTATACAAGAATGCTGCGAGCAATATTGAACAAGTCCTGGAGGCCCCCCACAAGGCACCAACTATACGGCCACTTACCTCCCATCACGAAAACTATCAAAGTTAGACGCGCCAGACATGCAGGACACTGCTGGAGAAGCAAGGACGAGCTCATAAGTGATGTACTCCTATGGACCCCCACATATGGCCGGGCAAAAGCCGGACGACCAGCTCGAACATACATTCAGCAGCTATGTGAGGATACAGGATGTGGCCCTGAAGACCTACCAGAGGCGATGAACGATAGGGAGAAGTGGCAAGAGAGGGTCAAGGATATCCATGCAAGCGGCACGACATGATGATGATGATGATGATAACCTGTGGTAAAAACCTATTATTTCATTGGAATTCAACTTTATAAATACGTATGAGCAAATACTTAAAAATAACAGAGTGGTATCTTAAATGAAGGTTTTTAATCAGCAATACAAAAACTTTGAGTTATTTTTACTTAAAATACTGTATCATATAACTATAGTAATAATGTCAATTTCTCTTTATTCAGTAAACAGCCATTTTGTCTCATTAAACTGTCATTAATAATGTAGTGTACGCTGAAGGTCATTTTTCACTGAAATCAGAATGACGTCAGCTGTACATGAAACATTCAAATCTTACACATAACAGCCTATATTTATATTGGGCTATCATAGAATTGAGCAGATAACATACCATAGTTGTCTGACTGACCAACTGGGTGCTAAGGCGTTCCGGCCTGTATTTACAGTTGGTGTATTACAGTTTAATTATTCTATATTAATCTTTTAGTTACTTTCTTTAATATGTTCACCAAACACGAGGTTAATTTGGGAACGTTTGTGTCAGTCTGCTGGAATTATCATATTTACCTAACCCCCTCCGCTCGGGCAGGATATGACACAAGGTGAATTTTCAAGCAGAGTTTAACAGGTTTGAATTCAGAGTTTTCCTTCTCCTAGACTAGTTGCCTCACCAAGGCTGAAGAACCTAGTCTGTCCTACTATTTACCCATAGCTGGAGGGAGAATAATTGGATTCATACCTTTCCCAAGGGTATTAGTGCTATGTGAAATGCAATCAGTCCAGGATTTGAACTCGTGTCGCCGTGTCCAATTCCTGCGACGATAACCATTACACCACGGGCACTTCCAGTCTGCTGGAATTATGGTAAGTGTTGCATATCGATAGTTTGGAGTAGTGTTCACTGGTTGAACACTCTGGGGGAAAAGTTTGGAGTTTAGCCCTGCAGTTGGAGTCGACCCTGAAATTTGTAGTGAGTTTTTAGGCTTAAAAAACGACCTGTGCGATGTAATGTGTTATTTATTATCAAATGCAGCAGTGTTGAAAAATAGCAAGCAAAAAATATGAATATATAAGAAAAATTAAAGTTGGCGACTTTATTCGAGAGGGACCCGAAGGCTTTCTTTCCAATAATTACAATATCGATGTGTAGGGGAGGACGTTACTCCTTTCCCTGGATTGCTCCACTTATCTTTGAACTGTACCTTATAATGCTGAGTGTTAAGCAAGGAGATACCAAGTACCATTTTTTTAGTTTTTGGTATGGCTCGACTTGGGATTGTACCCGGGTTCTCAGGCTATTGGCGAACACTCTACTGACTAGCCCATGGGGCTCCTGTCCTTAAATAAGTAGAACCCTTTATAAATTTATGCAATTTTATTTTTGGTTATATATATTTAATGCAGTAGATTTTTGCCATAAATAATAACTAAAATATCCGTTTTTATTGTATGACATTTTAATGTAAATATTAAAATTCTTTTATTCTTGATTTAGACGGAAATTATTTTTTCATATAATATTGTTTGAGGTGCACATGTTTATCAGCGACACTATATTCACACACACACACACACATATATATATATAGAGAGAGAGAGGGAGAGAGAGAGAGAGAGAGGTAGGTAGGGGAGACAGAGAGAAAGAAAGATGTATATATTGATATTTTTGAAATGAAATATATGTGTGTTTTTTTCCGTGTATAGATATTTGTGTATATATATATATATATATATATATATATATCATCATCAAGTCTGGCTGATAGGAGGAAGTTCTCTGATACACCATCACCATCCGTTCCTTTCGTCCATTATTCTGGGTAGGCCTTCTACACAGCAACCAGTGTCCGCACAGTCTGGGTGTAAGTCTTTGCTGGACGGTCAACATTGACGTGTGAATGTGTAGGAGTCCATAAGAAAAAGTTGCTTACGTGTTCCTTTTTACTTAATCAGTAGTCCTCAACATGTCTTATTCGTCATAGTCGAATGGCTTGTGTGATAGGAGGTAGGGTCGCTCTACAACTGCTGTTTTGTGGGGTGTTACTTCCAGGATTTATTCAAGTAAAATAAGTAATGTTGACGACCGCAGTCGAGGGTAACCCGAAGGCTCCCTTTTCAATACCTACTACACCGCGGTGTAGGGAAGGGCGCTATTCCATTCCCTGGATTGCTACACTTTACCCTTGATCCTCACCTTATAATGCTTAGTGTTAAGCAAGGTGGCATTAAGTACCATTTTTGGAGTCTTTGGTATGACTCGACCGGGGATTGAACCCTGGTCTCTACTCATTAGGCCAAACAGCTCATAATTATTGCATTGTTCCTATCTAGCTTTTTCTCCATACAAGTAATCCTTTTCTTGAAACCATTTAACTGTAAGCAAAAAATTACGGATGTTAAATTGAATTATTAGTCTTTCATAGCAAATACTGGAACGATTTCACTGTGTGCAAGCAGAAGAGCTTTTGCTTGTTTAAAAATAGTTACCAACAAACTATTCGTTTACAAATCATATATAATCAGTATATAAAGAATAAATTGATAAGAAGGTAATCCAAGTAGAAGGAGAGATTTATTGAGAAACAAAGTCGACACTTTTCGTTTCGGTTCTAATGAACCATCATCAGGGCTGCGAGGGATCATATTAATTTTCCCATTTATTTTCTAACTCCCTGCATCCTCACACAGATATTCCAATAAATTTTCCCCTTACTTTTTCAATTCTCTTTTCCCTTTCTCTCTCTCTCCTGTAAATATTTTATCTCTTTACTTTATCCTTCTTTCATTTAATATTTCACCCCCACCCCTTTTCCCCTCATCTGCCGTTTATCCTCCTTTTAACTTTTTATTTTTTTATAATATCAATTTCCTTTTTTTTAAATTTCTGTCACCTACATTACTTCGTTAATTTGTTATTCTTGTTTATTTCGCTTGTTTTAATTTCTCCCCCTTTATTCCCCCCACACCCGTCTTTCTTTTATCCTGTAACCTCTTATGTCTTCCGTTTTACTCTTCTCTGTTCCTTCCTTCATTTTTCCTTTCTTTCTCTTTATTTTTCTTTCTCTTTTTCGTTTTTTTCCTCCTTTTGATTCGAAAATTTTCTCATTGAACAAATGGAACATATGAAGTATATTCAGCATTCCCAACAAATCACATGGTGTAATTTTAAAAAGAAACACTGATCTACTGATTAAAAGATCTGCTCTCTCTTAAGTTATAGATTTCCTTAGGTTTTTGTATAAAATTTTAAGCATTCATCGTTGATTTAACATCACTAATATCATCCCGCCAAATCCTGATGATGGTTCATTAGAACAGAAATGCTATAGTGTCGACTTTGTTTCTCAATAAATCTCTCCTTCTGCTTGGATTACTTTATCTATTTTTTCTCTATATTGTCGGATTTTATTCCATTATTTACTTCCATATTCAGCATATATATATGAACAACATTAGTATTAAATAACCTTCTTTATCAGAAGCAACCAATTATCAACTGGAGATGGCTCCTTCTGATTTAAAACACATATACTCAATTTTATTTGTATTCACATAGGCCAATGCCTCCTGCTGTTTGCTCCAAGTTATGTAGTTTTAATTATTGCCATTCAACATAAATAATCCTACTTTATACTAATCATTTGTTCGCACCCAGTCAAATGGTTACAAGTATTTTTATCTAACTGTAATAATTCTATTTAATATTACTCATTTCTTTGTTCACAAATGGTTTCAATATTTGCTATTTAGCATTAGTAATTCAATTTATCAAGTATTCCAATGAAATACAAATAATTTGCATATAGCTGTATAGATTCAAATGACTAAAAATAATAAACCCAAATAAATGATAAAACAGTTTTATTTGATCCATATATGTGGTTTGGTTTGGTTTCTTTGTTTAATGGCATATCAACCTTTGTAGGTTATTTAATGCCAAAGCTATTCTCCTAGAAGAACAGTAGTGGTACGATTTAACCCATAGCTGGGAGGATAAGGGGATTCATACCTTTCCTAAGGGTATTTGCCTGAAAATGAACGTAATAGCGCGACTGGAGTACAAACTCGCCTACTACGATGCTGCTGTCCATCGCTTTAACAATTACACCACGAGGACCCCCCCCTATATGTGGTGGTGAATGGTACAACCAATCAATGTCAAAGTGGACCAGAGGTAATTGCAATCACAGAGTTATCCACATTCCTCAAAACTCCAAATATGGTATTTCACAATCAGATGCAGTTTAGTGTCATACCCGGGATACTCGTTAGCAGTGGGGTGGGGTCATTCTCATCTGGAAGGGTGCAGTTCGCATATTCTGCAGAACTATTTGACAGTGGGTATAGCAGAGCAGGCTTAGAAACGTAAGTGTTCAAATTATGTTCCCTAAAAATCCCTTACTTAAAGTTTCATATGGATCAAATAGACACAACGGCAATGGAAATGAATTAATATCATTTAAACCCCATTCATATACTTTAACTTGCTCAGTACATTAATAAAGGTAAGCTTTTAAATAAGATCCTTCCCCATATTCTGACATCATAAGAAAAAGGAGATAATGCAGGAAAAAAGTTGAGATATTTTGTTACGAGGATAGCTGTATAAAAAAAAGAATGGGGAGATAAAACTTTTGCCTTTTTATCTTTTTGTTTTATAACTTGTATCGATTTAACTTTTGAAGTTATCACTTCATTATCTTTGTTTAATATTTTGTTGTTTGTATCTCATTCCGTTAGTATGAATTTCACGGGGACAGGATATATATTTCATAAAACTGGCCGTAAATTGATTGTAGAAGTTTCATGTATCAGTCAGCTTTTATTACACTTTTGCCGAGACAGATTTTTATCTTTTTTAATGCGAAAGGCGGCTTGTATATATATATATATATATATATATATTTCTTGAGAAACAAGGAAATTGATATATATATATATATATATATATATATATATATATATATATATATATATATATAATTTTTGTCTTTGTTTGATTTCGTTTTGTCTTATGGCATATATCAAACACTGTAGGTTATTTAATGCCAAATACATTTTTATACTTATAAACGGTTCTATTTGAACAATTCACTTTAGCATAAGTGTGCAGTTTACATTTCAAAACAGTTCTATTTCAAGCAATTCAGTTTAGCATAAATGCACAGTTTAGTTCTATTTGACCCATAGATAGAATCAGTTGCTACCAACCCGGGCGAGTTGGACCTGGGACCGATGGCAATGAAGGAGTATAGTACATTCCCCAAAGCTCGCCATCATATTGTTTAGTGTCATGTCAGAACATTCGTTGGTGGGTGTTTTACCCGTCTGCAGAGATGCAGTTGATATATTCTACAGCCCAAGTTTTATCTAGGATATTTTTGTTATTTATATATATATATATATATAGTCCCTAACACATGAATGTGCCAGTGTTGGCCAACAGGAAAGATCTTATGTACATATCAACTGGAGACACAGCATGTCGTTTAGAAAATAAGCCGGTAACGGTGGATGATAGGGATGGAGGAAAAGAGAGTGTCAGGGAAATCTATAGTGTCAACGCGACTCTTGATGATATATATATATATATATATATATATATATATATTTATATATATATATGTGTGAGATGCGATGTGTAAATTGTCACTATTTGAAATGATTGATTCGCACATACCCTTTATTTCTTTGAGGTTGTGTCTTCTTGCAGTAACCTAGAGTCAATTGGGCACTGCCTGTGATCAAAGCAGTACCATGACGCAATTGAACGTCAGAAATTTGGAAATTGTACGTTGTACTGCGTGGCGTTCCCGTCAGAAACTTCATTCGACAGTGTTTGAGTGTCAACCAGTGGACAGATTCATCTTCATATTGATGAAAACTAAAAACCCATCTCTAGCAATGGTGACGTTATGCTTTCATTCATCTTTCCACATAGTCTCACACTCAACAAGTAGGCCTTTATCAAGTGCCTTCATCAAGTTCCGATCGAGACTGAGAGGTTGGCTGCTGGAAAACCCTATGTCTAGCAGTAGGACTCTGTCCCATACCACACAAGAAGAACAACCGTATTTTGGCAGTCAGAAAATTTCTGTGGCCACGTTACCCCTAACATCTTGCCAACTGAATCTCCTGATTGCCACCCCCTGGATTATTTTGTGTGAGACGCAGTTGAATGAGAGACCAATAAAACTCTATGAAACGCCAAAGATCAGCTGAAGGCATGGATAATAGCAACGTTTAAAAATTTGAACAAGGAGATCGTCAGAAAGTCTTGATCATATTTACCCAACCCCTCCGCTCGGGCAGGATATGACACAAGGTTAATATTTTTAAGCGGAGTTTAACAGGTTTCAAATCAGAGTTTTCCTTCTCCTAGACTATTTGCCTCACCAAGGCTGAAGAACCCAGTCTGCCCTGCTATTTACCCATAGCTGGAAGGAGAATTATTGGATTCATACCTTTCCCAAGGGTATTAGTGAAATGTGAAATGCAATCTGTCAGGTCCAGGATTTGAACTCGTGTCGCCGTGTCCATATCCTGCGACGATAACCATTACACCACGGACACCACCTTTTGTTTTATAGTATTATAACCAGAAAGTCTTGATGGAGATTCCGAAGGTGTCTAGAGGCTGTGGTTGAAGCTAATGGTGATTTCTTTCAATAAATTTAATCTATTGTATTACTAGACATTTTCATGATATTTTGGTAAATTTATCTTATAAATCGAGACATCAGTGTTATTTTCATTTTTGCCGAATTTAGACGACACTTTACACATTGCACCCATTATATATATATATGTGTGTGTGTGTGTGTGTGTTGGACCCTGTCTTCGGACTTTACGTTTGTGGGACCAATAGTTCAACATGTGAACCATGAAACTTTCCGATACAAATCTTTTGAGCATAGAGGCTTGTGTAAAACCAGTGACATATCCAGAAAAGCGTGTCACTGAAGTTGTAATTTACTTAGTATTTTGCTTAAATGTGGCACAAGGCCGTATGAATAGGGCGCCCAATGAGACTCGTACTCACTCGAGAAGGTTTACTAGTCTAGCTTCCTAACAATTACACCATGCAAGGTTTCCAGCGTATTAGAGAAGTTTTGCGCACCAATGTTCCACAAATTCTTCTGGCCAAAACTAACGGTTTGAACTGAAAATTTTCCTTCTCCAAGACAGGTTGCTTAACCAAGGTTAAAGAGCCCAGTGTGTCTTACTATTTACCCATTAGGTAGGGGATAACATATAGTTTTATTTATTTCCCAAAGGTATTAGCGTGAAAGAAACGCAAACGGTTTATATCAGGAAAGGCAGTCGACATTTCGAGTCTGTTTCTTCACGGCTATAGCGGTTGTACAATAAATATAAATATATCGCGTGAAATTAGGAGTCATTTCTTTCTTGCGATTATCTCCCGATCTATTCTAACTCGGAGTGGTAGTTCCCCTGATATATATATATATATATATATATATATATTTATATATATATATATATATATACACGACTAAGTTGAAAAACAGGGCTTTTGTTTGATAGTATTATAACCAGAAATAATGCAAGATTCAACAATCTTTCGGTGTTTTTTATTATGTTTATTAATTAACATTTAAAAGATATATCTCCCTTTTTATTATGTATAATAAACACACACATACACACACTCACACACACACACACATATATATATATATATAACCAGGTAACAATTGACTGGGGGAGTAATCGTAAGAGGTGTCTCCATATTCCATTCTGATTTTGTTTAGTGACATACTCTGGACAAATCCTTGGGAGATAGTCTCAAAATAGTTTTTTTCTAAACCTTAATTAGTTCCATCGAGACTTTTCAGCAGACTGAGTTAATTTAAATGTGTATCATTATGAGTGGTAGCGAGGTGCAAATAGATAAGTTATGAAAAAAGCCTGCCGCAAAAGTTGACAAATTTCAAAATCTCTTGCGATTGGTAATGTGTAACAAGATACGCTTGATCTCACAACCCACACTGAAAACAGAGATTAATCAAAAGCTCCCGAAATTATCAGATTCGATCGATCATCTAAAAGGTCGAGGGACCAGGTCAGCAACACCAAAGAAATGGTTCAGTGTTTTATGAACCCCAATAAAAGAAACCGTTTTTTTTTTTTTTTGAATTAGCTCTCTCGTTTGATTGTTGGGGATACGAGTGAGACAAGCCGTTGTGTGGACTGAGAGTAAAGAACCCGCAAAAAAAATGAGAAACGCCAGTTGCTATTAAAACAAAGAATCTACCTGGTACGTTGTGTCTGTTATATACTTTCACATACTTCCACGGCTTCAGATACGGAAGAGAAAGAATAAAAACCAGAGGATCCTACATTTGTGATGGGCTGTATTTGTGTTTCCTCTTTCTCATCAGACGATCAGCCATTATTAATTTAGCAGTCGTCGGTAACATTGTTACAAATGAATATGTGTATATATTTTTCGTATGTATCATAAAAAAGCGAGTTTTTAGAGATAAGAAAAGAAAATAAGAAAACTTGGCAGGAAGATGGATTTATTTCAATTGAAAGTATAAAACAAAAGCACAGTGGAAATAAAGATAGGATTCAAATGTATTCAATATATTTCCAAAGTTATAAATCTCATGTGTTTAAAAAAAAATCAATGAATAAATAAACGAATAAATAAATAGTTAAATACGTAAACGTTCTAAATATTATTGAATAAAATAAATAAACAAAAAGGATTAGGACGATTTCTAAATTACTGGTTAAACAAATGATAAATGAATGATAAAGTCAAAATCTGACGGAATAACAAACAGAATGCACGCGACCCCATATGAACACGCCCACGTATTTATTCGTATATGTATAAATTTGAAAGCGCTGTTAATATTGGTGGACAACAGTAAATCATTTCATATAGAAATTAATATATGTACGGGTTCCAAATCAAAGTTTGTATTAACAACACGCTAACCCTATGTACATACTCTAGCAAGTCTAACACACACACACACACACACACACACATATATATATATATAAGAGGAAAATACCGGACATTGACATAATGGTTAGAGTGTTCGCCAATGGCCCGGGAGATATGGGTTCAATCCCTGGTCGAGTCATACCAAAGACTCAAAAAATTGTACTTGATGCCTCCTTGCTTAACACTCAGCATTATACGGTACATATCAAGGGTAAAGTGGAGTAATCCAGGGAAAGGAGTAGCGTCCTCCCCTACACTTCGGTGTAGTAGCTATCGAAAAAGGACCCTTCGGGTTACCCTCGATTACGGTCGCCAACATAAGAGAAAAATGGAAATAAATCCGATGATGTGTAAATAGAAAATAATAAGGAAAAGAAAGAAAAAAATTCTAAAATGATACTATATATGCATAATAAAAAGCGAGAAAAATTTTTTACAAGGTTAGTTGATATATATAATAAAAAAATGTAGAGAAAGTTTCTAAAATATTGATTAATATACACATTAAACAACACAAAAAGATTGTTGAAAAGAGCATAATTTCTAATTATATTTTTAAATGGTTTATTTAGTTGAATTATCCTTAAATAGTTTCAATATTCCTTATGCAAATAAATTTTACTAAATAATGCCAACATGCAATATTTTCATAATAATTTCTGACAAAATATTTCAAAACCAAATTTTAGATATCAACTCATAGATAAAGACGTTAAAAAATGATAAAGAATTAAAATATTTGTAAAACTACAATCAAAGATGTCATTTTTGAGAATTAAAAACAAAACATTCATATTTACAACAATTGTTTAAAAATTCTTATATCGATAGAAAAGTCGTTAATTTTTTTAAAGAAACAACTGTGAAGTCAGTTTGCGCCTAGAATATATATATATATATATAATTTTTAGTTGAAGGTCCAAAAGGAGGATGAAAATATACTAAAATAGGTAGATCCAAGAAGAGATTTGTATTTTTTAATTGATTAATTAATTTATTTTGTTCTTACATGCGTGTATGTTTCCAGCTTGTTGCTTTCGTCAGAGAACAAATAAGGCACAAGGGGTTGTTAATGGTGTACTCAATGAGACTTGAACTCACGCGAGTTTGTAGTTTGAATGATTTTCAGTTTATGTGATTATATAGAGGTTATCCACTCTTTTTCTTAAAGAATGTTTACCTTAGTCTGCTTTACCCCTCACTAGGGGTTTGGGATTTCTATATATTCTGATTTTTGTCTTTCTATGGCATTTTTTATTTCTTTGGACTGGTGAATTTTTGGTAGTCCGTGGAAGTTACTGGTTATGGAGATATAGTTTAAATATATATATATATATAAATAACTAGACCTTGTGCTAGACATGTTCTCTGATGAAAGCCTCAAGCTGAAAACACACACACACACACACACACACACACACACACACATATATATATATATATATTTATATATATATATACGCTGACAAAAACTATAGGGAAAAAAGTTACTTATAAATTTCAAACCAGACTACTACACATACATAAAAAAATTCCTAAGACCCATACTCACACACACAGAGAAAAAATTAGTGAAATCCATACTACTCCAATGCACACACACACACACACACACATCAAATATCAAACGGGGTAAAGCAGACTAAGGTAAACTCACTCTAAGAAAAAAAAAAATATAACCTCTATATAAACCTATAACCAACTGAAAATCATTCAAACTGCAAACTCAAGTGAGTTCAAGTCTCATTGAGTGTCCCATTAACAAGGCCTGGTGCCATATATGTTCTCTGAAGAAAGCAACAAGCTGGAAACATACACGTATGTAAAAACAAAATATATAAATAAATAAATTAAAAAATACAGATCTCTTCGTGGACCTACCTATTTTAGAATATATATATATATATATATATATATATATATATATATGTGTGTGTGTGTGTGTGTGTATTACAACAATGTATTGTTGTCACGATCTCACTTGGTGAGTATAATGTAGTATAATTTAAAGAGTGCTCAATATCTGTGATAATATAATAATGAATAAATATATAATAGCTTTTTTTATATATTTAATAGCATGAATGCTTGTCTACGTCAACTAGTTTCATGTCGTCTTTACACGAAAATGATCAGGCAGAAAAAGCCTGATGATGGTAAAATTAAGACGGTGATGGCGTGCAAATAGACGGCATAAAAAAGCCTGATTGGTGTATAAAAACGGCATGGAACCAGTGGTCGCAGATAAGCAACCATGCGATTAAATGTAAATAAAGATTAATATGTATATATATATATATATATATATATATATATATATATATTATTATTATTATTATCATTATTATTATTATTTAAAATATGATCGATAGATAGATATGTGTGTGCGTGTGTGTGTGCGTGTGAAATTTAACGCTAAAAGTGATTTTATTCAGTAAAATATTTTCAGCTCACTTTGAAAAAAAAAACCAGATTAATATTACAATATTTTCACCCATAAGATATAACAGTAACAAAAAATACAAAATCATGAACGCGAGTCTTATGTAGTCGATCCTCAGTTGAGCCTATATAGACATATTTGAAATTTGTTCAGTTCTACTACGTTGATATCGTTAACTGTTAGTACTGACAATAATACATTGAAGTTTGAGTTGTTTACTAAATATTATTATCAGCTAAGAAAACCAGATAACTCTGTGCAAACAAATAACAATCATCAAATAGAAATAATTACTTGAAACCATCTAATTATTAGTATTAGATAGGAATACTTTAAACCATACAAATGAGTGAAAATTATTGGTATTAGACAGGAATATTTGACGCCAAACGAACCAGTGTAAATTATTTGTATTAAATAGGAATACTTGAAACAATACACACGTGTGCAAATTATTTGTATTAGATAGAAATACTTGATACCATACAAACCTATGCAAATTATTTGTATTAGACAGGAATACTTGAAACCATACAAACGTCTGCAAATTATTTGTATTGGATAGGAATACTTGAAACCACAGAAATGTGAGCAAAATGTTTGAATTAGATACTAATACTTGAAACTATACATGCAACCTTTTTTTGCAGTAGTTTGGAATATAAATGTGGACAAAAAACTCATAACTACACAATAGATATAAATATAAATGTACGATGAACACGATTCCTTAACCTTTAGGCATAAAATAATCTTAAATTGTTTGACATACCGTTAAAATCAATCAGTTAAACAGTAACCAGTTGAGTGTATCACAATAATTCGCTTCTCCAACTGATTTCATCTTTGTTGAATAAATTCATTCTGGTTAGGCTGTTCTCATTGCCAAACATGCCAATCTAATTTTTATGCAACCTTCTTTTATTTCACTGTCAGATTTCATTTACGCCCTTTTGGCCCTTATTGAAGTGATCTGAGACCTATCTAATATTCAATGACATGATTAGATGATGCGTCAAATAAGCTGACTACATTCTTTACAGAGGAATAATCCACGAAAAAAAAATGTGTTCTGGGTATGACACTTAATTAAATCTGATAGCGAGGCTTCAGTTCTAAAGATCTAATGAGTATGGAGTACTCCTTCAATACCATTACTCCCTGGTTCACTTCAACCTGGAGTGATAATACCTGATAGGGTATATTCTATGTGTCAAAAATTATTCATATTCGATAGGACCGTGTGCAAAAAGCAACAACACCTACACAAATAAATATAATTATGATCGAACAATGAATGCAATTCCCAAACCTCTACGCATTAGATAACTCAAGAGAGATTGAGGTGCCATTAAAATCTAACAATCAACCAATGCAAGGTATCATATTAAAACAAGGTATCATGTCAAACTCGTTGTCACATATAGATTTTATATTTGTTGAATAAATTAATTCTGGTGACGCCGCTCTTATTGCGAAACATGTCAATCAGATTTTTCATATTGTCTTCTTTTTTTACATACCCTCGGATTTGATTCAGATTACAACACACACACACACACACACACACACACACACACACACACACACACACACACACACACATATATATATATATATATATGTATATATTGACAAGTATTGTTTTATATTTATCCAGGAAATATGCTTATGTATACAATTCAAATATTTACTTTTGATCGATATTTCATTTAGAAATATCCTATAGAATTTACAGACGAATGACTGAATGCTATTCCTATTGGTAAAAAATATGCACAACATAAAATTCTAATGTGAATGTCATTGATAAAATGACTGCAGTTGTTTTGAATGCGATCTAAGTAAGAAAGATGTTTGTAAATCGAATTTAATATAAGAATTATCATTCCTTGAGATTTCGCTTGAATTGACCTATTATCCGTCTTCCTTATGCGCACTTTCACCATCCAAAAAAAAAATGTTAACCATCGATATCTACGATGATAACCTTATTTCGTCTGACAAAAAAGCTTATTTGATTAACTGACTGATTCATTGATTATAACGGTATATCAACACGTCTCGGGTTATCTTATGTCTAGTGGTAAGAGAATCGCATTCATAGTGACATTCTTAAAAGGTATTATTTATACACTGTCCTCTAGAATGAAAATCATTTTTAAACTGATCTTTTTTACATAAAGATGAGACTCTAATACTCCGGGTTAGAGTGGGACTGCATGGAATAATGGCAACGAAGGGATTCTCTAAATTTCTCATATCCCACGAACTGTAGCCTCCCGACCAGATCCAGAATTGTATCATACTCAGGAAATCAATTTTAGGGTGTTTTCCCCTTTGTAGGGGGTACAGTCAGGGTATCCTAAATACATTGTGATCGTAACGGTGAAGTTTAATAAATACATGTGTGTGTGTGTGTGTGTGTGTGTGTGTATTAATTGCATTCTAACGATATAGAAGTTTGAAACATCCTAGAATAGCATTCCGTTTGAAACATCCTAAAATAGGATTTACTTTGAAACATCCTAAAATAGCATTCTGTTTGAAATATCCAAAAATAGCAATCTGATTGAAATATCCTAAAATAGGATTCACTTTGAAACATCCTACAATAGCATTCGTTTAAAACATCCTAAAATAGCATTCTGTTTGAAATATCCTAAAATAGCATTATGTTTGCAATATCCTAAAGTAGGATTCACTTTGAAACATCCTAAAATAGCGTTCTGTTTGAAATATCCAAAAATAGCATTCCGTTTGTAACATCCTAAAGCAGCATTCCTTTTGAAACATCCAAAAATAGCATTCTATTTGAAATATCCTAAAATTGGATTCACTTTGAAACATTCAAAAATAGCATTCTGTTTGAAATATCCAAAAATAGCAATCTGATTGAAATATCCTAAAATAGGATTCACTTTGAAACATCCTAAAATAGTATTCCGTTTAAAACATCCTAAAATAGCATTCTGTTTGAAATATCCTAAAATAGCATTCTGTTTGAAATATCCAAAAGCAGCATTCAGTTTGAAACATCCTAAAATAACATTAATTTGAAACATCCTAAAATTGCATTGTTTGTAACATTCTAAAGCAGCATTCATTTCTTTATTTGAAGCTACTCAGTTTTTTTCTTTCCTAGGGTAGTAAGTTCATTCAGTTCCTTGCCAGATCTTACGCCTGCCATCACTTCTTCCTTTGCAGCTACTCTATCCACTCTTTTGCAAGGGTTACTAGCTCTTCCAGACGCTTGCCTGTTCTTAGGCATGCCAGTATTTCTTCCTTTGCCGCCATTCAGGACTTTCTTTTGCAAGGGTTCTTAGATGCTTGCCAGATGTTATGCCTACCAGATCATAGACCTGCCAGGACTGCATTGTGAACATCCGCCTGCCTCTTATCAATGAAGTTTGCGTAATGGCGACTCCTTTGTGCCCGGATATCCGTAGTACAGGAACAAAAATCAAACCGTTTTTTATAGCAAAATGGTGTTGTCCATCTTGAACAGAGCCTTGAGGGAGATTAGATTGTTTGGCCATCAGTTTCTAGAGATAGTTCTCTGATGTTTGCTTTGGCACACATTAAGTTTATCTATAGATCACTTTGGTTTGGTTTCTTGATTTAATGGCATATGAAACTTCATGGGTAATTTAATGCCAAAGCCATTCTTGAACAAGAACAACGATGATACTATTTAACCGATATCTGAGTTGGTAGTGGGGTTCATACTCTTCTCAAGATTTTTTGTCTGATTGTGAATGTAATGGTGTGACTGGAGTTTGAACTCTCTTACTCTGAGTCAGAAGTCAAGCACTTTAACCACTACGCTATGCAAAATTCCCTCCATATAGCTGCCTTTGGAGCTGCCCTATTACTTATTGTAATTTATAAAAATTCATGTCGTATAAGTGTATACAAATACACTTACACATATACTTATATGGTAACGTATATCTATGCTTTGTTTTTTTTGTTTTTTTTTGCTTTTGAAGTCTTCTAAAATTTTAATAATATTGTTAACTGTACCTTACTGATTGCTTTTTTTTGGTAGTTCTATTGGAATAGTAAATTTTAATTTGTTCAATTCTAATTTCTTAAGTTCTGTGGTAATATATTTTTTAGTTTCCTCTTGGATTGATTTTTGTTGTATAAACATAAGATTTGAGCTCATCTAGTGATCTGGATACAGAAAATCTTTACCTATAAATCTTCAAAATTTTAGGTTTAACCTAACTTTTCTTGTCTTCGTTTTCTATCAGCGATATATTCTAGTCAAAAACATGACAGCGAAAACAAAACAGCAGTGGCCAAGAATGACATTAAAGAAAATAAATAAGCTTAACGTGGTCTCCGTCCAGAAAATTCTGTCAGACCTGTCAAAGATATGACATGGAATAATTCTAGGAATGGTATTGTCTTAGTGGCTTTGCGTGTTGAGAGGAAGTAATAATGGTGTCCAAGACAGCAACGGTTGTCTCAGGAAGGGAGTTGGGATGAAGACTGGTCTCAAGGTGGAGAAGGAGACTGGTCAGGTGGCTGGGGAATGTTATCAATAGGAGTGGATATTTAGATTTAGGATCGAAAGTTGGATGAAGGATTCATGGAAACTTGAAGTTTCCAAAAGTGTTTTATATTTCAGCCCTTGTACCAGAGTTAAGCTTAAAAGTTAAATAGCTCTTCATCACGATGTAATTGCTAGCAAGCTGGCTTCGAAAAGAAATTCTCTGTCAGACTAGTTAACTGGGGGCTGGAGAATATACCAACTGCAGTAACACCTCTCTAATGTCATTCTCTAATGTCATTCTTTAATTTGATTTTTGGTCACTGTTATTTTGCTTGCCTTCTCAAAAATGTGATGGTGAGGCTCAAGTTCTAGAGTTTTGAAGAACGTGGAATACTACTTCATAGTTTTTACTCCCATGTCGACTCTGACCCGGGGTGGTTGTACCTTTTAGAGTGCCATATATGGATATTGTTTTGGGCACGATACTTAACTGCATGTTTTCCTGAGGCTCCAATTCTGGAGCTTTGGAAATTACTCCCAGGTCGACTCTGTACCTGTTGAATTTCAGTCTGTGGGTCGAATAGAAATATTTAATCATTTTCTATACTTAAAATTGTTTATTAGTGTGCAAACAAATGACTAATATTGAATTAGATTATTGGTATTTGGTAGGAATATTTGAAACCAGTTCACTGTGTGCAAATTGATGATCAAAATTGAATAGAATTATTAATGTTAGATAGAAATACATGAAACCGTATAACTGAGTGCAAACAAATCGGCCCAAACTCATTTAAAAGTAACATTTCCAACAAACTATTCCCTTACAAATTATATATATATATATATATATATGTTGTATAGCAACATAATACATATGGATATACATGCAGAAACATATTCAACACAATAAGGACGAGCAAAGACACTTCTTTAGAAAAATATACCTTTCACTTTATTTGAAAGGGTTCGAAAGGGTTACTAAAGGTTTTACTGTGTGAGAGGTGAGTTGGAGACTGAACAGAACTGCAACATATTG
>OY757946.1:53838194-53940694 GCA_963585895.1 Sepioteuthis lessoniana
AACAATACTTGAAAACATTTAACTGTTTCAAAACAAATGAATAATTATTAATAGAATAATTCGTTATTAGATAGAAATAAGTGAAAGAATTTAACTGTGTGAAAAAATGAGTTCAAACTCGTTTGAAAATGTTATCTATAAAAAGTGTCTAGAAATCCGAACCAAATCCTATATATTTATATATATGTATAAAAAGGATTTGGCATTAAATAACCTATAATGGTTGATATGCCATTAAACCCAACCAAACCAAATCATATATATTCAATATCTATATATAAAAAGTGTTTGGCATTAAATAACCAACAATGGTTGATATGCCATAAGACCCAACCAAACCAAATCCTATATATTTGATATATGTATAAAGAGGATTTGGCATTAAATAGCCTACAATGGTTGATATGTCATAAAACCCAACCAAACTAAATCATATATATTTAATATATATGTATAAAAAGGATTTGGCATTAAATAACCTACAATGGTTGATATGTCATAAAACCCAAACCAAACTAAATCATACATATTTAATATATATGTATAAAAAGGATTTGGCATTAAATAACCTACAATGGTTGATATGCCATAAAACCCAACCAAACCAAATCCTATATATTTGATATATATGTATAAAGAGGATTTGGCATTAAATAGCCTACAATGGTTGATATGCCATAAAACCCAACCAAACCAAATCCTATATATTTGATATATATGTATAAAAAGATTTGGCAATAAATAAACTACAATGGTTGATATGCCATAAAGCCCAACCAAACAAAATCATATATATTTAATATATATGTATAAAAAAGATTTGGCATTAAATAACCCAACAATGGTTGATATGCCATAAAACCCAACCAAACATACCAAGCCTACAATATAATAGTATGCAAACCAATTAGTAATATTAAGTTGAAATAATTTGAAACCTGATAATGAGTCGTATTAGATAGGAATACTTGAAGCCCTGCGACTGTATAGAATTATTTGTATTGGATAGGAATACTTGAAATCATAAAACTGTGTTCAAAATACTCTTAAGAAACAACTGCATAAAAATATAATTATAAATGTACAGTGAATGTAATTCCCTAACCTCTTTGCATAAAATAATGCGAGACTGGTAGACATACCGTTAAGATCAATCAAGCGAGCAGGCTATCCTGGTACCCGGCTATACGATAACAAAGGATCTACCCTGAAAACTCTCGTGTTAAGAAAAGGGCCCATCATTAGAACTCTCGTCCCAGGTACGAGAAATGATCACATGATTGTGGGGGATGTTTTTAAAGCGTCGGTCAGTTATTAATCGACCGAAGACAACTAACGAATTAAATTTCAGAGTAAGCAAAACTGCCCCACCCTTAAGATTCAGCATTTTTTCCATTGGCTCAAAAAATATTACTTCACGTCTTCTTGATTTTCCACCAGTAGGGAAGAAGTTTAAAACACAGTAATAAATTGAGTGGTATTTTCATGTGACCATGTGTCTGATTTTTCGTTTTTTCCTGGTGTGAACTAATTGTGATCTCTAATTGTCACCCAAATCAATCATCGTGACACAGGGTAAGTAAGAAACAAATCGAATCAATTAGTTATATGATGGGGTGCTGAAAAGTTATCGGCCGAACCAAGTAGGGATTCATTTTTATAATGTTAGTGAACCTTCTGGAAGAGTTAAAAAAGAAACCTTAGAAATTATAAGAGTAAGTAAAAAGTTTTGCTATATTTCGGTACTTGTTCGTTTACGACGCGAATTTCACATGACCGAAGAAGTTCAATCCTTAGTAGGTACCCACTGTGGTTGGTAGTATTGTGGTAGTTGGTGTGTTGACACGTTGTGTATTGCTTCATTCTGAGTATGATTTGAAAGCTGCAATGTAATTTAATTCGGGAGCTTAATGCTTTACGAGTTCAAATGGAGTCATAACACCACGGAAGCAACCGAAAAAAAATTGTGCAAAAGGTGAAGACCCAAATGATCCAAGAACCAGATAGTTCAAGAAATTTCGCTCGAGTTACAAGAACCTCAACGATCAGGCAAGGTCAGTAAGCCTAAAAGCATGGATTTTCAAGACTGAGACCCAAACCTTTGAGGAAAATCCGACGAGTAGCACTTAGAGAGTATCAGGTGAGCTTGGCATTTCACTCGGCAAAATCATCTAGAGTTGCCGAATTGTGCTTCACATTACCAAAATATTGCAAAACTTTTGAATCACTTTAGTACATTTTAAATACCTTGTATTAATATCTGGAATAGCATGATGGCATATTGGCTGAAAACATTTCAATCACGCAGCCTTGTAATCTGAATTTTGATCAGAAATGTTCACTGTGAAATATTTCTCGTTTATTCAATATCTAAATCATGTATGACGTGATTCACGTTGCAAAATATATTGCAGATGTGGTTTTCGTAAAAGAGACCATCCATAACATGGCCACTAAGAATTGGCAGTGACATTCACAAATCATTCAATCGAAATTTACGCTGTGGAAAGACACAGGTGTGTCCGAAAGAGTCACACGCATTTCTTATATTATGTTCAAATATGGGAACTGGCCAATGAAATATGTATTTCAAATAAATATAAAACCATCCATTTAAAATATACATAAAATCATCTATATAAAGTATATCTAAAATCTCACTCTCAACATGACTGACCAAAAATATAAGTCAAGATGAATTTTTGTGAAAAAATATATATATATAAGATATAAAACTAACCAATGTATATAACACTGTGTGTGTATGAGTGTGTGTGTGTATATATATATATATAGGTATTATTCGGTCCAGTTAAACCAGAGATGGAAGTAATTCCTTCAGGACAAGAAAATCATTCAAAAGCTGAACATTTAAATTTTCCTGATAGAGAGCTCAATGTAATTAATATTACAGAGCAATACTTTCTTTAAAGAAAAAGAAAAAAACCAAAGACCGGTTATTTTAGGATTAAAAATTTATTTCCATCCTGTTTTGTGTTTCTGATTTAAACCAAAAACACGAAGAAAAATATAACAGGACTTCTTCAGATCTTATGGATAAAATAAAACAGAATAGACACGGGGTGGGGGAGAGGAAGAGAGGTGAAGAGTTATCTCCTCGTTTTATTAAAAAAAAATAGAAATAAATTGAGAACAAGGTAAATGAACGAAAATAAAATAAGATGAAAATAAAGAAAAGAAAAAACGTATCCAATATACGTACATGAAAAAATAGGTAACTGAGGAAATAGATTCGAAATTGATATAAGTTTTAATATTTTCCTTACAAAAATTTATTATATAAACAAAACACATAAAAGTTAATTATCGAACTTAACAAAAAAAGAAAATAAAGAAAATAAAGAAAAAAGTTAAATTACCATAATTCCAGCCGACGGTAAAATTAGAAAAATAAATAAAATAAATAAGTAAACAAAAAAACGGAAGTTTAATAAAATGAGGAGATAACTCTTCACCTCTCCCCACCCCCGTGTCTATTCTGATTTATTTTATCCATAAGATCTGAAGAAGTCCTGTTATATTTTTCTTCGTGTTTTTGGTTTACATCAGAAACACAAAACAGGATGGAAATAAATTTATAATCCTAAAATAACCGGTCTTTGTTTTTTTTTCTTTAAAGAAAGTATATATATATATATATATGTATACATATTTCTTTTGTCGGCCCAATGAGAGAAAAAGTAAATACTTTAAAATGAATAAGTTAACAAGAGAATTTGTTTTTAGATTTCTTATTCCTCTCCAACACGTGTTTCTGACGTTTTACGTCGTCTTCAGGAAGTAAACGGTTTGTTCTAGTGTTTCCTTTGGCTTGTATAGTGTTGATAAGTTTGTGGCTCTTTTTAATTCCGGAATTCCTTATCAAAACAGGCACCACTAAATAAACCGAAAGGATCACTAGAACAAGCTATTTGCTTCCTGAAAACGACGTAAAACATTAGAAATGCGTGTTGGAGAAGAATCAATAACATAAAAACAAATTCCCTTGTGGAGCTATATATATATATATATATACCTTTAGTAATTTCCTTTCAAATGAGCTACAATTCATGCTTTATATATCCATGTTTTATACGTATATGTAAACTTAATGGTTTGTTTTGGATTTGCGCTTAGAACGATCCTCAAAGGCTTGGTAAGGGGACTGGAGGAGTTAGAAAAAGGAGGACAAGCCGAAACTATCCCAAATAGAGCATTGTTAAGATCGGCCAGAATACTGAGAAGAGTCCTAGAAACCTGGGGAGAATGACAGTCACTCAGACTTCAGTAAAAACTCACCAACTCACACTGGTGTGAAAAACTTGCAAGAGTAAATAATCATAATAATACGACAGGGTAGGACAAGTGATCCATTGGGGATTGCAAAAAAAGAAAAGTCTGATCATGCTGGTAAATGGTATATGCACAAACCAGAGTCTTTTCTTGAAAACTTGGCACATATAATATTTTTTGGACTTTGAGATTCAAAAAGATTGTCTGAAAGATAAAAAAAAACAATGAATGAATAGAAGTGCCAACCAACAAGGAAAGCATCGGAAAATTTAGAGAAAAAGAAAACTTCAAATATTTGAAAATATCAGAAGTAGATACCATCAAGCAAAATATGATAAAATATACAGTAAGAAACGATCACCTCAGAAGAACAAGTTTTTTTTAAACCAAACTTTAAAACTGTCTTTAATCAAAGGAATAAATACCTTGGTTGTATTACATGTTTGATTGTTGTATCCTTTTAAAAGTAGAAAAGACAGGAAATATGGACCATAGAAATACGAGAATCATCATATATGTTTCCAGAATTTTTTCGTACGGGCTCTTTTATTGATAGTACACACATGAAACCCTTGTCCTCTTCGAAGTAATTTCCCCCGGCTACAATCCACTTGTACCGTTCAAAAAACTTCTGGAAGGCCCCATGGAAGTCCTCATGTGTGAGCGTGTCAATGACCATCGTCACAGCCGCTTTCATCTCCTAAATTGTCTCATAACGACAGCATTTTAGCTTAGGGAATAACCAAAAGTCACTGGGAGCAAGGTCTGGACTATAGGGAGGGTGAGGAACTGTGTTGATTCCCATCTTGGTCAAATAGTCTTTGACAAGGATGGAGTTGTGGACTAGTGCATTGTCCTGCTGGAAATGCCACTGATCCGATTTGAAGAGTGCTGGTCTCTTCCGACGAAATCTCTCCTGAACTCCCTTAAACCTCAACATAGTATTCCTTGTTGAATGTCTGTCCAGTGGGAACCCAGTGCATGTAGATCATGCCAGTGCTGTAAAAAAAAGGGGTCATCAAAAGTTTTTGGGTGGATTTGGTCTGTCTGGCCTTCTTGGGTCTGGGGGAGCCAGCATGCTTCAACTGGGAACTCTGTCTCTTGGTATCTGTGTCATAGCAGTAGATTCAGGTTTCATCGCATGGCATTTTTTCCAAGTTTAAAAGAGAATTTTATTGCATATCGATCTTCTAAAGTCCAGATTGTATTTTTGAAATTCACCAGCTGTGACAATCAGGCTTTAGTAGGGTGTATTCGAATTCCTGCTGTAGCAGTTCATTTAAACCTGGAATCATAAAAATTGGTCAGTCATCTCATAAGATGTATAGCAATAACATACTGAATTTTCAAGTGTCTACAACAATTCTAAATGCCTGTACAAGAAAGTCTTAAAAAAAAAAAGAAACTTATTGAATGCACCACGTTTGGACTTTAGAACAAAGAAATCGATGATAATGTACAAGTCATTGCATCCAAATAATAATATCGATCGATATAATAATGATATCGATCTATATAAGAAGAAAAGATGCAGAAAATAACCCACTTGGATTCACAGTTATAAAGATGCTGCAATTCCCTATATTAGATAGAACGAAGACTCATTACAACGACCAGTAACAGGATTAACGATGAGAATAATTTAAAAAAAATAAATAAATTGAAAAAATCTAAAAAAAAAAAAAAAAACAGAAATGGAAGAAAAAACTATATAGATAGTTTATGCGACAACCTCAGAAAATTGAACGAGTTTTGAGGAGGATTTGGCTAAGAAGGTGAAACCAGAAGAGAGAAACGAGATTTCTTTTAATAGCACCACAAAATAATGTCATACAAACCAATTACGTTAAAACAAAATTAATAATACGTTGCCGAACAGCAAGTGTAGGCCATGCATCAGATTGATATTAAAAGAATCATAAGTAGGCACAACTGGATGGTCCACTCGGAACTGTGTAAGGGATTTAAATTTGACCATGACACAAATGGTACACGTGCAGACTAGAATCTGTCCCAAAAAATGAGTACAATTGGAGATTTGGAGAAACAAACTGATTACCAAAGTTCGACAAGAAGATAAAATTTTGTGTTGATTAGCGAAATGAACAGAAGAAAAGAACCGGTCATCTCAGGGAATTTGTTGTTCCAACGGATAACAGACTGAAAAATGAAAGAAAGTGACGCGATTGAAAATCACATGGATCTTGACGGAGAGTTGAACAAAATGTGTACCATGAAGGTGACAGTGATCTGGACATAGCTAAGAAGACGGAAACCTCTAAAGACAAACTGAATCTCTTTTAATAGTTACAACAATAAACGCTTCTAGAACCAATTACGTTTAAGCAAAGATTTATTAAAGGCAGAATAGCATGTGTTGTTGTGGACCAGTAAAAGGTCCGGAAGAAAGACACGAACCCGGGATTATGTGAAACAAGTATACTGAACGAAAGTATATATACAACATAGGTAAAAGAGTGTTGAACATCTGTCTGATTGGCAGAGTGTTAGGCTGGAGTTAACTGAACACCTAAATGAATATTCTCCCGATATCCATAGTAATAGGAAAAGTTCATTATAGTCCGTAACGTAGGTACCATAACAGTTATGTCGACACAGAGATGAAACTGTTAATCTTATTATAAACGAATGCAGCAAACTTTCACAAAAGAAGGACAAGAGCAAGTATGATTGATTGGGGAACGTGATACAATGGGAATTGGGCAAGAGATTAAAAGTTAGACATGCTGACAAAGGGTGTACCCACCAAAACTAGGATCTGTCCCAGGAAATGAGACACATGAAAAAATCTCAAACTCTGATATACAAAGGGATCAACCAATTCGGGCCAGAAGACCAGTCTTTGTGGTCATTAATAAAGAAAAAAAGAACTTAGCGTCGAGTAGATTTTGTCATTTCGGCAGATCACAGTATGAAAATAAAGGAGAAAAATTAGACAAATACTTGATTCTTGCCAGAGATCTAAAAAAAGCTGTGGAATTTGAAGATTGTCAGTAGACCAAATATGGTTGGAGCCCTCAGAACAGTCTTCGAGATCCTGGAGAATACACAAAGGAAACTGGAGATCAGAGAGAGAAAAGTAACCATCTAGACCAGAGCACTTATAAAATCGGCAAGGTTATTAAGAACAGTCTTAAATATAAAAAAAAAAGACTAGCTGTAGCTTACACTTCAGTTTGATCTGATTTGAAAATCATATAATAGGTAAAATAATAATAATAATAATAATAATAATAATAATAATAATAGAGGGATAAGTACCTCGACCTTGCTAGGGAATTGAAAAAAGTATGGAACACGCAGGTGATAATCATAACAATTGTAATTGGTGCCTTTAGAACAGTAACAAAAGAATTGCTAAAAGGACTAGAGGACTTGGAAGTTGGCGGACGAGTGGACACAATCTAAACGACTGCATTTGTGAGAACGGCCAGAATACTGAGACGAGTCCTGGAGACTTGAGGAGACTTGCTGTCACTCAAACTCCAGTGAAAAACCATCAGCTAACACTGATGTGAAGAACTCTAAAGGAGTAAATAATAATAATAATAAACTATGGAACATGAAGGCGACAATTATACCAATTGTAATTGGTGCGTTTGAAACAGTAACAAAAGGATTGCTAAAGGGACTAGAGGACTTGGAAGTTGGCGGACGAGTCGACACCATTCAAACGAGAGCATTATTGAGAACGGCCAGAATACTGTGAAGAGTCCTAGAGACTTGAGGAGACTTGCAGACTCCAGTGAAAAACCATCGACTAACGCTGATGTGAAAAGCTCTCATGAGTGAATAATAATAGATTGTTCCAGTGGATCAAAGAGTGAGAATCAAAGAAAGCGAAACAAGAGTCAAGTACTTAGACCTTTCCAGAGACCTGAGAAAGCAGAGGAAAATGGAGGTGACGGTAATACAAGTTGTGACTGGAGCACTTGGAACGGTACTTAAAGTTTTGAAAAGAAGATTGGAAGACTAGAAAAGCGGATGACAAATCGAGACTATCCAGATTATAGTATTTTTGAGATCGGTTGGAATACTGAGAAAAGTCCTGGAGACCTGAAGAGACTTGCTGGTGTGAAGAATTCACTATAATAATAATAATAATAATTATTATTATTATTATTATTATTATTATTATTATTATTATTATTATTAACCGGCTCATTGGCCTAGAGGGTAGGGTTTTCGCCAATGGTCCGGCAGCCCGGAGTTCAATCCCAGGTCGAGTCATACCAAAGACTTAAAAAATGGTACTTGATACCTCCTTGCTTAGACACTCAGCATTATAAGGTGTGTGCCAAGGGTAAAGTGGAGCAATCCAGGGAAAGGAGTAGCGCCCTCTCCTACACCTCGGTGTAGCAGCTATTGGAAATGGAGCCTTCAGGTTGCCCTCGACTAAAGGGAGACAACTCTACTTACTTATTATTATTACAAGAAGAAGAAGAAGAAGAAGAAGAAGAAGGATTTTAGCGTTCAGTTATGTTTTCAAGTATACCTGTCCAATACTAATAATTTTCAAAGAGATGTATTTGGTCCAATGATAAAAACCCTAACTGGGTTTAACGGCAAATAAGAGATGACATCCCACTTCCAAGCGTTCTAAAACAAGAGACCCGTAACCGGATTTAATTTAAAATCACACCGAGGAACCTCGCGAAAAAATTAAACATTGAATAAATGCTTAACAAAATGTAGATTTATTAAATAATCAATTATATTTTGATTAAATGATAAGGCACAATCTGATATATAATGGATCCAGAGTGTAATGGCTCGAAAGGGCTAACTCAACATCAGATGCAATTTAGCGTCATAACTTGGACATCCTATTCTTTTTAAGGGGGTGGTCATACCACTCAGCAATGGAGGTTGTCGGCGTATTCTAAGCTATGACGACAGGATGTGCAGATTATATATATATATATATATATATATATATATATATATATATATGAGTAGGCTGAAATCGATTTTATTTAACTTCCTCTTGGCAATGTTTACCAAGAGGAATGGTCAATATAATAGAATTTCCATTTCACTCTGAGCTAATTGCATACACAGAATATTTTAAAATAAAGCCCGTCTTAAAGTACACGTTCATTACACATTCTTTTTTAATAATAATAATAATAATAATAATTCAAAAATGCCTGAATAATGGCACAGAAAAAAAAATCAGTAAAATATGAGGGTGACGGTGATAGCGATTTTAGGCGGAGCACTTGGGGACGGTTCGTAAAAGACTGGAAAAAAGACTGGTGGACTTGAAAATCGGAGAGAGTATCGAGACCATCCAGACGACAGCATTGTTGAAATCAGTTAAAATACAGAAAAAAGGTCTAAAGATATGCAGTCACTCGGACACCTGAGAAAGCCCATTAGCAAACACAAGTGTAAAAAGAACTCGCAAAGAAAAAAATAGAAATACATGGACCTTGCCGGAGAACTAAAAAGCTGAGCAGACTTGATATCATTCGAGCATCAGGTGACTCCACTAGTTAAAACAGGAATGAAAAAATCGTAAAGAAATTATAATAATAATAATGGTATATGTACAACCCAGCACCTGTCCTAGAAAATGACACGCATAAACTCCTATGGGACTTTAACATACAAACGGATCACCTAATCCCGGTCAGAAGACCAAACCTTATAATAATCAACAAATAAAAGAGAATTTGCAAAATTGTCGACTTTGCTGTCCCGGCGGACCACAGAATAAATCTGAAGGAAAGTGAAAAGAAGGATTAGTACATCGGCCTTGCTAGAGAATTGAAAAAGCCGTGGAACATGAAAGTAACGATTGAGCTTTAGGCACAATAACTAGAGGATTATTAAAAGGCTTGGAGGACTTGGAAGTTGATGGACGGGTAGAGACTATCCAAACGACAGCATTGCTGAGAACGGCCAGAATCCTGAGACGAGTCCTGGAGACTTGAGGAGACTTGCTGTCACTCAAACTCCAGTGAAAGACTATCAGCTAACGCTGATGTGAAAAAACTCTAATGCAGTAAATAACTATAAGAGGAGGAAGAGGACTTACCAGCATCGAAAACAGCACTGACGCATCGATACAAAGGCTCGAAGACTACATAGGAAAACACGAACGAGGACTGACTGCAGCCATCAGAAACAATGCAGACAACACGATGGATAATAGAATGGCAATAACTAGGAAACAAAAATGGGAAGAAAAACTAGTCTATGGGCGTTTTGCTGTCCCGGTTGACCACAGAATAAAACTGAAAGAATGTGAAAAGAAGGATAAGTACCTCGACCTTGATAGGGAATTGAAAAAACTGTGGAACATGCACGTAACAATTACACCAATCGAGATTGGTGTTTTTGGAACAGTAAAAGAAGTGGAGGATTTGGAAGTTAGCAGACGAGTGAAGACCATCCAAACTACAGCATTATTGAAGACGGCCAGAATACTGAAAAAAGTCCTGGAGACATGAAGAGACTTGCTGTCACTCAAACTCCAGTGAAAGACCATCTGCTAACACTGATGTGAAGAACTCGGAAGGAGTAATTAATAATAACAATACGCAACAAAACAGCAGATGTAGATTATATGGTGATAGAGACGGAACGATCGATCAGAAAAAAAGCGAATGCAGCAAATTAGCAGAGAAAGGGTATAATGCTAGACACGAATGAATGGGCTTGATGATTTACTGGGAATTATGCAAGAAATTTAAAGTTGACCCTACGAACAAATGGTGTATGCTCACCCCTGCATCTGTCCTGGATAATGAGCTGTGCAAACTCTTCTTGAGATACAAACGGATCACCAAATCTCAGCCAGACGACCAGACCTTATAATAATCAACGACAAAAAACAAGATAGAGAACTTGTAGAATAGTGAACTTTGCTGTCCTGGCTGACCACAGAGTAAAATTTAAAGAAAGTGAAAAGAAAGATAAATACCTAGACCTTGATAGGGATTTGAAAAAACTGTGGAACATGAAAGTGACGGTGATACCTATTGTCATTGGTGCTCTTGGTACAGTCACCGAAGGATTGATATAAGAACTAGAGGATTTGGGAATAACAAGAAAAGTGGAGACCATCCAAATTACTGTATTATTGAGATCAGCCAGAATACTGAGAATAGTCCTGGAAACTTAAGGAGACTTACTATCATTTAAACTTCAGTGAAAGACAATCAGTAGATGCTGGTGGAAAATAACTCTTAAGGAGTAACAATAATAACAAAAATCGATACTCCCCCACAGAATTGCCAGTGTAGGCTACGTGGGTGATCGAGATGGTAGAGTTAAACACATAAGTGAATGCAGAAAACTGGCATAAAAACTGAAATGACTGGGTGGGAAAGTTAATCCATTAGGAATTGTGAAGAATAGTGAAATTTGACCATACTATCAAAGGGTTTATGCAAAAACAATTTGTTCAAGAAACGAAAAACAAAATTCTGTCGGATTTTCTGATAGAATATATTGCTGTGTCAGCGGGACACAGAGTGAAAATAAAAGAAAGACAAAAAATAGAAAAATGCCAGGATGTTGCCAAAGAACTGAAAAAGTTGTGGAGCATGAAGATGACGGTGATACCAATTGTATTTGGAGTACTTGGGACAGACCTCAAAGACTTAGAAAAATGACTGATTAATAGAATTGAAACCATTCAGTCCACAACTCGGATATTTAAAAGAGTCTGATAGAACTGAGGAAACTTGTTGTCACACAGTCTTCATGAAAAAATCACAAGTTAAAACTGCTTTAAATCCATCCTGGAGAATGAGACTTATTCTCTGTGATTTTGAGATACACATAGATAATCTAATCCCGGCCACAAGACCAGTGTAAGTGATAATAAAAAAAAAAAAATGAAAGAGAGCTTGCCGTATTATGAACTTTGCCATTCCCGCGAACCACTGAGTGAAAATTAAAGACAGAGAAAAGCTGGACAAATACGTGGAGCTTGCCAGAGAAAAAGAAAGGTGTGAAAAATAAGGACGACGGTGACTGTAATTGGCTTGGAACGGTCCTCAGTGGTTTGGAAAGGAGGCTGGAAGAGTTGGAAATTGAAAGACAAATCGAATCAATCCAAATTACAGCATTGTTGAGATCGGCCAGAATACCAAAACGAGACCTGTTGACCTGAGGAGACTTGTTGTCATTCAGTCCCCAGTGAAAGACCATGCGCTAAAACGGGTGCAAAAAAACTCCCAAACAGTAAAATAATAATAATAATGAATATAACGGATCACTTAATCTCGGCCAGACGATCAGACATAGTGACAGTCAGCAAAAAAAAAAAGTCTGCTGAAGAGTGAATTTTGTCGCCTTGATAGACCACAGAGAAAAATCAAAAGAAGACGAAAAGAAGGATAAATATATGGACCTTACTTGAAAGCTAAAGAAACAACGGGACCATGCATGTGATAGTAATTCCAGTTGTAATTGGTGCACTTGGAACAATCGTCAAATGATTGGTAAAGGGACTGGAAGATTTGGAAATAAGAGGACAGAGAGCGACCATCCATATTAGAGCATTAAGATCGGACAGAATATATAGAAGTGTCCTGGAGACTTAACGACGCTTGCTGTCAAACAATCTCCAGTGAAAAACCATCAGCTAAGGCTGGTCTGAAAAACCTTCAAAGTGTATAATAATAATAATACATAGAAAAACACGAACGAGGACTAATTACAACCATCAGAGTCGATACAGACAACACGATAAACGAAAGAATGACAACAACCAGGAAACAAAAATGGGAAGGGAAACAACTCTATGGCCGCTTTAAGCGTCTAATAAACAATATCTCACACCAGAAAACCAGGACCTGGCTAAGAAAAGGAAACCTTAAGAGAGAAACGGAATCCCTCCGAATAGCAGCACAGGACAATGCCATAAGAACGAATCATATCAATGCGAGAATAGATAAAACGCAACAAAACAGTAAATGTAGGCTATGCGGTGACAGAGAGGAAACGATCAATCACATAATAAGCGAATGCAGCAAATTAGCACAGAAGGAGTACAAGAGGAGACACGACTGGGTCGGCAAGGTGATCCACTGGGAAATGTGCAGGGAATTTCAATACGACCTTACAAACGAATGGCATATGCACAACCCGGCGCCTTTCCTAGAAAATGACTCGCATAAACTCCTATAGGACTTTAACATACAAACGGATCACCTAATCCCGGCCAGAAGACCAGACCTCATAATAAGAGAAAAGAAAGAAAGAGAATCTGCAAAATTGTTGACTTTGCTGCCCCAGTGGACCACAGAATAAATATGAAGGAAAGTGAAAAGAAGGATATGTACCTCGACCAAGCTAGAGAATTAAAAAAAACTGTGGAACATGAAAGTAACGATTGTGCCAATTGTGATTGGTGCGTTAAGCACAGTGACTAAAGGATTATTAAAGGGCCTGGAGGACTTGGAAGTTGGCGGACGAGAAGAGACTATCCAAACGACTGCATTTGTGAGAACGGCCAGAATACTGAGACGAGTCCTGGAGACTTGAGGAAACTTGCTGTCACTCAAACTCCAGTGAAAAACCATCAGCTAACACTGATGTTAAAAACTCTTGAGGAGTAAATAATAGTGTAATTTTCTAGTAGACGCAAATCATATCATCCAGGTTAAACGTTCAGACAAAATCGTCAAACATTAAAAGAAAAAAGTTTATTCATAAATAGAACCATTCTATCAACTAAGAATACGTCCGTAAAAGAATTTTAAAATCTCTTAAAATACCAAGATATTGAAATTAAACCCGCCAAAATATGACAACTCAAAAATCAAACAATAGCAGTTTTTTATAGCAGCCCTTGGGATTATCTAAAATGATGTTAACAAAATTCTAGAGTCATAGGAACTGTTCAAAATTCTCAACACTATTCTTCCAATAATCGCTTTTAGCCTTCATAAATCTCTCTCCATGTAAATCTGTCTGTGTAAATTGAATGGCTGCATATTAAAAGAAATTAATCAGTGGAAGACAGAGACAAGAAATGAGAGAGAGAGAGAGAGAGAAGAGAGAGAGAGAGAGAGAGAGAGAGAGAGAGAGAGAGAGGCTGAGATATGAGAAAGACAGTCAAAAACAAAAGACAGAGGATACGGACAGGCAAAAACAACGAATAAGAGAGAGAGAGAGAGAGAGAGAGAGAGTGAGAGAGCATGACGTATAGACAGAAACAAGGAGACAAAGAAAAAGAGAGAAGCAAGACGAAGAGACATACATACACACACACACACAGAAAGAGAAACAGAGAGACAGTCAGAGAGAGAGAGAGAGGGGGGGAGGGGGTAAAAACAGAGAGAAACAAACGGAGAGAAAAATGGAGAGGCAAGCCTGGCTGAAAACAATGAGTGGGAAAGAGAGAGAAGAGGGCGAGACATACAGACAGAAAAAGGAGACAGAGAAAAGGAGAGAAGCAAAACAGACAGAAAGACACACACACACAGAACCAGGGAGACAGTCAGAGAGAGGGGGTAAAACATACAAACAGAAATAAACACACACACACACACACACACACACAGTGGGGGGGGGGCGAAGCAGACAGAAAGAAAGAAAAAGAGGGAGAAAGATAGAGAAACAATACTTACAGTGAAAGAAACAGAGAGACAGGCCTGATAGACAGACAGAAAAAAAGAAAGACAGAGACAGAGAAAGACAGACAGACAGACACATTGAAAGATACAATAAAATCAAAATTAAATGGGTAGGCTTGTTTGGTCTAAAAATCTATATTATAGTTGGCTGGAACAAATTCAATCTATCAACATAAGTCGATGATATGTGCGTAAGTACGGATGTAAATACTTGTAAAATCTTACAGGAATATCTTGACAAAATAACTTCATTAATGTCTACTAACCTTGGTATATTGGTTAGAGTGCGCGCCAATGGCTCAAAAATGGTACTTGATGCCTCCTTGCTTAACACAGAGCATTATAAGGTAGGGATCAAGGGTAAAGTGGGTCAATCCTGGGAAAAGAAGTAGCACCCTCCCTACACCTTGGTATAGTAGCTATCGAAAAGGAAGCCTTAGGGTCACCCTCGACAATGGTCGGGTCGACTAATTTTATTATGACAAGTAAAATTGGTTTCATTAAAAGTCGTTTTTATTAAATTGGTGTTTATTAAATCATCATCATCATCATCATCAAGTCGCGCTTGCAGCACGGTGTTCCCAGACTCACTCTTGCCATCCATCCCTATCATCTATTGTTCCTGGCAGGTTATCAAGATTGCTTCTTGTGTCCGTACAGAGCTGATGTAAGTCTTTGCTGGATGTCTATCCCAGGGACATCTATGTGCCAGAGTCCATAAAAGAATGTCGATTCATCCTGGTTTCTATAGCAGTGCACTGCTTGGGTTGTCCATCTTTTAAGACTGATTTATGAGATAGGAGGCGGGTGGCCGTATAGCTGCTGTTTTGTAAGCAATTGCTTCCAGGATTTGTTCAAGGAGCATTCTTGTGTCAATCCCATTTAGCTTTTTCTCGATTTGTTTTGTTATCACCCATGTGGTGCATCCATTTAATAGTATGGACATAGCTACAAGAAATCCTGTTTTATTTCATCGGAGAGATTGTATTTCCATATGATCGAATCCTTGATTCCATGACTTCGCTAAGCATATGCTGAAATCACTTTCGGTAGATGAGATGTTGCTGCCGAGGTATGTGAACTTGCCCAATAATTCTAGAGGCTTTGCCACTGAGAGAGGGGATCGCTCCTTTTCATTTAAACACGTGTAATCTGTTCTATTGGCTTTCACTTAGAGGTCAGTGCCTCCTGCAGCTTGATGCAGGGTATACAGTAGGGATTCGGTTTGGGCTAGTGTATTTGCGAGAAGCGCTAGGTCATCTGTGCAGTCTGCATCTCTCAGTTTTTGCAGGATATCATCTTGTTCTTGCTTTTTTCAAAATTAAACCATTTTCTTTGATTATGTGTATAGATGTTTGGAGTACGTAATCGAGGCAGAGTATAAACAAATATTGTGCTAATATATCTCCTTGCAAAAGGCCAACGTCAATGTCGAAGGAGTCAGTGAGTAAGACATTACTTTTGTAAAACAAGCGGTAGGTGTTGAAGTTGGTCAATAGTTTTCCATCCCTTTTTGAAATTTTCAATTTTGTCATGGTTTGGTTTCTTTGTTTAATGGCATATCAACCTTTGTAGGTTATTTCAATGCCAAAGCCATTCTCCTAGAAGAACAATAGTGGTACTGTTTAACCCATAGCTGGGAGGATAAGGGGGTTTATACCTTTCCCAAGGTGAACGTAATAGCGCGACTGGAGTTCGAACTCGCTTACTGCGATTCCGCAGTCCATCGCTTTAACCATTACACCCCCTATTTTGTCAAGAAAGACTCTTCTCAAGTAAAAAAAATCTGCAAGATATTCTCCATTTTTATTTGGCAAGTTGCGTAAGCAAAATCTATTATTGTCATATTTGCCTCTTTAATTATTCATTTCCTCACCGATGATCAGAACGTTGTGAATAGAAACGTGTCGAGAAAGGGCGGATAACCCGTTGAAAAATGTTATGATATCCGACTCATCTCTGTCCTAAGTGGGGCGATCGTTGTACCGGAATTGTCATTAACTATAGCACCCATGGTAAAATAATTAGGGACTCCGGTTGTTTGTGAGTTGTTTTCCAACAAGATTTACTGGTCTACCACGAGACAGTAAAAATGAAAGGAACATAGGTTATCGATTATATGGAAGTCGGATCTATCCGATGAAATTAAATAAGATTTCTTCCAAGTATAGTTTGTATCAATACTACTTTATAGATACACCACATGGATGCCGACAAAACGCCTAGAGAAAAAGAATGCTACTTGCTGTTTTGAACAAATCCTGGAAGCAGCACCCCGCGACTCAACAGTTGTACAACCGCCTACTTCCCATCTCACAAACCATCCAAGTAAGACGAACAAGATATGCAGAACACTGATGGAGAAGCAAGGACGAACTCGTAAGTGACGTTCTCCCATGAACCCCGAAACATGGAAATGCCAGTGCTGGTCGACCAGCAAGAACGTACCTGTGCAGACATAGGATGCAGTTTACAGAACCTGCCAGGAGTGATGGAGAGTAGGGACGGATGGAGAGAGAGAGAGAGAGAGAGAGAGAGAGAGAGAGAGAGAGAGAGAGAGAGTCTTAGAAATCCGTGCTAGCAGCACGACTTGATGATGATATATATGACCGTACAATGAACAGGATAATAAACTCCAGGCATAAAATAACCCTAGACGTGCTAGCATGCCGTTAAAATCGATCTGTCCTTTGGTTATCAGTATGAGTTACCAGTTTAAAAAATTTTCTCACTTCAACTTAGACTACGTAGAACGTTATCTCGACTTTCCAATGACGTTAGTATCGCGCCCTACGATTTAAATGAACATCAAGGTATTAAATAGGTCTTCAACATTGGCTTCACAAGTGAGTTAACGGAAATTCTCTTATCGTTCAGTGTAATGACATGTCATCTTGTCAATCTATTCAAACCTTACATCATCCAAATAGATTTTACTTTATTGTTTGAATGTGTGTATGGTAAAGTGAATTAATAAAATCAACTGAGATGAATTATTAAATGAATATGTATTATAGTAATTTGACAGTGACTACTACCTCATAACATCGTTATCTGGTTTTGGTTACTGGTTGAAATTCGGTTTGTAATATATAAAATTAGACGTTAAAAAAAAAGAAGAAGGATTGTAATAATTCATTGCTTGCTACTTTGCCATATTCATATCTGTTGAACAAATAAGTTTGAAAATAAATTGTAGTTTTTATCTGTTAATAATTCTGCAGAAATGTCTGCCATATTAAATTTATATCGTGTCGTTGTGGCGGTAGAAAATATGTCGGTTACTAAGTATATATAAAGAGAGGGGGAAAAGGACGTGAGAAAAAAGAGTTAGATCACTAAATCACAAGGGAGAGAGAGAGAGAGAGAGAGAGAGAGAGAGAGAGAGAGAGAGCAAGTGATCGAATGTCTTACAGAATTCATCTCTCCATTTTGTAAGAAGGAGTCTTTCATTCTGTCGAGCAACTAAGCTCAAAAACCAGTTTTTTTTCTATAAAATAATTGGAAATGACAAAGATCTTTGCCATTGTTTTTCTGGGTTCGTCTTTTCTCTTACCACCGATATTATCCCTCAAGTGGAAATGTGAAGGGGGTTGAAAAACTGGTGACGTTAAAGATTATTTTGATTAAAGCGAGTGATAAAAAAGGTTAGCGTTAGGATTTCAATGTGATTGATTGGTTTTAATGGCATGTCAACTCATCTAGGGTTATTTTATGCAAAGAGATTTGAGAATTGTCGTCAATGTACATTTGTATTTACATTTTTTCGTGTAGTTGTTTCTCAAGAGTTTTTTTTCTCACAGTTACGTGGTTTCAAGTATTCCTATCTAATACAAACAATTTGCACACAGTTGTATGGTTTCAAGTATTCCTATCTAATACAAATAATTTGCACACAACTCTATCGTTTTAAGTATTGCTATCTAAATGAAATAATTTTCATACATTGGTATGGTTTTCTAGTATTCCTATCTAATTCAAAGTTTTGCACACAGTTGTATGGTTTCAAGTATTTCTATCCAATACAAATAATTTCCACGCAATTGTATCGTTTCAAGTATTTCTATCTAACACTTAAATGATTTTAAGTAGTTATTTTTTTTGCAAATCGTTATATGGTTTCAAGTATTCCTATTTAATACAAATAATTTTCACACAATTGTATTGTTTCAAGTAAGTAATGATTGTATTCCTTAGAAAATAATTATAACAAGTAACTATTCACATTAGAAATAATTCTCAGATATATTGTTTCCAGAGTTCTTATCTAATATGATTTTTTAAAGATACATTTGCCCTAGAAACGGAACCCACACAGACACTACCACTCCATGTCAGAGTGGAATTGGGAGAAATGGCATTGAATGAGTATTCCACATTTAGATCTGGAACCTCACCATCAGCTGTAGGTTAGTGTTATGACTTACGACATCACTTTTCGGGGATCTTACTTCTCTGCCGAGAATAGACAGTGGACCAGTTTCTTATATTTTGTCGGGGGGGGGTTAATGTTTAAGAATACTCTTTTAAGTGCATCCGATTAAACTTTAGAAGTTACAGAGACTTTTCTCCTCCCAATGAAAGACGGTTTGGAAACTTACGGTGATATCCAACCTGAATTAGTAATAAATGTACAAACCAAATTGTAAATGTATGTTTATTCATAAACTGGAACGGGTGAGAACGTTGTGAGAGACCCTCAACGTTTCAATATAAGGATAAAGATCATTTTATGATCCTACCCTTGACAATGATTGCCCAGTCAGCTGGGGCTGTGGAATACACTGACTGCACCTCTTCAGAGGGGTAAGACCCGCCCCTAACCAGTGTCCTGGATATGACACTAAACAATCTGATGGTGATGTTCCAGCAGTGTTGGAGCTTTGGGGAATGCGGAGCACCACTTCATTGCCATTGCTCCCAGGTTCACTCTGGCCCGGAGTGGTAGCACCTGATAGAGCCCTATCTATGGGGTAAATAGAATTAACAGCATACTTATGCTAAACGGAATTGTTTGATTAAACTGAATAGCTTGAAATAGAAATGTTTTTGACAATTAAACCGCACTTACATTTAAACTACGTGATTATGCTTAACTGAATTATTTGAAATAGAACTGTTTTTTGACATTAAAACTATTTACAATTAACTGAATTGTTACAAATAACTGCTTGAATAGTTTGAAATAGAAATGTTTTTAACAAACTGTGTACTTATGCTTAACTGAATTGTTTTAAATAGAACAGATTATTCACATAAAAATGGATTTGGCGTTAAATAACCTACAAAGGTTGATATGCCATTAAGCCCAACAAAACAAACCAAACCTAAAAATGCTTTTTTTACAATTAAACTGTACTTATATTTAAAACTGCGTGCTTTTGCTAAACTAAATTGTTTTAAATTGAAATATTTTTGACACTACAACTGTACTTACACTAAACTGAATAGCTTGAAATAGAAATGTTTTTTGCAATTAAACTGTGTACTCATGCTAAACCGAATTGTTTAAATAGAACTGATTATTTACATAAAATGGATTTGGCGTTAAATAAACTACAAAGGTTGATATGCCATAAAACCAAACCAAACCAAACCAAACCAAACCAAACCTTGGCAATGATGGAATAAGTAAATTTAAAGGATATTTCCTTATGTTTTCTTTATTTCATAAGATATGAGCTAATAAAAGATAAAAACCAAAAATTGTTGTTTTTTTTAGTAAATGAACATTTCAGCTTCATAAAAAATACCTTAAATAAACTAGATAGAATTATTTAAACCAATGGAATAGCTTTTTTCCAGCCATGTAGAATAAAATAGAGAAAAACTCAATATTGAGGAAATAGTTATGAATTAATTGACAAAAAATTGGAAGTAATATTTCTTAAATCCTCTTCAAGCTTTCATGACATGGATTTTACTAATATATATATATATATATATATATATATATATATATATATTTGCATTCCATGCTAAGAAAATTCTTTTTTTCTAAGTGGTCACGCAATATGCCATGAATTGTTAATTCGGCATCGTTTATATGTGGCATGAACCGGTGGCCCAGTGGTTGAGTTTTGGCTTCTACATTCCGTGGTTGTTGGTTCGATCTCCAGTGGTGAAGATCACGGTGTGCACAATGAGACCTCATAACGTCGAAGCAGTAGATCACTGCTTCGTATGTAGGTATTTCCCGGATTTTCTTGTCTTGGTAATTCTAAAATATTTATATTTCTAAAAAAAATTTTTTTTTGGAAATCGTATATATATATATATATATATATATATATGACTGATTTCCATGTTAAGAAAAAGATGATACTATTTGAACAAAAATTGGCTCAAGAAGCTATAATTTTTATCTGTATTTTGGCACTTTTTGTCCAATCAGCACTTTCCCACGAGTTTAAAATATTTTTGTGATACTTCACTGACGACAATATTTGACTTTCCAGGAAAAATTGAAGGATCAAAACTCAAGATAACTTTTAAAAAATTTTCCTTCCTAGTTTGTTAGAAATACATTTTTTTAACCAATTAGATTCATTGATAAATGATCTTTTTTTTAATCTACCACAATTGGATAAATATTGGATAAATAAATAAATCTTTTTTTAATCTACCACAATTGGATAAATACGCGAAGAAATAAACATTTCGTCAGCCAGTATGGAATTCATTTCATACTGACTCAGTCTTTCCATCTATTTCTTTTGAGTGGAAATCCACATTCTTTTATTTCAAGAATACATTTTATTTCAACATTGTTTATCCGTTTAGATATTTGTAAAGATACGCTTTTTGTAACTTATGTTACTGGAGATCACAATTATTAAAATGACTTCAGCATAAAATGGTCCAACAAGGGTTAACACGCAATAAAAGCAACGGGAAAACCAACTTTAAATAATAATTTTCTCTTTTATTAGTAAAAAATCATTCAAGAAAGACGTTACAAATTTTGTTAAATCTTTTGAGCGGCACTGAAATTATTTTTTCTTTGAAGAAGTTTCTGGAATTGTAGTTTCAACAACCACATCAGTTCTATGTTTAAGTTTCTTGGACGGGGGTGCCCGTGTGGCTTAGTGACCAACGCACTAGACTGCACCAACGTAATAAGTGAGTTCGAATTCTGGTCGCGTTATTATATTCACTTTCCGATTAATATCCTTAGGAAAAAAAGAAGCCCACTCATCACCCTAGCTATGACTGAAATAGCAACATGCCTATAATTCTATGGGACGGCTTTGGCATTGAGTAACCCACAAAGGTCGATATGCCATTAAATAAAGAAAGGAAGAAAATTCATGGTGCAAAAATGAATGCATTTTGTTCAGCAAATATTCATTTAGACATAACCTTTTTCTTTATCTGTGCATGTATAGGGATTATATCTCTTGCCTTCCAAACAGAACTTCAAATACCGCTAAGTGGCATGATTATAGTAGATATAACAGAAAGACACAACAAAGTCAAATCCTCTTTATCTCTGACAAGAGGTTTCGCCCAAATAAATCTCGTATCGTATGGCGTATAATACCATGCTTTGACATAAGTCTTCACTCAACTACTTCCATTCTATAAAGAAGTCTCATCTTATACTGAATGACCTCTATGACATTTCTTTATTACAACATTTTCTAAGATTCTATTCATTTATTGAATGTCTCTAGTATATAACATTCAGGTAAGTATTTCCAGTAAATAATGATTAAATAAATACTTTAAATTTGACAAGATTTTGAACTTAACACCAATTTTGCTGACCTTTAAGCGAGTATTTATCAAAATATTCTTGCATGATTTTGCTTCAGAACAGACAATTTTTAGTGAAATGTTGTCATCGTCAATAGGGAGAAAAGATGAGGAATATTTCATTTTGTATTTCAATTATGAATTTATTTGTCGCTGCCTTCCACCAGACAGGACTTGACACAAGGTCAAAACCCCGAAGGTCGATTAAAGTGGGGATAAAGGGGAGTTGAAGGTCGGGAACAAACCGAGACTCGAACCCTGCTGGTCTAGGCTGCTCATTGATCCACTAAGTGCAATGTGGGTCTGATGAGCCAAGCAGTTTCACGAACCCAAATTTGGGTCCGGGCACGGATGCCGGGTTATAGCTTGAACTAGACAGCAAGGTCTAGTGCTATAAATAAGGGACAAAGGTTGCAGCTCGCCCACTCGAAGTTGGCCCAGCCGAAGCTGGGGGCCTTTCGGCCTCGAATCTGACATTGATTTTGATACCCCATCCGGCACGAATGCCAGACGGCCCAGCTAAAGCCAGATAATGTTGCCATAACATTCTCTAAAATTTCTGATTAACTTATCTTTATTCCTGAAAGTGACTTATCTTCTTTCGTGATTAAAACGATGTTGGTAAATTCTCATTTTATCTGGATTTCTTTAAATGTTAGCAATGACATCTGCGTTGTCTCGAATGATATGCCAGGATAGTCAAGTTGTGTCGAGGGCATCGAAAGTGACTTGGTTCATACAAACCTTAAATGCCACAATAAGAAATAGCATAATGGCTAAAGTGCTGGCCTGCGATCTTGCAGAAAGTGAGTACGAACTTCAGTCGCGCTGTTACGTTCACTTTCAGTCTAATGCCCAAGAGAAAGTATTATTTTGGTTGAGGTTTTTCGGACTGTTGTCCTCATCTTTATTGTGATGATTTAAAACACAAAGTTCCCGCCGCTGATAATATCAAATCCTTGGAAAAGCTATGAATCCTCTTAACCCGTCAGCTATAAGTTAAATAGTATCCTCGATGTTCTTGTGCAAGTATTGCTGTGGCATTAAATAACCCATGAAGATTGATATACCACCAAAAAAGGAACCAAACCGATTAAGGACCACGTATTCATATTTTCGGATGATTTTGGTCTGAAAAAAAAAAGGTTTCTGAAACCAACAGATCAGAGAGCAAAAAAGCAAAATAACCCAATAAACATGAGATAACAGGTTAGGTTATCTAAGTTAATGGCATATCAATCCTTGATGGTTATGTAAAGTCTAATACTGTTTATATATATATTGTTAAGGGAGAGTTATCACCCCGAACGAATGATTGACTCTTTAGAGAAAAAGGTTAAGGATACACAACAAGATGGTTACTTGACAACAAGTACGTGTAGAGACAGTCAATTTTAATCCACATCAATCCTGTTGTACAACGGCTGGTGAGAAGATAAAAGCAATATTGTTATGTTAAAAATATATTCAACTATTTTTTTTATTCTGTTGTTCCTAAAATCTTGGAATATAACTCATAGATGGGATTAGATAATATGAAGATATCATCATCACCATCATGTCGTGATGGTAGCACAGATATCCCTGACCCTCTCTCACCACTCCTCCCTATCGTTCATCGCCTCTGGCAGGTCTTCTGGACTACATCCTGTATCCCCACATAGTTGCTGAATGTATGTTCGTGTTGGTCGTCCTGCTTTTGCTCGGCCATATGTGGTGGTCCATAAGAGTACATCACTTATGAGTTTGTCCCTGCTTCTCCAGCAGTGTCCTGCATGTCTGGTTCGTCTAACTTGAATAGTTTTCGTGACAGGAGGCAGGTGGCCGTACAGTTGGTGTCTTGTGGGGTGTTGCCGCCAAGACTTGTTCAAGATTGCTCGCACCATTCTTGTATAATTGCCGTCTAGCTTCTTCTCCACCCGTTTTGTGAGAGTCCATGTAGTGCATCCATATAGCAGTATCGATGCGACTGCTGCCTGGAAGAAACTGCGTTTCATTTTATCGGTTAGGTCTGATTTCCATATAAGTGATAGCCTATTGATAGCTGTCCTTGCTTTCGTTAACCTCGTGTCGATGTCCTTTTCGGTTGATTCGACGCTGCTTCCTAGGTAAGTGAATTTGTCTACTAGTTTAAGAGGGGTTCCGTCTAGAGTGGAGATGTCACCCGTTTGATTATAGCCCATATATTCCATTTTGTATGCATTGACATAGAGTTCTATGACTGCGGCTGCTCGTTCCAAACTACGCAGTAGTGTTTCGGCTTGGTTGGGTGTATTTGCCAGTATCGCTATGTCATCGGCGTAGTCGGCGTCGGTAATTGTTTTTGCGGAGTACCTTCTGCTTCTTTTCTTTGTCAGCTCGAAGCCGTTCTCTCTGATTTTATCAATCGATGTTCTAAGTACGTAGTCTAGACAAATGATAAAGAGGTATGGGGCTAGCGTGTCCCCTTGTCGTACTCCTGCTACAATGTCGAAGTATTCTGTGTCTCCAACTGGTGATAGTACTTTTACTTTGGTGTTTCTATAGAGAATCGTTATTGCTGCTACGGTTTCTTTAGGTATGCCGTATGCAAGTAGGATTTGTTCCATCTTTCCTCTGTGAATGGAATCGAAGGCCTTGGTATAGTAGACAAATAGTAATGTCGCTTGTAGGTTTTTTGCCCGTACACCTTCAAGGATTCTACGGATGGTTAATATTTGTGAGGTCGTGGATCTATTTCTTCGGAAGCCATTTTGATTTTTCTTAAGGATGTTGTCGATTTTGGGTTCTATGCGGTTTCGTAGTAGGGCATTGTAGATTTTGGCTGCTATGGATGTAAGTGTTATTCCTCGGTAGTTTTAGGCTAATCCGAGGTCACCCTTTTTAGGGAAGGGGAGGATGCATCCCTTCATCCATCTATCTATCGGATTTTGATTATATACTGCGTTGTAGTGTCGGAGCAGTATGTCGTCGAATTGTCTGATCTTCCATACTTCTGGGGGAATCTCGTCCAGCCCTGCAGCTTTCCTATTTTTATTTTTTTGAGAGCCGAGTCCAGTTCTTCTTGTGTGAACGGTCTTAGTTTAATGTCCAATTGCTTACTAATTATTCTGGTGATTGGTTCATGTGTTACTTTCGGTGGGTTTCCTAGTAGGTTTTCGAAGTGCTGTTTCCAGTTTTATTCTTTCCTGTTGGTTTGCAGCTTTCAGTTTTGCTTTGGCTGTGCTCTTTCTTCTACTCACTTCGTTTATTGTTTGCCAGGCTATCTTCCACCGAGTCTCTAATCTTATCTATCTGATTTTGAATGTATTCTGTCTGTTCCTTTATATATATGCCTGCTAATTGATATTGTGCCGTTTTTAGTTTTCGGGCATTTGTGTTTGTTGGGTTTTTTCGATAGTTTTTGGAGGCTGTTTTCACTAGTTCACGTTTTTCTCTCACCGCCTACGTTTCCCATGGGACTCTATATTTAGTTTTGAGTTTTTTTGGAATACATTTCGCTGCTGCCTCGAGGTGCGCATTGACGAAATTTTCATATTCGTCATTTGGTGTACTTTTTTCCGTCTTCTCTTGTAGTGTTTTGAATCTGTTTCTTAATTCTAATACGTACTTATCTCTGATATCTCTGTTTTTCAAAAGGGCCCAGTCATAGTGTTTGGTGGTCGCTGTTCGTTTGGCTTTTTTTCGTAGGCTTAGCCGTATTTTTGCCGTGACTATTCGGTGATCGGAGGATACACCCTCGAAAAAAAAACCCCCAAAAACCGGACCATTAGCCTAATGAGTAGAGTGTTCGCCAATGGTCCGGGAGACTGGGGTTCAAGCTCAGGTTGTGTCATACCAAAGCCTCAAAAAATGGTATTTGATGCCGCCTTGCTTAGCACTTAGGATATGAAGATATAATCGAAGGAAAATCTTCAGAATCTTGCTGTTCTGTTCCGACCGGTTTTAAATGGAACACATTTTTTTCATTAATTAAATTCTTTACTTTTTGCGGTTAGGTTAGGTTATTTGGTTTAATGGCACTTCAACCGTTGCTGGTCGTTTAATGCTAAACCCATTTATACCTCTACTTAATTTGTAAGCGGATAATTTGTTGGTATGTTTATTTTAAAACGAGTTAGAACTTATTTGTTTGCACTGAGTAAAAGGGTTTAAAGTATTAAAAGCTATTTAACATTACTCATTCTATTTATCAAGTATTCAAATTTCATTTTATGATTTATTTTGACATACTTAATACTAACCATTTGTCTACATACGCACAAATGGTTGGATGGTTGGTTGGTTGTGCTTATTGGCATATCAAGCCTTGATGGTTATTTAATGCCAAATCTTCTTAATACATATATATTAAATATATAGGATTTGTAAAAGAATTGTTTGTAGGTAACATATTTAAACAAGCTAGAACTTATCTATTTATACACAGTTAAATAGTTGCAAGTATTCCTATCTAACACGAATAGTTTTATTTGGATGCGATTAAATAGTTTCTAGTATTTACAATGTAATACTAATAATTAAATTTACCACCAGTCTTGTGTTTGCACACAGTTAAAAGGTTAATCATAGTAAATGATTAAATCTTTCTATTGGACCCACATATGGAACCCAAACATGGGAGTTTTTCACATCAGTATTAGCCGATGTTCCAAATCATTTTTAGTTTGTTGGCAAAGGTCCAAGTCCATGTCTCTCATTTCGTTTTCTTGGAGACCCAACAAAACGGCAAAGTCCACCGTTATTTTACTGATTTGAGAGTTTTTTTACAACAGCGTTAACTGATGGTTTTCCACTGGAGTTTGAGTGACACCAAGTCTTCTCTCCTCTCCAGGACTTTCCATAGTATTCTAGCCTATCTTAAAAATGCTATACTTTGAATGGTCTCCACTCCTCTTCTTATTTCCAATTTCTCAACTCCTTATACTATTCCTTTTGAGACTGTACCGAGTCCACCAATTAGAATCGGTATCACCGTCATTTTTGTTATGACCGGTTACTAAAGGGTCAATAAATAAAAAAACTCAACACGGAGATACGGGTGCCACACAAATGTATCCAAAAGTCTCTAAGGAGGTTCTCTTTGGTTCAATGTACACGAAGACAGGCAAGGTGCTTACTACAGCTGCTGCTGCTGCTGCTCTCTGCTCTAATTGCTTAGTTCTTGATTAATATTCTCTTTGGGTAAGTCCATTCATTCTGGTCATCGGTGAGTCACCTACAACAATTTTTATGTTCAGTTCCCTAGCAAGGTTTAAGTACTTATCTCTCTTTTCGCTTTCCTTCAGTTTTATCCTGTGGTCAGCCGGAACGGTAAAGTCCATTAATATTATCATTATTATTAATCCTTGCAAGTTTTTCTCACCAGCATTAGCTGATAGTCCTTCACTGGAGTATGAGTGACAGCAAGCCTCTCCATGTCTTCAGGACTCTTCTCAGTATCCAAACCGATCTTAACAATGCTGTAGTTTGGATAGTCTCGGCTTGTCCTGCGATTTAGAACTCGTCTAGTTTCCTTACCAAGCTTTTTGGGATCGTTCCGAGTGTGTCAGTTACAATTGGCATCACCGTCATCTTCATATTATATAGCATTTTTTTAAAACTTTTATTTTCATATTCCATTGCTATTTTTAGTTTATCATTATTGTTAATATTACTTCTTGAGAATTTTTCACATCAGCGTTAGTTGAGGGTCTTTTACTGGAGTCTGGGTGACTATTCTCATTGGCCTACTGGGTAGAGTGTTTGCCAATGGCCCGAGAGACCAGGGTTCAATCCCAGGTTGAGTCATACCAAGGACTTAAAAAATGATACTTTGTACTTCCTTGCTTAACACTCAGCATTATAAGGTACGTATCAAGGGTAAAGTAGAGCAATCCCTACACCTCGGTGTAGTAGCTGTTGAAAAGGGAGCCTTCGAGTCGTCCTCGACTACGGTCGCCAACTTTACTTTATTTTTATTTTACTCCTTTGAAAGTTTTTCCCACCAGCTGGTGGTTTTCCACGGGAGTTTGGGTGATTGCAAGTCTCTTCAAGTCTCCAGGACTCTTCTCAGTATTCTGGCTGATCTTAATAATGCTGTAGTCTGGATGATCTCCACTTGTTTTCTTAATTCCAAGTCCTCTAGTCTCTCTACCATTCCTTTGGGGATTGTTCCAATGCACCACTTACTATTGTTATCAGCATCTTCATGTTCCATAGTTTTTAGTTCTCTAGCAAGGTCTTGGGATTTATCTCTCTTTTCGCTTTCTTTTAATTTTACTCATTTGTCTGCTGGGTCGGCAGGGTCCATTATTCGTCAGGTTCTCGTTTTTGTTCTTGTTGACAATCACTATTATTCTCATTTTTCACACCAGCGTTAGCTGATGGTTTCTCATTGGAGTTTGAGTGACAACATTGTCTATTTTTGCTTTAAAATAGTTGGTCCTTATGGCGTTGTTTTTGTGTTGCTATTTGAAGATATTCAGTTTCTCTCTTATGGTTTCTCTTCATCCATGTTTTCGATTTTGAGATTTCGCTTGTTCATTACTTGAAAAGTCCTTACAGTTGTTTTTCTTTCTATTTTTTTGTCTCGTTCTTGTTATTCTGTTGATGCTTTTGTTTTTTGTGTTGTTTGGTCATTACAGTCAATCCATCTTTCCTCTTTTTTTATATAGACGGCGAATCGTCTTATCGATCTATCGACGCTGACTTCAATACAGGCAAATATTTATCCTGCTTTTTTTTCTCAACACATATAGTCGGTATTTGTCGGACGTCCCACCGACCGGACGAAAGCGGCACTAGGCTTTTATTTACGTGGGTCCAAACGCAGGGCCGTTGACAAGACACGCGCACCGGCTCCAAAAATGCCTCTGGTCCCGTCAGCATTCCCCTAAAAAGAGGCACTTCAGGCGCGAGGCAATAAACCAAGCCCCCCCCAGGAGGGCTAGAGCCTTGAGGGATGTCTCTCTAAAGCTCGTGGATATTGTCGGTCAATATCGTCTCTGAGTTGTAAGGCCTTATGCATCGTCATGAGTTTTCTTGTTCTTTGATCTATCCGTTGAAGTTCTTCCCTCGTCTATGTCAAGAATGATCCCGAGTATCTTACGAAGAGGACAGCCTATTATTATTATTATTATTATTATTATTATTATTATACACCTTTTCAGTTTTTCACACCAGGTTTAGCTGGTGGTTTTTCACTGGAGGTCTTCCCAGGTGTCCAGGACCCTTCTCAGTATTCTAGCCGATCTTAAGAAAGTTGTGGATGGTCTCCATTCTTCCTTTGATATCCAGTTCCTGCAGTCTCTTTTCCACGTTCTTGCCAACAGTTCGAGGGGCATCAAGTGCAATTAATATCCGCAGAGCGATAAAAAAATTGCTTAGACTCCGTTTCAGTTTCCCTTCGGAGGTATCACGTGCATCGACCAATAAAACCAGCTCGTATTCGTTTTTGGCGAAAGCTCAAGTGGTGCCCAGGGAAAACGCCCCCTAAAACTGAGGTTATTAATTGATAATTTCGCCGGCAAAAGGCTATATGAATATTTTTATTTTTATGTAATAAACAACTGGGTTTTTTTTTACTGAAATAAAAAAAAAACAGCTATATTAACTGGCGTGAATATTTCATTAGACTTTCCCCTCAACAGAATTATAGTCAGTGTATTGTACAGTCCTAACCTACAAGTCAAACCCATGAGCTTCTAATTCATCGACTGAAAACTAACGAGTCAAAACATTTATTTTCCTCTATTTGTTTTTTTATAAATTATTTAACTTGATCATTCTTTTTTGATCGATATTGGTATCTTTTTATCTTTTAAGGATATTTCTAGCATTATCCTTTTGATTGATCACTATATGAACTTATGGGCTTTTTTTTTTCTTGGGATTTGTTTAATCAACTTCCATATTTCTAAACCATACGTGATAGCTAGCATTATACACTGAGAGCATATTTAACTTGATCATTCTTTTTTGATCGATATTGGTATCTTTTTATCTTTTAAGGATATTTCAAGCATTATCCTTTTGATTGATCACTATATGAACTTATGGGCTTTTTTTTTTCTTGGGATTTGTTTAATCAACTTCCATATTTCTAAACCATACGTGATAGCTAGCATTATACACTGAGAGCATATAACATTTATTGTCTCTTCTTGATACTTTTTTTCTCGCTTCAATTTTCATTGTCTTATAATATCATAGATATATTTCTTAACGTGGCCTGTTATTTGATACTTGTTAATTTCTTGTTATCTCTTAAGATTATTCCTAACTTGATCAGCCTTCAGTCGGTTGGGGTTATTGACTACACCGAATGCATCTCTACCGAGGGGGAAGACTGTCATTCAACGAATGTCCTAGTTATATTAAACAATCTGATGGTGAGGCTATAATCTTGGGGAATGTGCAGTATCTCTTCCTTACCAATTCTCCTAAGTCCACCCTTACTCGGAGTGATATGAGTCAAAAAGAACTGTTTGAAATCTAAACTGTGCGCAAACAAATGATTTATGTAAAATTGAATTGTTAGAAATAGAACTGTTTGACAATTTAACTATTTGAAAACAAATTGTAGCATGTCCAGATATGGATATGTGAAAAACGTACATAGAATGTTCATAACATATATACATAGAACATAGGAATCCCGAAACACGAAAAACACTTACAACTTCTTAGTTCAGATACGAAACTTTTTTATTACCTTTGAGTTAAAAGGTTCTTCGACATAAGGAGAGAGATACACATTCTTTCTATTCTGGCTTTTCCATCTCCCCCCCCATCTCGTGCGGCGCTCGTAGCGCGCAAATTCGTCTGGCCTCTGCGAGACCCGAAAGTCGACCCTTCTCCTTCGGTGTCTAGTTCTCAAATCAACTAACTGACTTTTTAAAATCTCCCAAAATCCTCCGCGCGCTTCCGGTGCATGACGTCATTCACATCCCCCTATCTGGGATTTTTATTTTGACATCTCTGAATGACACGTCCGCCCCGCACGTGCGTGAATACCTGCGTTCATGTTGCACCTAGCTAACCCATGCACTGAGCCGAAAGGTTCTCAGCCTAACTAAACCCAGAGGCATAAAACGAAATCCCTCGGCCATTATATTACAAAATGACTGATGTTTAATTGTATTGTTAGTGAAACATACCAATACCATTTAACTGTGGGCTAATGAGTGAGTAATGTTGAATAGAATTTTTTGTGTTGAATAGTAATACTTGAAACTCTTTAACTGTGTGCCTAAATTAAATCATCGGCATTACATAGCAATATTTAGGATTATTTGACTGAGCACAAATAAATGTATTGTTCCATTGCAGTATCAAAGAGATTTTTTGACTCTGTTGTGACCCCGCCGTGGTAAAAAGTGCGTGAACGCTAGATTCTGTTAAACTATTCCAAATTTTATTTACTACAAGATAGCCAGTAGTCGCCGGGATAAAGAGAAGCAGTATAGAAACTAACACGGTTGCGTCACCTAGACAAAAATAAGCAATATATCATGGTGAGAGAGGGAGAAAATACACACACCTTGAATTCTTTCCTGGTTCTACCATGCCTGTCCCCTGGGTATAACGCCCTCTTTAGAGCGCCCCCAGAATTTGGAGTCCGTAAACTTTCGTCACCTTAAATCTTCGTCGCTGGTGTTCAACTGACGTCTTTACCTTATCACTTCTCGCTGCCAACTGAGTCGTTCCTCTTTTTCCGCCTGTCGTGTCGGGAGCAGAAACATCCGCTTCCACTCTCACATGTGCACACGATCCTCGGATCTCTGGTCCTCCCTAGTCATTTATTCATAACTACGAGTTCCTCGTCGTTCCTATTCGGAGACTACGATCTGTTTTATTTAATTGTGAGGGTACAAATCGCCGAATAACGACGTCATTGCGGCCGAAAAGTAAGAATAAAGTGGCCTTCCGATTTTAAAGGAAAGATTTAGAAGTCATCAGAAGAGCTTAGCTCTGATTGGCTGTTGCAAAATTATATATAGAGCCATTTCTGTGGTCATTTTTTTGTGTGTGGATGCGCAGGTTAGCTGCCGGGATGGGAGTTGTCAACTGGGTCATCTGGGTGAGGGGGGTCTGATGTTGCAAGACCGACCCCCCCATGAACCCAAAGGAAACACTACTGATGACCCATCCCGATGCATCAATGAAGATGTATGATATAAATTCATTATTTCATTCCATTTCAATTTTCTATGAGCCGTTCAATTATATTACAGCATTATGTTGAACGTAATACTTAGCGTTAAATAGCAATACTCATAACCGTTTGACTGTCTGCAAACAAATGATTATTTTCTGGGCACTGCTGGAAAAGAAAAGATAAACTCGTGTCATTCTGTGGACTCCTACCCATGGACTCACCAGTTTTGGTCGACGAGTAAAAGCTTACATTCATATGCTATTGTGTGGACACTGGATGTCGTCCTGATCACTTACCAAAAATTATGGACAATAGAGGTTGAGAGAGAGAGAGAGAGAGAGAGAGAGAGAGAGAGGGAGAGAGTGAGAGAATCGGCGCGTTCAGCACGTCATAATAATATGATTTCAAATAACTAATAATAATCCTTAATATGCAATTTTAGCTTCAAGTAACTTAGATTTATAATAATACGTTAAGTATTCCTGTTCAATATCAATAATTCTAAACAGGTCAATTTATTCCATAAACAAGACCATAACATGTACTTCTGCGTTAAAGTGGACCTGGGAGTAATGGCAATGAATTGGTACCCTGCACTCACCAGAACTTCAGAAATGGAACTTTACCATTAGAAGCATTTTTGGGTCATACGTTGGAAACCCCTTTTTTAGGGACTAGAGAGTCTTACCCCTCTGCAACTTATTTTATAGCCCGCCGTGTCATTTCTGCAGAAGATTCTGAAACGAAATGCCATGAAACAAAGATGCAGATCCATTTTTTTTAAACGTGTCCCCCAAATTAATCAAATTAGAATTAAAGTTTTACATATGGTGTAGCAGAAATAACATCCATATTTTAAACTGTCACCTGTCCAAGTGAACTTATCTAACGGTTAATCTTACTTTCATTTAGCTAAAGTCTTAAGATTTTTAAATAATAGATTCAGTTACGATGAGTTGGACTGGTGCACACCATCTATTTGCTGTTAAAATGTTTAAGAATACTGAATCTGTAATTACTACACAGAACTTTTCGTGCACATTTACATCGGAATAATGCTTTTCTGGATAGAATTTTCAATCAATTGCAGAAGTGACTTTCTATCCAGAACTGCATTATTCCAACGTAATATAAAATGAGCACGAAAAGATCTCTGTATAGTAATTAGAACACGTGGGGTACACCGGTTGAACCCATAGTTGCAACTGATTGCATCTGAAAACAAAAGATTTTAGATAGATCTACCATTAACACTTGCCGAAATTTAAAATGTTGAAGGTATATCTGCAGCATCCTGGATAAAAAGATTGACTCACACAAAAGCATCAGATAAACTACTGTTGTGTCCTTTGTGCAATTAGGATTACAGCATTATTTAGAGACATGAGATAAATTACGTCACAGTTTGTGCACACCAGGAAGTGACGTTATCAGAATGAAACGTGCTGAGCGACAAAACCAGGGTCTGTAGAAATCAATTATTCATGTTTCACCGCGCGCCATATTGAATAAAACAATCGTCAACGATTGTTGGGGGGATGAAAAAGACTCGGAGAAAGGGCCGGAAAGAGAAAAGGAAGCAGAGTGCGCTTGTTGAGACCATGGATGCTGGGAGAAAAATTAAGACAAACGAAGAAGAGTTTATGAGAGGCATGTAAGGAAAAAGAAAACAGACCGAAGTACGAAAAGAATTTACTGAAAGGAGAAACAGATACAAAAAAGAAAAATGAAAGAAAGTAAAAAAAAGAAGAAGGTAAACAGAGAAAATTAGAAAAAAGAGAAAATAAGATTTTTGATCAATTGATTTTAACTCCATGTTAACCCATTTACGATTATTTTAATTGGGTTTGGTTGTGTTTCATTACATATCTTCGTTGGTTATGTAATGCCAAATCCTGATTATATATATTGTAACAGAGAAAGAGAGTGAGAGAGAGAGAGAGAGAGAGAGAGAGAAAGGGAGAGAGAGAGAGAGACGATAATAAGGGAAGAGCGGGTGAGGAAATGAACGCGAAATGACCCCGAAGGTTCGGGCTGTAGCAGCAGGCAAACCCCGAGTTAAAAATAATGTATTGACAAAAATGGGTCAGATAGGGGGTGCTAGGGGAAGAACTTAATTCCCAGGTGACCAGGGCCCTAAGAGGACCAGCTGGAAGACATGCTCAGGCCCCAGTCTTGGCGCTTCCAGGCTGGGACACGCTTCGACCGTCTGTGTTTCTGAGCACGGGGATCAGGTTGGGTGTGTCTTGGCTATGGTAGTCAGTCGAGGCCGCTGAAAATAGATCCTGTAACGCTGGCATTCATGCTATACGCGCCAAGACCAGCGCTCATTGAGCCTTAGAAGTTCGTCCCACCAGGCTCTAGACATCTCCGGAGAGGATAGGTTTGTCGCCAAGCGCTTGAGACGCCCCTTTTTGGCGAATTCCGACGGGGTGGAAGGCATTTTTCGAACCACCAGACGTTTGTGGGCTACTGCACTGTGCCTCATTTGTACCTGGTGCGTTCGACAAATACCTGCTCTCGACATTGAACAAGGCTGCAGCGAGAAAGCCATAACACTGAAGAATAGAAAAGCAGCTATATTCCTTCTAAAAAAGACGAGGAAGGGGCCACGAGTATGAAGACTCCCTTAATAAAGGAAAAAACAAAAGGAGTGCTAGCAAACTCCAGATAAGTCTCACATATTAAATTACTTTCTCTCTCAGGAACTGTTATATTCGACTGAGAATTTACCTGCACCATTCCATACACAAAAAGGAACATATTAATTGACGAGACATTCTTCCCACCGTTCATGCTATCATGATTGTTTGTTTGTTTGTTTATTTGTTTGTTTGTGTATGTGTTTCTCAAATTAAATGCTCCATTTTCCTAACTAACCAAACTAAAGTTGGGCCCTGTTCATCTTCCGTCCTCGAAGAAGGAGGCTTAGCTGAATGGATAGCTAGAGGTTTAGGAGCTCGCATGTGGGAGTTTCAGAAGTGTGGTTATTTTCCCTGTGCCAAGAAAATTCGTTGAACGCGTAACAATATATATATATATATATATATAATGTGTTTGTCATGGAATAGTTTGTGGGTAATATTATCTTTAAACAAGCTTGCTCTCATTTCTTGCTAACAGGTAAATGGCTCCAAAATTGCAATTTAAAACTAATAATTTCATTCAATATTCCATCATCATCATCATCATCATCATCATCATCTCGCACTATCAACACGGATATCCCTGACCCTCTCTCGCTCTCCCTCCCTATCGTCCATCGCTTCCTCTGGGCTACATCCCGTATCTACACAGAGCTGCTGTATGTAGGTTCGAGCTGGTCACTCTGCCTTTGCTCGGTCATGTGAAGGGGTCCACAGGAGTACATCACTTATGAGGTCGTCCCTACTTCTCCAGCAGTATCCTGCATGTCTGGTTCGTCTAACTTGAATAGTTTTCGTGATGGGTGGTAGGTGGTCGTATAGCTGCTGCTTTGTGGGGTATTGCCTCCAGGACTTGTTCAATATTGCTCGCAGCATTCTTTTGTAGTTGCCGTCAAGCTTCTTCTCCATCCGTTTAGTTAGCGTCCATGTAGTGCGTCCATATAGCTGTATCGAGACGACCGCTGCTTGGAAGAAACTGCATTGCATTTTATCGGTGATGTCTGACTTCTATATGACTGATAGCCTATAGTAGCTGTCCATGCCTTTGCTAGTCGCGTATTGATATCTGTCTCGGTTGATGAGACACTGCTTCCTGTCAACTAGTTTCACAGGGCTACCTTTAGTGTGGATAATATCTAAACTCTAAGCAAAAAAAAAAAAAATGGTTTCAAGTATAGCTATGTATCGTTTGCCCACAGTTAAATGGTTTTAAGTATTGCTATTCAACTCAATTAATTCTAATTAATATTGATAATAATCCCTTATAAAATACTGAACAGCTTTATTTGGTCTATCGATGAGACTTTAACAGGAACAACTATTCTGGGTTAGAGTGAACCTGAGAATAGTCCTAATGAAATCCAAGACTAGAGCCTCTCCTTAAGATAAAGTTTAAAATCATTCCCAGAATATTAAATGGCTTCAAGAAACACTAATAATTCAATTCAACATAATTCATTCGTCACTATAGTTAAATAATTTCAAGCAATGCTATGTAATACTAACAATTCAATTTATCATATTTACCCAACTCCTCCGCTCGGGCAGGATATGACACAAGGTCAATTTTTTAAGCGGAGTCTAACAGGTTTGAATTCAGAGTTTTCCTTCTCCTAGACTAGTTGCCCCACCAAGCTGAAGAACTCAGTCTGCCCTACTATTTACCCATAGCTGGAGAGAGAATAATTGGATTCCTACCTTTCCCAAGGGTATTAGTGCTATGTGAAATTCAATCAGTCTCGTCCAGGATTTGAACTCGTGTAGCTGTGTCCATTTCCTGTGACGATAACCATGACTCCACAGGCACCTCTTTAACAATTCAATTTATATCAATCGTTTGTTTGCACGCAGTTAAATGGTTTCAAATACCATAAATGATTGAATCTTTTTATTTGACGCATGAATAGGACCCTAATCGGTACTTGTTGGAGAGTGTCTTACTCCTTTGCAGATTGGTTGCCGGTGTGTTCTGCTGCCATAGCCGACTGGGTTGGTGTTGACTGAATTTCCGATTTCTAGATAGTTGAAACCCGATGTTTGTTAGATTGTATTTTTATTTGATTATGCTGTAGTATATAACTCCTGGTTTTGTCTTTGTTAATCTTTGTTGAGAAGATAACTAACTCAATATTTGTCCCCATTGAATTTCATGTCATTTTCTTTCCACCAAATGCATTTTTTTTTTTTGCAAATCTTCATTTACTATTTTTTTATCTGATATTTTTCTCATTATTCTAAGTTGATATTTGAACTTTCGTTATCATTATCAATGTTTGGATATCATTATCAGGAATAAGTCAGGTCCCCGTACAGTTCCTCGTGGTAAAACAGATGTCACTGACACTTCGAATACGTTAACTAACGGAATATCAGGTATTCGATGGAATCTCAATTAGAATTTTATCAATGCGCTATCTTTATAATTTATGAATATTTGGGAGATTAAAACAGAATTCCAATGTCTCATCGTCAACCAGGTAACCAGCTCGATATATATTAGTGAAAACAAATACCTTAATAATAATAATAATAATAATAATAATAATAATAATAATAATAATTGTCAACAAAAAAGAGAACCTTCCGAATTGTGGACTTTGCCATCCCGGCAGACCACAGAATAAATTGAAAAAGCGAAAGATAGTTAAGTACCTAGACCTTGCTAGGGAACTGAAAAAAAACCTAGAACATGAAAGGGACAATGATACAGTCAGCAAAGGATTTCTAAAGAGACTGGAGGAACTGGAAATAACAGGACGAGTGGAGACCATCCAAACAACAGCATTATTAAGATCGGCCAGAATACTTAGAAGAGTCCTGGAAACGTACGGACTCAGACTCCAGCAGAAGACCATCAGCTAACGCTGGTGTGAAAAACTCTCGTAGGAATAAAATAATCGCTTAAGGCTATAGTTAGACTTTAGAATAGTTTCTGGTGACACAGAAAATTTCTCAAGCACTTCCTTCTTAAATCTCTCCCTTTATAGTATTCTGTTATATTCTTTTGCTCTAAAGGTTATGCATCCATTTTTCCACCGATTTTTCCCTATAAACCTTAAATTTTCGTTCCCAGTGGCTATGCCTATTTTAACCAATCATACCATTTGAAGGTAAGTAGATTTAAAGTCATGAAATTAATTTTTTGGTACCTTTTGCAGTTGGTTGGCTGGTTGGTTGGTTTGAGTTTTATAGCATATCAACCCTTGTAAGTTATTTAATGCTAAATCCTGTTTATACATATATATTAGTTATATGATTTTTAAACACATTTTGTAGATAACATTCTTGAAAGAGCCTAAGGTCTTTTTTGTAAAGTTAAATTGTTTTAAATATTGCTATATAACAATTACAATTTAACATCATTCATTTGTTTGAATACAAAGTTTTTTCTATTTGATCTTGAGATAAGACCTTATCAGGTATTACCACTCCGGGTCAGAGTAGACCTAGGAGCAATGGCAATGAAGGGGTACTCCACATTCGCCATATCTTCAAGGCTGGATTCACGCCATCAGATTAGTTTAATGTCATATCTAGGACAATCGTTGGTGTGAGGGGTCTTACCCCCTACAAAGATGCAATCGGTGACTAGGCTACACCTTTTTAAGTTAAAACATTGAAATTAAATGTTTATACCAGCTCATTGGTCTAGTGGGTAGAGTGTTCACCAATAGTCCGGGAGGCCTGGGTTCAATCCCAGGTCGAGTCATACCAAAGACTTTAAAAATGGTACTTGATACCCCCTTGCTTAACACTCAGCAATATAAGGTACGAATCAAGGGTAAAGCGGAGCAATCCAGGGAAAGGAGTATTGCCCTCCCCTATACTTCGGTGTTGTAGCTATTGAAAAGGGAGCCTTCTGGTCGCCCTCGACAACGGTCGCCAACTTTACTTTACTTATAATAAAATTATAATAAAAGAAAGAACTGACATATCTTGCCAACAATATCAAATCAATGTATTATCAAAATTTCAAATCTTGTCAGATTTTTTTTATTACTGATTCAAATATACTTATTAACAAGCATAGAATGGCCAGGTTGGGATTTGCAAATCAAAACAAAAACAAAACAAAACAAAACAAAATAAGCAACAAAAAAAAAATGGAAAATACGAGTAAAAAGTTAGTAATAATTGAATAAATTTTACTTTTTCAACCCACAACGTCATCTTCCTTATAACTGAAATCGATCTGAAGAAAAGATATTTACCTATTCTTGTTCAGAAATCGAATACTGCACAAGGCCATTTTTATGGGAGACTTAAACGAATACTAGGGATCAGTGACAAAAATTGCTCAATTTAGATGATATCCCTTTTTGAGGAACCTCCCATATCATAGAGTGACAATGTACTTATCTCTTTTGGTGCCATAGGTTCGTGCTGATTTTATGTCTTCTTCAGTCAAAAGTTCAAAAAACAATAATTGCCATTTTAATAGATGGTAAAACCAAGGACTTTACAAAGTTGAAAGTAAAATGTTCAGTTTCGAGTAAAGTTTCGTTTAGTTTCTTTCAATTTTCATAAGTAAGCCTTTGTTGGTAGAATATTGCGAGCACTACTAGTTTAGTATACTTATCCCCATTTACTTACAGTCCAGTCGGCATGTGGGGCTTTCAAATACACCAACTGAATGTCTGCAGTGGGGTAAGACCCCCACTCCACAACGAATGTCCTGGATATGGCATTAAACGATATAATGATGTGGATCTAGTCCGGAAGCTTTCAAAAATGTGGTGTACCACTTCATTGCCATTACTACCAGGTCCACTCTGACTGGGGAGGTAATACTTGTTTGGAGCACCTCTGACGCGTCAAATAGAACTGTTTAACTATTTAACTGTGTATAAACAAATGATGTTTAATTGAATTGCGATTGTCAGCAATACTTGAAACCATTTAACTGTGTGCAAATAAATGACCTCTGGCTTATTTAGAATATTACCTACAAACTATTCGTTTATAGATAATATATATATATATATATATATATATATATATATATATATATATATATATATATATATATAAACAGATTTAGAATTAAATAACCTACAAGGATTGATATGACAAAAAATCCCGACCAACCAATCAGCCAGCCATTTCTTTTTTGTTTCATGTAAAGAATTTTATCCCTAGTGTTGAAAGTTCTAAATTTCGAAAATGTTAGGGGCGAGATCACGAGCCGTAATAGCAGAAATACTGGACTGCAGACTTGAAGCAAGCGATTTCGAACTCCAGTTTCGCTATTATTTTCACTTTCAGACTAACACCCTCGGGAAAGGTATAAACACCCTAATCCCTTTTACTATCCGTTGAATAGTATCACTGCACTTATTCCTCCAGAATGGTTTTGCCATTAAATAACCCACAAAGGTTATTATGCCATTAAACAAAAGAAAATGTCATTTTTATTTTTACTAATTTAAGTCTTTAAAAATACTTTGAATAAAATCGTTGCATTCATTTTTGGAATTGCCTGTAGATTGGTCTCTGAAAAGAATGATGGAAAATCAAATCGAAAAAACAGCCAATTTATACAAATTGTAAACAATATACAAGAAAGAGAGAAAAAAAGAATAAAAAGGTTTCGCATATAGTGCATTATCTTTTACATGATGATTTTATCTTTTAGTTTCATAAAAAATAAATATTACACCACAAAATAAATGCGACTTATTAGGGTGTTAAGATTCGAAAGTGCAATATTGTTTATTGTCAACTCAGTCTGTACGAGTCACGATAACTTCGTTATAGATTTTCATATTTGAAAGAATTCAGCTCAGACATTTTCAACAAAAGACATTACGTCCTTTAAAGTGTATAGTATAACATTATTCTCAACTCAGTGGAATTGAGTTTTTATTTAAAAAAAATGTCTCGTACAAATAAAAAAAGGTTAGCATAAAATCTTGTTTTTTAGTTTCTTTATTTTAATCGTATATCAATCTTCGTGGATAATTTAATGTCAAAGGAATCCTTGCTGAAGAACAGTAGTGGTACTATTTAACCCATAAGTGGGAGGATAAGGGTTAGTTTCTGGTTTCTTTATTTAATATCATATCAACCTTTGTGGGTTATGTAATGCCAAAGCCACCCTTCTAGAAGAACAGTAGTGGTACTATTTAACCCATCACTTGGGGGAAAAGAGGGTTCATATTTTTCCCAAGGGCATTAGTCCAAAAGTGACTCTAATAACATGACTGGATTTCAAACGTAATACGATGTCATAGTCCTGCAAATTAGCCACAACACCATAAAAAAATGTTCTGGCATACGTCAGTTAAAAGAGACAACGGGTCTACGCATAAACTGGCTTGGGAAAAGATGGGTGGGTGGGATGATCTGGTCTGGGTAAGGTTGTGTACATCCCACAGATCTGGTCAATACGAAGATTGATCTATATATCAATGTGATATGGGTAAGGTTGAATCTACCCGTGAATGTAGCCTAGATAAGGTTAGGTCTACAGGTGGACCTGGCCTGGGTATTGTTGTGTTTTCGGCCGAATCTGGCCTGGACAAAGTTTGGTCCACAGGTGGATTTGGCCCGTGGATCAAGGATCAATGGAAGACCAGTAGTTTCCGATGCGTATCCTCCCATTTCACAACACCGATGTTATGCAAGGGATGGATAAGTTGAAGAACAATTTGGCATATGTTAAGAGTTGCAAGAATATCATCATCATCATCATCATCATGCCGCACCATCAGCACGAATATCCCTTAGTCTCTCCCGCTACCCTTCTCTATCGTTCATCGCTTCCAGATCTAGGTCACATCCCGTATCGGCACAGAGCTGTCGTATGTAGGTTTGACCTGGTCATCCTGTCTTTGTTCGTCCATGTGAAGGGGTCCACAGGAGTACGTCACTTATAAGTTCGTTCATACTTCTCCAGCGGTGTCCCACATGTCTGGTTCGTCTAACTTGGATAGTTTTCGTGATGGGTAGTAAGTGGCCGTACAGCTGCCGCTTTGCGAAGTGCTGCCTCCAGGACATATTCAATATTGCTCGCAGCATTCTTTTGTAGTTGCCGTCAAGCTTTGTCTCCATACCTTTATTTAGCATCCATGTAGTGCATCCATATAACAGTATCGAGACGACTGCTGCTTGAAAGAAACTGCGTTTCATTTTATCGGTCAGGTCTGACTTCCATATGACCCATAGCCTAAAGATAGCTGTCCACGCCTTTGCTAGTCGCGTATTGATGTCTATCTCGGTTGATGAGACACTGTTCTCTAGGTAGATTGGGACCTCAGTTCTTGGACAGACAGAGAGAAAGACAGACACACATACACGTATATATATTATCAATTAGCAACAACATATAAATAAGAAAACAGTATAAACGTGCTCAGTACGATTAGCAGACAAGGTTTAAAACCTGAAACATGAAAAGGATAATAAAAATTCCACCCTAAATCCTGATCGCTTATTTTAGGTCAAATACTTCCCTGGCCTTTTAGCTAGGCTGTCTGGCATTCGTGTCGGATGGGGTATCGAAACTAACGGCTGATTCGAGGCCGAAAGGCGCCCAACTTCGGTTGGGCCACCCTCGGGTGGGCGAGCTGCTTTTTTGTCCCCTATGCACCCCTTGTATAGCACTAGACCTCACGGTCTAGTTCAAGCTATATTCTGGCATACGTGCCCGGGTCTAGATTTAGGCCCGTGATACCGCTTGACTCATTAGACCCACATTGCACTTAGTGGGTCAATGACTAGCAGGGTTCGAGTCTTCGCTCGTTCCCGATCTTCCCCTCCCCTTTATCCCCACTTTAATCAGCCTTCAGGCTTTTGACCTTGTATCCAGTCCTGTCTGGTGTGAGGCAGCGACAAATACAATACTTCCTCAAGAGAATCCGCAGCTCAAGTACTCACACACATACACACATGCACACACACGCACACTCACACATACACATACTATATATATGTATATATTTATATATGCTTACCCCTGTGTGTTGAGCACTCGACTGGAGAATTGCTGGCTACCACATATGCGTATATGCAAAGTTCTTCTCACGAATTAAGCACTCCAATAGCCGATAAGTGTATATGTCAATAAATATATGCGTAAAAATTTCATTCGCTTAGCTTTGGTGCAAGATATCCGAAAGACGTAAATTCAGCCGGGTTTTGATCCCCGCTTGAAGCATCAAGTGTCAAGTGTCAAGACTCACTGAAAAGTTGTGATGTAACGAAATAGTATATCTGTGGATGACAATGTATATATATATATATATATATACGCGGTACCTTCAATAAGTTTCCAGACTTTTTTTGTACAGGCATTTAAAAGTGTCGTAGACTCTTGAAAATTCAGTATGTTATCTTATGAGATTACTGACCAATCTTTATGATTTCAGCTTCAAATGAACAGCTACAGCAGGAATTCGAAGACACCCTGGTTGTCACAGCTGGTGAATTTCAAAAATCCAACCTGGACGTGAGGACACTTTAGAAGAATGATATGCAATAAAATTCTGTTTTAAACCTGGAAAAACTGCCACAAAACGTATGGAATGCGTCAGACTGCTTTTCGACCATCTTGCATGAATCGAGCATTAGTTTTTGAGTGGCATAAGAGATGCAAGGAAACCAGGGAGTCTGTGAGGGATGATGAGAGGTGTGGGAGGAGTAAGGAAGTCAGAACACCAGAGTTGATTGGCCAAAGGGTTACGGTTAGGGCTACTATGTTGAGTTTTTAAGGGAGTTCAGGAAGAGATTCGGAAGATGCCAGCACTCTTCGAATCGGGTCAGTGGCATTTCCACCAGGACAATGCACCAATCCACAACTCCATCCTTATCACAGACTATTTGACCAAGATGGGCATTAAGACAGTTCCTCAGCCTCCCTATTGTCCAGACTTTGCTCCCTGTGACTTTTTCTTATTCCCTAAGCTCAGAGGCTGTCGTTATGAGACAATTGAGGAGATGAAAGAGGCTGTGACTAAGGTCATTGACACTCTCACACAAGAGAACTTCGACAAGGCCTTCCAGGAGTTATTGGAACGGTACAAGTGGATTGCAGCCGGAGGAGATTACTTCGAAGAGGACTAGAGTTTCATGTGTGTACTATCAATAAAAGTGCACATACGAAAAAAGTCTGGAAACTTATCTAATGATCCCCGTATATATATATATATATATATATATATATATATATATATATATATGTCAGCAGCTGCCCTTTTCTTCAACATAAGAAAGTCCTTCTCCGCTATCATTATTGTATGTTTGTAGTATAGTGGATATAGCTAAACTGCAACAACTACACTACCTCTTTAATTAAGACGTCATGCATTCATTATCCAGTCGAGTTGGTTTCTACTACTGACAGGTGAGAATACTTTCCTTCTCCTGCTGTTCCTAATTTTTGTTCTATGTTTTTAAGAATGTCGACTTGAAAAAACTGACGTGAATAACTATCTGCCTGAATCGTCTTATCTGCTTTTTATTGGTAACCATCGCGGAATTTTAATTACGTTTGCGTCAATTCTAAAAGCATTGCTATAAACAAACAAATTGCCTGCACATGCGCAGTGAGCCTGTATAGAAGTGACCAAATGGCAGAAATGATGACAGCAAAAGAGAGAAGATATGGAATATTCTTTCATGCAGCTTTTTTTTAAAAAGATTTCTTCAAGAGAGTATTGATTTTATAAATTCCAGTTCATACTAGAAAATGGTCTCAAAGATTGAGAAAACCGGTTGCCATTATTAAATGTTCAGTAGAATGATCTGCTGGATTTGAAATTATCGATACATTGTTACTGATAATAGTGATTTGGTGAGAAGTACTTTTTTGCAGTATCATCATCAGCAGCAGCAGCAATGACATTTTAGTTGTTATCATGGCGAAGAATGCTAAACATTATGCGTTTTTACTGGACGCCTAGTCTCATTACGTAGTGATACTTTGTGGCTGGCTCGGTGACCAGTCTTCATTTGATTTTTTCTTCTTTGGATAAATGAAGGTTTAAATCTTTAATTGTAGGTGGACGAAAATTGTTGAACTAAAAGATTTTAGATGTTATAAAATCGGTGCAATAACAAAGGCTATGGCAAAGTAAAAGGTGATGGATGATGCCTCAGGATTTTTTTGACAGTATAATATTCAAAAGAAGGGGATGACAATAACAAAAAAAAAAAGATTTTGCTTTTTTCTTATGGTAGGATTAAATTTTGGATAGGATCTATATTACTTTTTTGATTCACATTCGAGCCGTGAATAGCTCGTTATTTACTATGCTACAGAGACTTTCAATAAAATATCAGTAGCTCCACTTTTGAAGACAATAAAACTTGTATCTGATTCATGTTCATCCCTATGGTTAGAGAGTGGAATAGAGGGAGTGTATACGTACAGAATGTTTCAACAAAATCAAGAACCATAACTCAAAGAGAAATGAAAGCATTCACTGAAAGGACAATATTTTAGAGTCTGCAACCATTTGAGTCTCAAATATTTATCAAAGATGTCAAAAGGAGCCCTAATGCACATTATCCAGACGCCCTCCGTTAAGTTGAAAGCACGGTTGAATGCTGCATGCAAAGTTGTTGATAACCCATACACTAATCTCCTGGGTGATCGGAGGCCCTAGATAGAGAAGAGTCCGTTGCTACAAGCTTCAAATTCTTGACCGATTTGAAAAACTGATTTTTGTTTTGGAAATGAATTGAAATTGAATTTCCTTCTGCGTCTTGCTGGAACAATGTTGAAACTTTTAGTTTCGTTTGATCCAACATCCAAGACAGATTGTTATCATTGAGGGTTTTCGGACTATTGTCTTCATCTTTATTGTTATTTCCAAAACGTTTAGGCCGATATGTCCTCCGGCTTTCTTCAGGTGTTTGTCGAACTCGGGAACCTTCATGGAACTTCGAACTATGTCCTTTATGGAATCCACGGGGGTCGCCTGTTCTGATTCCGTTAGCGCATAACCGGGTACAAGTGTTAAGTATTCCTGTATTGTTACTCGCCTGTAGTCAGGATTGAACCTGCAACTTCCAGATGACTGTCTCCTTAGAAGCTTAGGGAACCAACACCTATAACCGTTACGTTACGTTAATTCAGAGTGAATTTTTGGGACTTATAAACTTAATGTTCTTACTTGACTAGAATTACTACTATTATGTGTGATTTTTTACCTATGCTCATATTCAGACTTTTTTTTTTATAAAAATCAACAAGCTTCGTCTCAGAAATTTCATCATCATCATCATCATCATGTCGTGCTGGTAGCACGGATATCCCTGACCCTCTCTCACCACTCCTCCCTATCGTTCATCGCCCTAGGCAGGTCTTTAGGACAACATCCTGTATCCTCACATAGCTGCTGAATGTATGTTCGTGCTGGTCGTCCTGCTTTTGCACGGCCATGTGTGGGGGTCCATAAGAGTACATCTCCAGCAGTGTCCTGCAAGTCTGGTTCGTCTAACTTGAATAGTTTTCATGATAGGAGGCAGGTGGCCGTACAGTTGGTGTCTTGTGGGGTGTTGCCGCCAGGACTTGTTCAAGATTGCTCGCAGCATTCATGTGTATATCTGAGACAGAATTTTTCTATATAAATAAATCCATATGTTAACTATTTCATAGCAATGATCCGATTAGAAAAAGAGAAAAAATTCAAAAGAGAAAATCTGTGAAGCTACTGTTTTCATTATTTGGGAACCACTCTGTATGATGTGTGAATTTCACCATTATCATAGCCTGTCGTCAGCATGTATTACCCTAACTCTCTCTTGTCCCTATCAACCATCGATCTCGGTAGGTTGTCTAAATAGTAGTCAGTGTCCACACAGAGCTGAATAATATTTTTACTAGTTAGCCAACACTGGTAAGTTAATGTGTAGGAGTCTATAGGAAAACGTCGCTTATGAGTTCGCCCTTACTTCTCTGGTGTAGCATGTCTAGCCCGTCATTCTTGGATTATTAATGAGATGAGTGGTAAGAAGCTGTACAACTTCTGTTTTGTAGGGTGCTGCTCGAAAGGCTTTTTTCAAATCGTTTTATTTGTTTCCAAGTGGAGCAATTATCCAGTAGTCCTAATATGGATACAGCTTGGAAGAATCTTTGTTTTATTTTATCAAGGAGATTGGACTACTTTATGGTCAATAACCTGCTGATAGCATTCCATTAAAGGTTGGCAGTTTTTAATTGATGATAAATTAGAGAGAGATGGATTTCTCGATGGGATGAAAGGGTTATTCTATAATGCCCATAAAAAAAACTCTGGTATCTGATTGATCACTTTTTGGAAGCAATCACAACGTGGCGAGAGAAACATCAGCTCTCCAATGAGACTGCAAAAGCCGCAACGAAAGATTACCACACCACAGACTTTTAGGTGCAATATAATCAAACAGCTGACGCTACTTTTAGAACAACTCTCTTTTGTACCATAATTATGATTTAAAGTGATAAAAGCCTTTATTATTATTATTATTATTATTATTATTATTATTATTATTATTATTATACTCCTTGCGACTGTTTTTCAGCAATTTTAACCCATGGTCTTTCACTGGAATCTGAGTTGCAGCAAGTTTTCTCAGGTCACCAGGACTCTTCTTAGTATTCTAGTTTGAATCTGCAACCTCCACATGATTAGCGTAACGGTTATAGGCGTTTGTTCCCTAAGCTTCTAAGGACACAATCATCTGGAGGCTGCAGGTTCAATCCTGACTGCAGGCGAGTAGCAATACAGGGATTCTTAACACTTGTACCCGGTTATAGCTAACGGAATCAGAACAGGAGCTCTCCGTGGATTCAATAAAGGACGTAATTCGAAGTTCCGTGAAGTTTCCCGAGTTCGACAAACATACGAAGAAGGCTGGGGGACATATCGACCGAAACGTTGAGGAAATAACAATAAAGATGAAGACAATAGTCCGAAAACCCTTAATGATAAAAATCATCAAGCTTCGTCTCAGAAATTTAGACAACAAACACTTGAAGAAGGCCGGAGGACATATCGGCCGAAACTAGTATTGCTTGAGTTTGTCCTAGTATCTTTTGAGTGTCCCTTCTTTTGTCAATATTTTGTGCTTTCTTACATCTAGATGTGTGGTTAATCTTGTTTTTCTGCTGTCGTTTTTCGGTCATTTCATCCCATTGTTTCCTTGTGTATTTTTCCTTCCTAAGTATTTTCGCTTGTTCTCGAAGTTTTTATTTGTCCTCGTAGCCAACATACCATTCAGCTTTTGTATTTTGTATTTTGTATTTCTTTTCGGGATATTTTGGTCGATTAATATTATTATTAAATTCCTTGCAAGTTTTTCCTACCCGATTTGAGTGGTAGTCTTTCACTCGAGCCTGAGTGACAGCAAGCCTCCCCAGGTTTTCAGGACCCTTCACAGTATTCTAGCTGATTTCAACGGTTCTGTTGTCTCTGTAGTTTTTTTATGCTAATTTCTGATTTCTTTCGTCTTTTTCCAAGGTCGAAGTAACTGTACAAAGTGATCCAACTATTACTGGTACCACCGACACCAATTATTATTATAATCATTGTTGTTATTCAGTGGTGTGGGAATGGCTGTGTGCAAATATGGACCTAAATACTTATAGTGTTTGATTCTAAACTTATATATATATATATATATCAATATCATTTAAGTCATTGAGACTGGGTCGATGAAAGAAGGCAGGTCGCCATGAAAGAGAAGTAATTGTCTTAAAAAACAAATCAAGAAAAAAAAACAATGTAATAAATTGTCTAATGAACCTGTGACTGACATAGGAAGAGGGAATAGATTTGCTGCCTGTCGCTGTCCATATTTAGAATTAATCCGATAGATGCAATCATGTTGGGAATCTATCGATAGGCCTCACCCCATTCGCCTTGGTAAAGCACAGTGAGTGTCGGATGAGGAAAGAACTGGGGGAAAATTTGTTGACTCAAAAATAGAAACAAGGCCCGTGAAGAGGGCTTAAATGCCATATGGTAACCCCGATGCAACCAACCTTCAATTCGATTGAAAGCTCAGATCGTGTGGAGTGCCATTTTTAGACGAATTGCGTGATCGATTAAATTTCAGGTTTTTCTTAATGTATCTAATGCCTTAAATTTAGTGTCCTGTGATTTGATAAAAAGATATATGCAAGTTATTTACTAAGTTCAGATTGGTTTGCTGAAAATAAATAGATAGAAGAAGACTGATATATATATATATATATATATATATATATATATATATATATATATATATCAGTCTTCTTCTATTTATTTATTTATTTAGAGAGAGAGAGAGAGAGAGAGAGGGATGAAAATATCGATAAATAGAATTATATATATAAATAGATATATATGTAAAATTAGCGACCGTAGTCGAGGGCTACTCGAAAGCTAACTTTTCATTCGCTACAACATCGAGGTGTAGGAAGGGCGCTACTCTTTTCCCTGGATTGCTCCACTTTACCTTTGATCTCTGCCTTATAATTCTGTGTGTTAAGCAAGGTGGTATCAAGTACCATTTTTTAATCTTTGATATGATTCGAACTGCGATTGGACCCCGGTCTCCCAGACCAGTGGCGAAAACCCTATCCACAAGGACAATGGGTCGGTATATATATATATATATATATATGAAAAATAAATGGAACAGTGGATATACTAAAATGTTCTTTCAATAAATTAGAACGAAATATTCTGAACGGAAACCGTTGTTTGTGCTTTTAGTTTATGTCCACTGTTCCATTTATTTTTCATCATCTTGGCAGATCTACCAAGAATATCTCCATACATATATATATATATATATATATATAAATATATATATTGAATGAGGTAGATATATGGAGATAGAACGATAGATATGAAGAAATTGGGATAGATAGATATATATTGGTTATTGGTTATTTGGTTTAATTGCATATCGACCCTTGTATGTTATTAAATACTAATTCATATATATATATATATATATATATATATAAGCGAATAGTTTGAAGGAAACGTAAACGAGTACTTAAAGTGCATATGTTTGTACACTCTTAAATGGTTTCAAATACTGCTGACATGAATAATTTTAATGATATTAATCATTTGTTTGCACACAGTTAAATGACTTTAAGTTATTTCTCTCTAATTCTTAATGAAAAAAGTCTCATAGTCATGAAATATTTCTTCATGTGGCTCACAAGCTATAATATACTTCCTGACTTCACAGCCATTTACCATGTCAATTATATGAACTTATTCCTGGTAAGAGTAATGAGTACATTTTTCCCTGCTGACATGATCTCATATCTTTGAATAGTTCACTTGCTCTCCATTCACATGAGCTCTTGTCTCCTTGTATCCCCAACTACCATAAAGAGAGAGCGAATCAAAATACCCAGTTTCTTTTATTTGGGTTCACAGAACACCAAACCCCCACTTCTCCTTTGCGTGGGCGGTATCATTCACCCAGACCTCACCACCTGATAAGCCACTATATACTCCCAAATATCTCAGCCATACTCCTTGTCAATTATTTTTACCTGTTCCTAGTAGTTTATCACCAATCTATGGATTCAATAGTACCACTACTTTTCTTCTTAAAGGATTCTCTTGGCATTAGATAATCCAAGAAGATTGATTTGCCAATAAACAAAGAAACAAAAAAAAAAAAAACAGAAAGGAGGTCGTACCCGAGACATCGTGGATTACCAGCTGGTCTGCATTATCTTAGTGAGCGAGTTCAAATCCCAGTCACCCTATGATGTTCACCGTTGGACTAATATTCTTGGGAAAGGTATGAACATTTTTATACCTCAGCTATGGGCTTGATATCCCCACTATTTTCCTTTTACAAGGATATCTTTAGTATTAGGTAACACACGGAGGTTTATATGCCATTAAAAAAGAACCCTAATTGAACCAAAATATAATACTAATCAGCAGAAAATATCTTTTTCAACCTTTTTTTTTTTTTGTTGTTTAAATAGGTTTTCCTGTATTTTAGTCAACTAAAAAAGTCGGAAACCAAATTGGCATCACCCTTCTCTTTTTAAACCTTGTTGTAAATATATAAGAAATGCATCCTTTTTTTTTTTCGAATAACTGCCGACCTTGGGTCGTATTTATTTCCTTTGGGTCTTTTTTTCCTTCCATATTTGGTGAAAATACTTCTTTAAGAAAAAAATAAATAAATAAATAAGTCCCCCATGTTATTCGTGAATTCTGTATATACCTCACGACAAGAAACTTTTTTCGTAGCAAATAATTTACAAACGTGTTTAGAAATTTCCATAGGCAAAAAAGATAGTCTATGTGTGAAGAAAGTCAATATAGGTCATGTGCATTATTAGTCCTTAGTGGATCCGCTAGGTGGCCATCAATTCTTATTTATCGGCAAGATTTCTGGTCTTGTCATTTCAGAGAGTAAGAAAGAGAGAGAGAGAGAGAGAGAGAGAGAGAGAGAGAAAGCAGTAGTTGAGAGAAGGCCAAAGAATGAAACAGAGAGAGAGAGGGGGGGGAGAAGAAAAAAAGAGAGAAGATAATCCGATGAGAACAAGAACGAGAAACATGAAAATACAGATGTCAAGAGAGACAAGCAGAGAGAGAGAGAGAGAGAGAGAGAGAGAGAGAGAGAGAGAGAAAGAGAGAAATGGAAAAAAAAACTGAAACATATTCAGTAGTCCATAGAGGACCAAAGAGAGAAAGAGAGAAGCAGTAGTTTAGAGATATAGATAGAGATTGAAAGAGAATATTTTGTCTAAAAGTGAAAAAGAGAGTGATTCAGTGGTTTAAAAATAGATAGATAGATAGAGAGAGAGAGAGAGAGAGAGAGAGAGAGAGAAAGAGAGGGAGGGAGGATAGACCATAAATAGAGATAGAGGGATAATCTATTCTTTAAAAGAGAGAAAGAGAGTATTTCAAAAGTGAGACAGAGACAAACAGATACATTGATAGATAGACAGACATACAGAGAGAGAGAGAGAGAGAGAGAGAATTATATATTGAGAAAGGATTCTATTCTTTTTCAGAAGACGAGTTCAAATCCTGGAAAAGACTACTTGGGTTTCATTTTACACTGATCATATTTACCAACCCCTCCGCTCGGGCAGGATATGACACAAGGTCAATTTTTAAGCGGAGTTTAACAGGTTTGAATTCAGAGTTTTCCTTCTCCTAGACTAGTTGCCTCATCAAGGCTGAAGAACCTAGTCTGCCCTACTATTTACCCATAGCTGGAGGGAGTATATTTGGATTCATACCTTTCCCAAGGGTATTAGTGCTATGTGAAATGCAATCAGTCAGGTCCAGGATTTGAACTCGTATCGTCGTGTCCATATCCTGCGACGATAACCATTACACCACGGGCACCTCCATTTTACACTGATGCCCTTGAAAAGTACATGCATCTGTGTGCTCTTGTAGAGAAGAGGAAAATCTCGTATTTTGTTTTGGCACGCAATTTAATTCAACACTGAATTTCACCCAATCAGGATGACATATCCTATTCAGCCCGGACATTCATTTCCGGCTAGCAAAACGGGTGAGCGGCCAAAATCACTCTCTTCAGCGTGAGATGGCGACCAGAACAGACGTGTCTCTGGTTGTCCCTGCTTAGCGATGCTTTTTAGCAAGACAAGCCACCCAGTGTGGACATCTCACTGTGGCTTTAACACTAGCAGCAGCAACATGGACACTCAACAAGGGAACCATCTAATTTATGGATTCTTTACGAGGAATCCCAGTGGAACATAAATTAGAAACATACGCATGCCTTCCACGGGCACCACTTCTTGTCACCCCAAAAATTGACTATGTCGATCCGATCGTCACTCCGCTCTCGACACACAAAACTACACGGTGACTTTGAATACTTCCCTCACACGTCCAACAACACGCTGCCATCTCAACATCCCGCTAAGCCATTTCGTCTCAAACATCCAACAAGCCTAAACACCACGAGTCTTACAGCACCAAGAACAAACCATATTCAAAGCGGCAAATAAAAACTTTCGTTGTTGTGTTGTTAAAGCAGAGTTTCGTAATTCATTTGTGTGCCTAAAGACAATAGTGTTAGGGAAATTAACAAATTTCCCGAAACCGCTATACTCTTTAGCTTTGTTAGGAAAACCAGTCTAGGAGAAGGAAAAACTCTTAATTCAAGCCAGCTGTTCTTCGCTTCAAAACTGACCTAGTGTTGCATCCTGCTCATAACGGACGGATTAGCTCAATAAACATATAAAGCCCATGTTTTCAGAAATATTCTACCCTTCTTTGGTGTTTTTCCTTTTTAGGGTTTCACAAATCCCAAAATTTTAGTTAATGAACCAAAGAATGGTCTATAATTTGAATATGCTTCAGAGAAGAAATAAATTGTTTAAACACTTTTATGATATCTGTTGGGTATCACCTACCTTTTCAGCATAATGAGCTGTTCCATCTGTCATATATGGCAGTAGCAGAGACCAGTCCGACAGTATCAGTCCAGATCAGTCTACGTCTACGAATGTGAAGAGCGTTTCATATTGTTGAAGTATATCCTTACTCTATTACTAATCCTATGTTCTTATTACTAACAGTCTCTCTCTTGTAAATACTCTTTCCTGTAAATATAACTATTTTCCTCACATATCGTGGTTTGTCTTATTATTATTACTATTGTGTTCACTAACCAGAATACAACAATTTCAAGTGTTTTTTATGATATCAAGTGTTTTATCCTATGCTAATAATTAATAATTAATATGTTGATTGTTCATCTGCAGAAGGTACGACTTCCCAAACGAGAAGTTTCCTAGATATGACACGAAACAGCACTAGATTCTGAACTTTGGAGAATGTAAAGTACCTCTTTATTGTCATTATTCCAAGTATCATTAAGGTTCAGATTAAGAGTACCTGTTAGGCTCCTATCTATGAGTTAAATAGAGTTCTTTTAATCATTGACTGAGAATTATTATTTGTGTGTTGAAGCTATACAGATATGTGCAAATTATATAAATTACTTAGGAACAATTGATAAATAAGTAAAGTAAAATTGGTGACCGTAGTTGAGAGCGACCAGAAGGCTCCTTTTTCAATAGCTACTACACCGAGGTGTAGGGGAGGGTGCTACTCCTTTCCTTGGATTGCTCCACTTTACCCTTGAGACGTACCTTATATTGCTGAGTGTTAAGCAAGGAGGTATCAAGTACCATTTTAAAAGTCTTTGGCATGACGCGACCTAGGAGTGAACCCAGGTCTCCCGGACCATTGGCGAACACTCTAACCACGAGGCTAATGAGCCGGTTAATTGATAAATACAATTACTAACATAAAATAGCAATACTTAAAACCATTTAACAGTGAGCAAACAAACGATTGATATTAAATGAAATCATTTGTGTTAGTTGCCCAGTCGGCTGAGGCTGTAGAATACACCAACTGCTTCTCTGCAGAGGGGGTAAGACCCCCCCATCGAGTGTCCTGGATATCACACTAAACAATCTGATGGTGAGGTTTCAGCAGTGCTGGGGCTTTGGGGAATGCGGAGTACCCCTTCATTGCCATCGCTCCCCAGGTCCACTCTGACCCGGAATGGTAGCACCTGATAGGGCCCTATCTATGGGTTAAATAAAACTAACAGCATTCTTATTCTAAACTGAATTGTTTGAGTAAACTGAATAGCTTGAAATAGAAATGTTTTTGACAATTAAACCGTACTTACATTTAAACTGCGTGCTTACGCTTAACTGAATTATTTGAAATAGAACTGTTTTTCGACATTTGAAACTGTATTTACACTTAACTGAATTGTTACATATAACTGCTTGAGTAGTTTGAAATAGAAATGTTTTTGACAATTAAACAGTGTACTTATGATTTGTTTGAAATAGAACAGATTATTTACATAAAAATGGATTTGGCGTTAAATAACCTACAAAGGTTGATACGCCATAAAACCCAACAAACCAAACCAAACCATTTTTGTTAGATAGGAAAACTTAAAATCATTAAACAATCAAATTACTAAAATTTAATAGAATTATTTGTTTTAAATAGGAATACTTAAAACCATTTAACTGTATGCAAACAAATGATTAATATTAGATAGGATTAATAGTTAAAACCATTTAACTGTATACAAACAAATGATTAATATTAGATAGGGTTAATACATGAAAGCATTATTTAACTGTATGCAAACGAATAATATCAAAAGGAATTATTGGTGCGAGATAAGAATGCTGGAAACCATTTAACTGTGTGCGCAAAAAAAGGAGCTTGAAATTAAGATACCTACAAAATTTCTTTGTTTTTGTAGCATTTGATTTGGTTCAGAATGTATTATAATGGCATTGCCTATTTCGAAACAGAGAAAATATGAACCCCATTAATCCCCCCATCAACTATGGCTTAAATACTACCCCAATTGTTCTTCTGCAGAGTAGGATTAGGTATTGAATAGCCCACGAAGGTTGATATGGCATTAAACAAAGAAACCTAACCAGACATAGCGAGACAAACATAGAAGAAGAAGAAGAAGAAGAAGAAGAAGAAGAAGAAGAAGAAGAAGAAGATCTTTAGTTACAATAAGAGGGAAATACAAAATTTAAGGAAATTAAGGGAATGTTATCTCACCTTGTAGGTTATTTATTACTGAGGTCAGTCTTGTCTTTACCTTTGTTTTTCCCAGCAATTATATGTCTTCAAATAACCAATAATATTAATCCTCTGAAAATAGTTATATCTTTAAAATGCAATTCTTGATAAAATGATAATAATTCATACATTCTTATTTTTTAATGTATTCTTACCCAATAATGATAATATTCAAAGCAATTTATTTGTCCCATACATAAGACCCTAATAGATACTCGCCATTCCAGGTCAGTCGACCTGGAAGTAATGTTAATAAAGAGGTAACTCCACACTCCACAGAGCCCCAGAACTAGATTTTCGACACCACTTGTATTTTAGTGTCCTACTCAGAATAATATTTTTTGCAGGGGGGCGGTGGATCCTACTTCTTTACCGGGGACACAGTAAGCGTTTTCTAGCGCACACTCCGGCCGACGGGATGGGAAAAAGTGAAAAGAAAACAGGAAGTTAAATTTTTTTGTTGTTGCTGTTGTTGATTGTTATATCAACCTTTGTGGGTTAATAAATGCCAAAGCCATCCTTATAGAAGAACAGCAGTGATACAAATTAATCTCTAGTTGAGGAGATAAGAGGGTGTAATATAATGGCCGAGGGATTTCGTTTTATGCCTTTGGGTTTAGTTAGGCAGAGAACCTTTCGGCTCAGCACATGGGTTACTTAGGTGCAACATTAACGCAGGTGTTCACGCGCACGCGGGGAGGATATGTCATTCATAGATGTCAAAATAAAAATCCGATTGGAAGGTTGACCAATGGATGTGGATGACGTCATACACCGGAAGAGCGTGCGCGGAAGATTTGGGTTTTTTTAAAAAAAGTCAGGGAGTTGAGTTAAGTCCTGCCTCGGGAGAAGATGGTTGGCTTGCGCTTGCTCGCCGAAGCCAGGCCAGAGGCCTTTGTGGCGGGTACCACATGTGTTGGGGGTGGGGAAGATGAAAAAGCCAGAATAGAACGAATATGTATCTCGCTTCTTATGTTGAAGAACCTTTAAACTCAAAGGTAATAAAAAGTTTCGTACCTGAACCAAGAAGTCGTAAGTGTTTTTCGTGTTTCGAGATTCCTATGTTCTATGTATATATATATGAACATTCTATGTCCATTTCGCATATCCGTATCTGGCTATGGTACAAGGGTTCATACCTTTCTCAAGGGTATTAGCGCGAAGGTGAATGTAATAGCGTGACCTGAGTTAGAACTTGTCATCTAATACTAAAGACATCCTTGCCTTGTATATCAAATCTCATCTTTCGTGTAGCGTAGTGGCTAATGTGATGGATGCAAAATCATAATAAGCAAGTTCGAACTTCAGTGACGCAATTCACTTTCAGACTAATACCCTTTTGAAAGGCATGAACCTTTCGCCATTAGTGAGGAGCGGAAACAAGATAATCTGTATTTACTTCAACCACTAGAGTGATATCAGAGTTTTCCTTCTCCCAGTTTGATAACTTAACTTGGAATAAGGGGTTGCAACACACCCAGGAATTATGTGCTAGATGACACCCAATGACAAGCCTGGTTTTTCATCCTCCTCTCCCGAAAAACTCGGTGGAGGGGTACTAGTTTAGTAATTGATGACCTCACCATGAAATAGCTAGTATTATGTTACATAGTACGAGCAGCCCTTTAAGTGACCGGGCACATAGATAGATAGATAGATAGATAGATAGATATGAACTGGCTAACGTGACAGATAGATAAATAGATAGATATGAACTGGCTAACAAGATAGATAGATAGATAGATAGCAATTATCAGTCAGGCTTAATAGATCGATTTTAGATCAGTCAAATGGAAAATGTAAGCCTATGTTTGAATGAATAAAGGAAAACCTAGATTTAAAGAAGTAACAAAGAAAGAGACAGAGAAGCCCTGAAAGTACAAACAAAAATTTATCATTTGATTAAAAAATAATTATCGAATTCAAAAAAAAAAAAAAAGAAAAATACATTGCAATAATCTTCCCTTTTAAGTTTTTTAATTAATATCAAACTAATATTTAAAAAGAAGAAGTGAAAATTAATTTACAAAAAAAAATATAACGAAACGAAAATATAAAAGATCAAATCGAAGAAATTTCTAAATTCAACCTGAAAATTTATATCCTATTCTCTTTGAATATATGAGATATATAAATTACTTGTATAAGTCCCGTCATAAATTATAGGATTATCTCCGTCTGGATCAACATGAAAATATTTTGGCGTAATAGTTATCGACTTAGAAACTCGACATGATTCAAATTCTTGACGAGTATCATTACGTTTTGTAAAGGCATGAATCTGCCTTTTCTCTCCAGGGACGAATTTTTTATAAACCCGAAACACAGGAAAGAAAATGCATAAAGTAATTTACTCATATCATTAGCATCATGTCACACAGCGAGCATGGATTTCCTTGTCTATCTCTAGCCATTCGTCCCTATCATCCATCGCTTCCGGTAGATTTTCTAGACAACATCCGGTGTCGTACAGTGCTGTTGTAAATTAGTTCTTTTTGGTCGTCCAACGCTTGCACGCCTGTGTCACGGGGTCTTTAAGGAAACCAATTTCCACAAAAAGTTTAAGAGTCTGTCCTACTGTTTATCCATAGGTGTGTCGAGATTACTGGATTCATATATTTTCCTAAGGTATTAGCGCTATGTGAAATGGAAACAGCCTCGTTCAAGATTTGAACTCGGGTTTTCGTGTCCATTTGCTACGACGATAACCACTACACGGCAACCATCTCCATTATTCATCTACGTATGTATGTATTTTCATGTGTATCAACTTACGTCAGTCTGTACATATTTTTCTATTTTTCTGAGAGTATATATATATATATATAGATTCATACAATGACTGGTGTTTGTGCAGCAGCATTACTTTCTACAAAGCCGTCATCAGGCATGGTTATTGGGCCGAAGTATCATTACCACAAGCCCAGAGTGCTCCAGCAGTAACCTACGATACCACCAGACTTTGCTGGATTGTTTATATATATATATTAAACATAATAGACATTTTATGCCTACATATTTTCTTCTGGATCCGTTCGAATCCCCGTATTACTTTTATCGTATTCGGGGGGAATTGATTTAGGTATTGTCCATAGTTGTATATATCCCTAGTACTTTCTGCCCGACTTTGGGCAGAAATACATACAACTATGGACAATACCTAAATCAATTCCCCCCGAATACGATAAAAGTAATACGGGAATTCGAACGGATCCAGAAGAAAATATGTAGGCATAAAATGTCTATTATGTTTAATGAAATTTGCATTAACGATGAAATGCTGCCTAAATATATATATATATATATATATATACGCAATGTATCTTCTAATATATATATATATATATATATATATATATGTGTGTGTGTGTGTGTGTGTGTGTGGTTGGCAGCAGTCTTTCATTTAAGCATGTTTGATTAAATTTAATTTTAATGTCTATTTAGTTTTATTAAGATCCTTTCAAGTTTCCTGAGAAGAGTCTTGGTTTCAGGTTGGAATTAGTGGATGAATTTACCAAAATTGTCCCGAGAGCTTTCGGACCTTTCATGGGCCATCTTCAGGGGTTTCTTGCATGTATAAAGAGTGTTTTTTTTAAAGAGTTTTAGGTTTTTATAACATAACAAAATTACATAAACGCAAAGTTGGATGAAACTGATATGCTGATGAATTTAAAAAACAGAATGCAGTCAATGGAAACAGAATATTCTATTTCCATTGATAGCATTCTGTCAATACTGCTATATGGATACACCACGTGGACGCTGACTAAACTTATGGAGAAAAAGCTTGAGGGTAATTACATGAGAATGCCACGAGCTCTATTGAATAAGTCTTGGATGCAACATCCCACAAAACAGCAGCTGTACGGCCACCTACCACCCATCACAAAAACCATCCAAATGAGACGAACCAAACAGGCAGGACACTGCTAAAAAAGAAAGGACGAACTCAGGCTATGTATTCCTGTAGACCCCTTCACATGGACGAGCAAGGGTTGGAAGACCAGCTAGAACCTATATACAAAAACTCTGTACCGATACAGGATGTAGCCTGGAAGACCTGCCGGGAGTGATGGACGATAGGGATAAGGGGCGAGAGAGGGTCAGGGAAATTCGTGCACGACATGATATATATATATATATATATATATATATCAGTCCGGTCATTTTCTATCTATCTATCAATCAAAAAAATGGTCGATCAGGACATTGTAGAAAGCTGTTTAAAAGACGTATTCCCCTACCTCAAACCATTTGTCTTTTAAAATCGAAGATAAAATGTTTAATAGCAAAAGTTGATTGCTGCATAGAAAATCGTATTTCGATAAAAGGCACAGACTCTTGAAAAGAAATTACTTCAGTCAGCTGTATAGCAAAAATGGATGCGGTTTGAAAGAGAAGAGTGAATAGCATTTATGTATATTTGCAATCTCTCTCTTTTCTCGTATATCAACACCTATCAAACCACTCATGCATATACACATTTAGAGCACACACGCGCACACACACGTGAACATACACAGAGGCAGACACATATTTTCTTGAATCTGTAAGTTTCAACATAGTGAAACTCACAGTAAAGTGAAAATATATAAGGGTTTAGTTCACAATTATTAAAAACATATAGACATTCAGATTACACACACTCACGCTTACAAATTATATATATATATATATATATATATATATATATATATATATATATATATATATGTAAATAACATTATATTGCACTTGGTTCGCCAAAAACTCACAAAGTGATTTAGTGACAACCAACACTGTTATAATATATATATATATACTTACGAAATTTATTTCGTGAGTCAGGAACTAACCTACTACAGTTTCGCCTAAGCAGCTCATCAGGGTACCTAATCCCGACTAACAAAGCATGGAGAAAATATATTTTTATATTATAACAAAAAAACAAAACAAAAAACACCTAAGTTTATTATCAAGAAATATGTTAAAAATATATATATAAAGCATGGAATAAAGTAGCAGTGAAAAAAACTAATTATAGAGGAGCCAATTTCTTTTATGCCTACAGGCGTTCAATATCTCCGACTTTTGATTTAGCAAATCCCTATTATTATAAGAAGCTATAGCCAATCTCTTCTCATTGCAAAGTATACAATCCCTATCACCGGCCCTGTATTTGCGATATTTTTTTTTACAACTTCCCATTTTAATATGGGATCAATGCCTTGCCTGTTTTTAATCTCCCACACATAATTGGATTAACTTGTACTATGTTTATATTTTTCATGAGTAAAACTAGTTTTATGATTATAGTACCTTTGTTTAAACGCTCCCTGGATGGACCCGAAGTATACCTTTTTATTTTTTTATTTTTTTTTTTTTGTGCGGTTCGCCACTATATACTTCCACTTTGTAAACTATACATTCATACTGACATTTGCCTTTAAGGGGACACCCAGTCTTATCCTTACAATTACATTTAGGGGCCTAGTTATGTTTTTCTTTATTAAGTTTCATTATATTAGATTTATTGATGATACTATTAATATTTGGCATACAACTATAACTTAGCTTGATATAATTTTTTATTAAATATCTTATGTAGCGGGGTTGTTACGGGAAATTTTCTTTTCAATAATTCAAAAATTTCACTACCTAACTTATTAACTACCTCCATATTATACGGAGGTGTAAACCAAAGAATTCTCCTTGGTCTATTTTTTCTTTTATGTGTATTGGATGTTTCTGTGCTGTTTATATAACTAAGTTTAACATTATAGCCTCTATCTTTTAGTGCCTTTTCATAGTCCTATTTACTTTGCTCAAATATATCTATATTGGAGGAATTAGTTGAAAGCCTATGTTCATTACCGTTAGGGACATGTTTAAACACCTGAGTTGGGTGGTTGGACCCCATATTAACATAACGTGGGGTTGGATTCTGCTTCCTCAATGGGGACACAGTCCCGTTATAAAAGTTTAGGGTGATATGTTGGTAATCTGTAATTTTAAGATTCGTTTGGATTTCCAATTTGAATCCAAATCCGTTGAATAGTCTGTGCAATTTTTTCCTAATAGTATCACATCATCTAGGGGCACTATTGTCCAATATAATGAACCCATCGTCGGGATAAAGTCCGTGACAATAGGGATCAAATATATTGTTAATATTACATAGCAGTAAACACCCCACGAGCTCACAGATTTCGGCACCATCAAAAGCTCCCATGGGGGTGTAAAAGTTACCACAAGCTCCTTTTTTAATCCATATACTACCATCATAATATAATAGTGTTTTACGACAGTGTTTGATAACCTCAATTTTGTCTAATGGTACCGATATATATTCTCTTGCTAATTCTAATGCTTTTTCCAAGGTTTTTTCGGTTATGGATGAGTAAAATTATTTAATATCGTACCTTACAAAGGAACATTTATTATCTTTATCATATTCTTTGGACCATTTAATACAATCCTGGGTCTTACGCCATTGATTGATATTCAATGCTATTCTAAGTGAAGCACAAATATCTTATACAATAATTTTAATAACTTTATCCATTTGTGTTTTAGCTGGATTAATCAATCTACGTTCAGGATTCTCCGTAAAGTCACTTTTATGGTCTTTAATAGTGATAAAGCAATTTTTTATATTATATTTTTCGACCCTGTCTACTATACTTAGCTTGGTCGCTAGCATTTTAGCTTCACTATTTAACACCTTTTCAAGACTGGGGGGGAAGCTTTTTATAATGTTTAATCGCCTCTTTAAATATCATTTGCCTGTATTTATTCTTATCTACTTCGTATAAATTGCCTGACGTATCGGATTTGGTAAATATGTAGTTGGACTCTCTAATCCTCCTATTATCACGACTCATTTGCTGTTGGATATTATAATGAATTTTTTAAAATTTTATAGTCTTAACCAACCCTATTAAATCTGATTTAAATCTATCTATTTCTTTAATATGGGGCGGGTGCTTCCTAGTTTTAAACCCATATTTTTCTTGCCTCTCCTTATATGAATTTTTAATTGAATTGAGAAAAAAATAGGCATTCCATCTCATATTCCTTTTGAGGGATTCAATCTTCCTCAACAGAATTAACTTGTATTGGTGTCTATCCGGTATGGGTAAGTTTTTATAATAGTAATTAATATTGGTTTTCTCCATTGTAAATGGAGCTAAAAAGTGCTCAATAGTATGAACTAGAGCAAAATATTAAATAACTTACTGAATAATAGCACTTACGGTAAAGGGGAAAAACCGCCACTAATTCTAAGATGAAAATATACAACGAATCAGTATCTAGGGGGAAAATATATATATTGGAAAAAAAAAAGAAAAGGCCAACCTTGTCACACCAATTAAAATAATCAACAGATACGCAATCGATTGGTCAAAAGAAAAAACCACCGTAAATTGCTGCTGAGGGACAAGTACAAAAAGTATACATATATATATATATATATATATATATATATATATATATATACACACGTGGTGCCTTCAATAAGTTTCTACACTTTTTTGTACAGGCATTTAAGATTGTCGTAGACTCTTAAAATTTCAGTATGTTATTGTTATATATCTTATGAGATGACTGATCAATTTTTATGATTTCAGCTTCAAATCAATAGCTACGGCAGCAATTGGAATACAACCTACTAAAGCCTGATTGTCACAGCTAGTGAATTTCAAAAATGCAATCTGGACGTGAGGACACTTTAGAAGAACGATATGCAATCAAATTCTGTTTTAAACTTGGAAAAAATGTCACAGAAACGTATGAAATGCTTCAGACTGCTTTTGAACTATCTTGCATGAATCGAGCATCAGTTTTTCGGTGGCATAAGAGATTCAAGGAAGCCAGGGAGTCTGTGAGGGATGATGAGAGGTGTGAGAGGAGTAAGGAAGTCAATACACCAAAGTTGATTGGCCAAAGGGTTAGGGTTAGAGTTACTATGTTGAGGTTTTAAGGGAGTTTAGGAAGAGATTGCATCCGAAGAAACCAGCACTCTTCAAATCGGATCAGTGGCATGTCCAGCTGGACAATATACCAGTCCACAACTCCATCCTTGTCACAGACTATTTGACCAAGATGAGCATCAAAACAGTTCCTCAGCCTCCCTAAAGTCCAGACCTTGCTCCCTGTGACTTTTGCTCATTCCCTAAGCTCACAGGCTGTCGTTATGAGACAATTGAGGAGATGAAAGAGACTGTGACGAAGGTCATTGACACGCTCACACAAGAGGACTTCCAAGGGGCCTTACAGAAGTTGTTGGAACGGTACAACAAGTTCATTGCAGCCAGAGGAGATTACTTCGAAGGGGGACTAGAGTTTCATGTGTGTACTATCAATAAAAGTGTCCATACGAAAAAAGTCTGGAAACTTACTTAAATGATCCTCGTTTATATATATATATATATATATATATATATAATTCTTCTAATGTAAGTTTAACATAGTTCCTATGATGTAACTTGGAGGAGTAAGTGTATATACACATTCAGTTCTCTCTTTCTCTCTCTCTCTCTCTCTCTTTCTCTCTCACGCATACACACACACACACACACACATATATATATATATACTCACTTCTCTGATTTTCACATTGTTTTGATGATAAAAGCTTGAGTAGTAGAAAACAGTATTTGTCTTTTGTTTTAATATTTATCTGATAGCAGTCTTTGATTTTACTGCAGCGGTCATACCACATTATATCATATATATATATATATATATATATATATATATATATATATATATGTTCATCAAATAGATAAGGTATTTTAAGCAATTATTTCGGTTTTTTCCGTTAAAGATTTTACAAAAATGTTTACATTGAGGCTATTCGAAACTATCTCTCTCTCTCGGTCTCTGTCTCTCTGTCCCTCAATACATATATATATATATATATATATATATATATATATATATATAAAAATGATGAAGCCAAGTTATTTGAATAAAGTATTTTGTAACTTTTCAGTACCAATCTGACCAAATTAGGAGACAAATTTTAAAAAATGGTGTCGGTTTGATAGCAATAAGTTTTGAAATGATATGAAATTCAAGAATTTTCCGGCGTTTTTTTATTATTTTTATATAACCAAACATCTCAGAATCTTTAAAATTAAAGTTGCGATTCGTTTCAAATTTGTATTTACCCAAACCATTATTTTTGTTTCCTTTTTTAAAATCTCTTTTGTGCTCGTAAATTGTTTTATTGTGTCTTCTATTAGATTCATTCACATATTACAATCTAGAAATGGAATTCCATAAACCCCCGCTCTGGATTCGATGTTTTATTGTTATTTTTTTTATTAATTTAAATTTCTAATTGTCTTTGAAAAGTTAGAGGCTGTTTTAATTGCAATGTTGTTTCGTTTTGTTTTTTTTAAATGATCTATGTAATGTATTATAATTTGAAAATATTATTGTTGTAATTTCTTGAGGACATTTGCGTTTGTAAATTTTGAGAGCTTTTAATTTTGTACGCTGTATGAAAAATTTAGGATATTGAAGTTACGTGAAGAAATTTTCTATATCGTCGAATTCATTATTTAGAAATTTTAGAATGCTCATCCTTGCAGCTCTAAGGTAAAAACCTGTGATTATTTCCCTTTTTTTTTTTTTAAATTTTGGTGTTCATTTGATTAAAAATATACATAGTCATTTTTATTGATGTATTAGCTGGTGTTTTGTTATTATTTATTTGTAAAATCTCCAGGAAAGATAAGGTGAGTTACAGTGTAACCCGGATATAAGAGAATTGTCGGGCACGGGAGACTTAATGTCTTATATCAGGGTTTGTCTTATATCCGGGTTTGGTCTATTTTTGTTTAGGTAACACAGGCTCTGATTTGGGACCAGAGAAAATCTATCTTATATCCGGGTTTCTTTTATATCAGGGTCTCTTACATCTGGGTTACACTGTATTTTCTAGTTAATCTGTAAAATATATGGTAGGTTAATTTTCTAATCTATCTGTAATGTTTATAAAGTCTTAATTCCTTGAAATTATATATCATCTACGTATTGAACCGGCTCATTGGTCTAATGGGTAGAGTGTTCGCCAATGGTCTGGGAGACCTGGGTTCAATCCCAGGTCGAGTCATACCAAAGACTTTAAAAATGGTACTTGATACCTCCTTGCTTAACACTCAGCAATATAAGGTACGTATCGAGGGTAAAGTGGAGCAATCCAGGGAAAGGAGTAGTGCCCTCCCCTACACCTCGGTGTAGTAGCTATTGAAAAGGGAGCTTTCTGGTCGCCCTCGACAAAGGGGGACAACTTTACGTAACGGAAATAGAATTTGAGAGTATCATAAATTCAAGAAATGCAAAGAAAATGCATGCAATGACTATAAAAGAGTCGAATCCCTGAGTAAACCAGATTTTTGTTTATAAAAATATAGTTATATCGAAAAAAGAAATGTTTAGTGCATAATGTACAAATTTTGATCATTTTTTGCATTGATAGAATTGCAAATTTGTTTGCAAAATATAGAAATTTGTGGTCTCAAAATATGTTGGTAAAGTTGGAAACAAAAGAAAATATCAGGAAAATACAGGAACACATTAAATGTTTTATAGTATCTTATTACAGTTGCAAACATATTGTTCTGTTAGTGGCTATATGATATTAAAGAAGAATGAACATATAATAGTCCACTTAACTGTGTCGTATATAGCAAAGTTTTACTTACTTCACACAGCTCTTTCGTTCACTGCTAGAGTTGAAGCAAAGACAATCTTAACGTCCGCTGGTCACGGAGATCGGTTGGAAAAAGATAACTAGACATGTATTTAAATCTGACACCAACTCTGCAAGCCAGTGATTGGTTCGTTTGAAAGATTTACCGACCAATTATATGTGTTATAACTGTCCTTTGGAGAGATGGGTCGACCAAGAGAGTCAAAGCACTTATCTTAGTTGTATATATATTTTTAAAGTTCAGATAATGTAATGTTTGCTTTCTTGAGGTGAATTTCTAAACATTCTTTAATTGGAATTTTCGCATAAAATGATTTTATGGCAAGACTAGCTTGAGATTTGTTATACAAGTTTATATTATTTATTTGGTTGAGTTCTTGATGTGCGATTAACTAATCGGGCATAAGAGAGGTTGAATTTAGAAACTAATCCCAACTTTAACTTAAAAGATTTCAAGATGTTAGTTTAAATATATGATAAAAAATATGCCGGGAAATTGTTTCATTTCAAACCACAATACTATCAATAAAGGCCTTTTTTTTTTCAAATTGTTATCTATTTGATCAGATTGATACTGACAAATTGTAAAATGCCTTATTTTAGATAATTCGGCCTCATCATAGATAGATAGATAGATAGATAGATAGATAGATGTTAAAACTTAGATAGAGAGGTAGATAGATAGATAGATTTGTAAATGTTCATATATATATATATATATATATATATATATATATATCAGGGGCGGAGATGGGACTAGTGCTACTCGTGCCCGGCACGACCAATAACTCTGTCAATGTTATTCAAAATGGATTAAAAATCATACATTAATTTCAAGCAAACATACTTAATCTGATCTCAATTAAATTACGTATCTATTCAAGTTTCGATAACTAAGTAGCCAAAAGTTCATAAATATATCTGGGAATAATACAACGATGCTGTTTTGAACGGATGGTCTTTGTCCGGCCACCGTCAGATTCATTGAACATCCCCTAAAATCGGCTATAATGTTGAACACCCGTAATCCGTGCCCAGCACTAGACCCTTATAATAACAGTAATGTTAGCGAAATCTCGCTTTTGGCTGTAGCCAATAGAAAAAGCCAGCCAGATACCGTGCTCAAAAAAATTAGCACAACTGACAACTGTCTTGGGAAGAGGGAGAGGGACCGAGAGAGAGAAGAGAGAGAGAGAGAAAGAGAGAGAGAGAGGGGGGATAGCAGATTATAGCCGTCGCCGACGTCATCATCATCGCTATGGTAAATGTTGGTTAAACGGCGTGTTTTAATTCGTTTTTTCACTAACAGATCTCTATTTCTTTAATGAATGTTGCATATATTACATTCTGTAACTAAAATTTGTTTATTTGAATACATTTTCAACAAATAATCTTTATTTTAAGCGAAATTGAAACTACTAGCTGTGTCTGTGTTTATTGTCATCAATTTCTTTATTCTAATAAACATATTTTTCTCGTCTTTTCTTCAATACTTTTGAAAGGAAAAAAAATTATCTTATCTACTGTATTAACAAGACTACAAATTATATAGTATCTTGATTGTTTCCAAAAAAAAAAAACACCATGCAAGGTACGTTTGTCAATCTGTGCTATACAATGGAGAATCACGCAATAACAACTATGATGGCTTACTTTGGGTCCACGGACCACAGGTTGGGAACTGAAGTTGTCAGAGGGCGGGGGGTGGTCACGAGTAGCAAAAATAGGCTAGAGTCGCCACTGATATATATATATATAGATAGATAGATATTAAAAACTTAGATTTGTACATGTTTATATATATATATATATATAGATAGATATTAAAAACTTAGATAGATAGAACAGAATGGCGTAAAAAGAAGGTTAACATTGCTAGAAACTCATAGATATATATTATGGATTGGTTCTGATAGCTAGATATGAACTTAAATATATAAATAATAATATAAACAAAAATATTGATAATAATATGAATAAATAATATAAATCTTAACATAGATTGATGTGATGGAGATTTTTGCTTTTTTAATAAATTTTGAAACCCTAATTACATCCCACAAATTTAAAACAAAACGCTACCAACGAAAATAGAATGTATGAAAAATTTCTCATGTCTTTTGATTTATTTGATATCCCTTACTCCCCCAGAAACCGAAACGTTTGATGTTGACAATTCTTTAAAAAAATCATCCTCTGAAGACCTTTTGCGTTTTTATCGGTGTACATTTATATATATATATATATTTATTCTAATCTAATATCTACCAGTATTCACGGTACCAGAAAAAAAAAAAAAAACCCTGGCCAGGAACAAGAGAAAAAAGTATCTCGAATCACCGCCCAGGGGAAAAAGAAAAAAATTTTGGGTCAAAAAGAAAGAAAAGGCCAACCTCGTCCGACCCCTTGAAAAAAATCAAGAGATACGCAGTCAGTGGCCAAAAGAAAACCAAAAAACCCTCCGCGAATACTGCAATGCTACAATTACTAAAGTGCTCAACATTAAACAATGGAGCCAATTATAGAATTAACTTAAATCGCTAGTCGAAAATCTTCTACTAAAGTTTCACCTTAACGGATCATCAGGAAGCCTAACTTCGACTGAATTCTAGGAGAAATCGCTTTCTTTTATTCACCAAAAACCCACCTAGCTTAAAATTTGCATTAAAAAAAAATAAGAAAAAAAAAAAAATTTTTTTTTCTAAAACCTATCCCTAATTCTAGAGTAACCACGCCCTTTTGTGTCTACAACTATTTAACACCTCCGATCTTTGGTTTAATATATTCCTACTTTTACAAGACGCTATTGCCAATTTTAGTAGAAGATTTTCGACTCGCGATTTAGGTTAATTTTATATATATATATATATATATATATATATATATATGTGTGTGTGTGTGTGTGTGTGTGTGTGGTAAATAAATGGGTATCTATAATTGTTTTAAAAAGCGTTTGATGAATCAGAAAGAATTCCAATATTAGTCAGAAAAGCAGTACAAAAAGTAAAATTATTTTGGTTTGGTTTTATGGCTCATCAACCCTTGTAGGTTATTTAATGCCAAATCCATTTTTATACATATTACAGTTCTTTTTATCATTAAGGGTTTCGGACTACTGTCATCATCTTCATTGCTATTTGCAAAACGTTTCGGCCGATATGTCCACCGGTCTTCTTCGGGTGTTTGTCAAACTCGGGAACCTTCACGGAAGTTGATATCAAATTCTGTTGATATACATACACACACATACACACACACACACATATATATATATATATATGTGTGTGTGTGTGCATGTGTGTGTGTGTGTGTGTGTGTGTGCTTTTTGCTTCTCGTTTCCTTCCTTTCTTTCATTTTTACACGTGATTTCCATATTTTTTATTTCCTGTTACCTTTCATTTACATTTCTTTCTGTCTGTCTTTCTTTCTGGCAATAATTTTCAATTCTCTTCTTTTTTTTTCTTGTATCCATTTCTTTTCTATTTCATTCTTTTTATTTCATTCTTTTTTCAAGGTAATTATCGTTAATTTTTTCCGATTTGTTTACATACTTTAAAAAAATATTTTTTTCCAGAAATTTTTCACTGGTCTTTTGGTTTTGATTCCTGTTTCCTTTAAGATTTTGTCATTCTAGTTTTTTTTCTTATAATTCTTTCATTCTTTTTTTTTTTCCTCCCTGCTTTTCATACTCTCTTTCGTTTTTCTTTCATTTATACATTCCACGAAAATGTTTTTTTTTTCATTCTTTCTTTTCATTCATGTTTGTTTTTTAATTACAACTTTTTTACTTGCTCCTTTCTTTCTTTTCTTACGTCACTGCATTTTCCTATTCTTTTTATTTTGTCTTTTTTCTTTCTTTCTTTTTTTTTCCATTTATTTCTTCTTACTTTCTTTTTAGTTTTTACGTTTATCGTCAATTTAATCTGTGATAAGATTTCAAATTGATCGAATGCTTAAAATCATGCCATTGGCATTTTCAAATTTCGATATAAACCATTTCTATTCCTTCGATATTTATTCTCTGACAAAACCAAAACCCAACAGGAAGTTGAGAGCAGCTGATCAAATCAGTACTCGAAGACAAAAAAAAATGGCACAACATAGAGAGATTTATGTTCTTCAAAGGTATGACACATTAAAAGGTTTAGCTTCTAATTAACTAAAAAATTATTGGCATCAAGTCCTGAATCAATAAAGATTACACAATAGAGTTCAGCATTATATATATATATATATATATATATATATATATATATATATATATATATATATATATAGGGGGTGTCTGTGTGTCTGTGTTTGAATATAAATGTATGAATTAACGAAATATTCAGACGATACGTTTATTTATATATGATTATATGCAAACGTTTAACGTTTCGCAGTTTTGCTATGTTCAGGGCTATATTAAAATGCATCATCTGAAAATTATTTTCAAGATCGGATGATACAATTGGAACAAAAAAGTAAAACGTTAAAAATGGGTATATAGTTATATATAAATAAATACATCCTCTGAATATTTTTTCATATTTTTATATTTACATACGGTCAGATTTATTTCCATTTTTCTCACACACACACACACACACACACACACACACACACATATATATATATATATATATATATATATATATATATATATATATATACGCTCCCCCATGGGGGTTGAGCACTCTGGCGAAGGAATTGTCGGCCGCCGCTCGCATAATTCAAAGCTCTTCCAAAGAATTGAGCACTCTGCTAGCCGATAGGGTATAAAAAATGTAAACAAAGGCTGCTGCTGCTGCTAAAATAAATACTTTAAAAATTCCATTATCCAACGTGGTCAGCTTGGTGGCCGAGAGGTCTGAAACTTAGTCTAACGTAAAGTTGGACGGGTTTCGATCCCGTCTTCGAGCGTCCTACATGTCTAGCCACACTGAACAGTCTGTCTGTGGATGACAATATATATATATATATATATATATATATATTCGCAGAATCAAATATCTAACGTTGGATCATACGAAGACATTAAAACGTTTCAGGAATATCAAGTCAGTATCAAAACCAAAAAGACTGTCATTCAATAATCACACAGCAACAAATTTTACTAAAATTATAACCAAGAAACGCATCAGCATATCAAATTTATTTCTTTTACTGTCTTGTTGGATAAATAAATAGCTGATTTTTTTTAACTATTTGAGATAGAATAATTTTGTTTCATTTTGGACTATTCTAACATCTGTTCATAAATTTTGGGACAAAACAAAATGGTGGAATTCAAAAAACAGAACAGAACATAAACATCTTCGATAGATGAAGATGTTTGAAGATCTGACATATTAGATTATCATCAAAACTACCGGCACATTGTTCTGTTGGGTAGAATGTTCACCAATAGCTTTAGAGTCCGGTGTTCAATCCCAGGTCGAGTTATAAGAAAGACTCAAAAAATGGTCCTAGATCCCTTCTTGCTTAACACTCAGCATTATAAGGTAGGGATGAAGGGTAAAGTGGTGCAATCCAGGGAAAGGAGTTGCGCCTTCACCAACACTTCGGGTTACCTTCAGCTACTATCGGCCAACTTTACTTACTTACAAAATAAAAAGAAAAAACTTGTAAAAAAGGTTTTAGTTTTAGTTAACTCATAAATGATTGGTATCAAGTCTTCAGTTAATAAAGATCACACAATCCAGTTCAGTATTAAATCCAGAAAGGGCAAAGTTCTAAATAATTTTGTTTCATTATGGATTACTCTGACATCTGTTGATCACTTTGGGTCCAAAACAAAATGGTGGGAAACAAAAATAGAACACAATATAAACATCTTCAATAGATGAAGATATGGGTTGTGTAATATAAAAATGCAGAGTATAAATTTTTGAAAGATGTTTGTTTTAGTTAATTCAGAAATGATTGGTATAAAGTCCTCAGTCAATAAAGATCACACAATCCAGTTCAGTATTAAATCCTGAAAGGGTAAAGTTCTAAACTGACAAATCCAAATAGTAAATGTGTTGTATATTGACCTTCGACCCGGCAAAACATGCCATTCCAAAGTGATGCCCCGGAAGGAAGTGACTCATTCCGATGGCAGTTATGAGAAGAAATCGCATAGGCAGATTTGGCTGAAAAAATGGGACAAGGTAAAAATCCCATGGTACACTCATAGACTGATGCACCGGAAGAGAGTGACCTCTGAACTGCATGACAGTTATTTCCGCTTGATGACGATCAAACATACCATTCCAATGATTGAGTGGGCGATTGAACTATTATATAACTTGGTGAAGACAGGAAATCAGTGAGTTGGGGACCAGACGAGTTAGAGACAAAATGTGGTAGAGAAAGCCAGCAGAAAGCTAAGCCCCCCGGCCTCCGGTTGAGCAGGAGAATAAGAAAGACACAACGCTGATGGCCATAAGAGTGGGTGTCAATATGTTTCAGTCTTTGTTCAGTCTCCAACTCTCCCTCACAGTAAAACCCTTTGCGAACCCTTTCAAATAAAATGAGAGGTACATATTTTTCTAAGAACTGTGTCGCTCGTCTTTATTCATTGCGTCAGTATGTATTCTGCATGAATTTGTATATGAGTATATAACAAATGCAACAGCTGCAAGATGCCCTAATGGCTTGAAACACGGCCTCAGGGTCCACGCTTTTAGGCCTCCTTCGCCTTATCTGATCGATAAGGTTCTTGTAACCCAAGCGAAATTTCTGGAACTATCTGGTTAATATAATGTGGTTAAAGGCACCTTGTCCTTTTACTCCCAATAAATATTTTTGTTGCTTCAGTTCAAACTCGAAGATCATAAATTCCTGAATTAGAATACATTGCAAGTTTATCTGCGCAGATTTCAAATCGACGTAAAGCAATGCACAATGTGTCAAAGCACCAGCCACTGCGTTAGTACCAACCACTGCGGGTACTTTTCATAGCTCGAGCTGGTTCGGTTGCGTGATATGCACTCTGCAAACTTAAACGAACTACCAAAATTTGGCAAAACCTTTTACTTACCCATTTATTTAGCAATTAGAAGAAACAGATTGATTGTATGATTATTGATTGATTCGAATGGCATGTTGATTCGTCCAGGGTTATTTTATTCGTAGAAGTAAAGGAATTACGTTTATTATACGTTCCGAATTACATTTGTGCATTTTTTCCTTAAGATGCTTTTTTTATATACTTGGTTCTATCGAATAAAAATATTTTTAAAAAATCTTTTGACCCCTAGACTAGATCCTAACAGTTACTACCTCTCCAGGTCAGAGTGAATGTGGGAGTAATGGTAAGGAAGAAGTACTCTTCACTGTCAAGATCTTCAGAACTAGAGCCTCTCTGCAGTTTAGTGTCATATTGAGGCTATCCCTTTTAGAGGGAGGTATTACCCCTCTGAACGGGGGTGGAGGGACAGTAAGAATATTCTAAGCCTCACCAACTTGTTGAGTAGAAAGGACAGTGTTCTTTTTTCAAATGAAGCACAAATAATATTTGGGATAAAAGCAATTTTCGTTTTTAGAGATTCTGAATTGAAAAATTCTGCTGGTTACACCACTGCAGAGGGGGAAGACAGGCCACCTAACAAGTGTCGTAGATATGATAATAAACTACCTGATGGTGAGGCTCCAATCCTGGAGCTTTGTGAGTACCGCATAACTGACATTACTCCCAGGTCTACTCTAACCCAGAGTAGTTGAACCTGTCAGGGTCCTATCTATGAATCAAACAGAACTTGAAACCATTTAACTGTGTGCAAACAAATGATTGATATCAAATTGAATTTTTGGAGTTTGATGGCAGAGCTCGGAACCATGTAACTGTATGCTCGGGTTCGTTTAAAAATAATTTTACCTACAAACTATTCGCTTACAAATCGCACACACACAAACGCACATACACACACACACACACACATATATATATATATATATATATATATATATGAAGGATGTTGTTGGTCCAACGATGAAAAGATAAAATGAATAGGTCCGCAAATGATATCAGATTTGGTATTTAGGTTTTTATTATTTCACATGTATATGATCTACACGTATTTCAGACTTTATGTTTCCCCAGGAGTTTTAAATGGCGAAGTCAGGTTTTGGCTGTTCTTTTTTGTATATATGTAAACATTTGAGCATATTCGTGTATGTCCATTAAATAGATTTTGTTTCATTTTGTTTAGTTCCCGATTTGGAGTCAATTGTCTGGGAAAACTCTGGTCCGTGTAAATATATTTTTGTTCTAATATATATATATATGCATATATATATATACATATATATATATATATATATATAGCCCACATACCCTAGGGTTGAGCACTCGAGCGAGGAATTACTTCGCAAGAATTGAGCGCTCCGGTAGCCGTTAGCGTGAAAATATATATACAGAAAAATTCATTCGCCTACGCGGATAATGGCAATATCCCTGCGGTGAGATATCCCACGGGGATAAAGTCCGCCAGGTTTTGATCCCAACTTGAAGCAACTTGCATGTCTAGCCACACTGATGGGTTGTGATACAAAGAAACCGTATCTCTGTGGATGACAATATATATATATATATATATATAATTTCAAGAAAAAAACAAAATTCGGTCACATTAGAATTATAAATGTATTTCTATCCTGTTGAGAGCATTGATATGAATCAACAACTACCCACAAAAAAAATTAACAGGACTTCTTCAGTTCCAACATGAAAATAAATAAATACAGTCAGATAATGGGGATGGTCACTGGAGGGAAAGAGAGGAAAGAAGCCATCTCGCATTAAAGATTACATCCGGTCTCCTTTCGCTTTGAATAACTTAATTATCCAGACGGAATTGTTCCCTACTCCTGATTTAATGAATTGAAGAATACCTTATATATATATATATATATATATATATATATATATTCTGTGCGTGTGTTTGTACGCCTGTATGTATGTATACACGCATAAATGCATATACAACCCTGTACAGACATCCGTACTCAGATAAATATTTTAGAGCTGTTGGGTTGACTTTTTTGACTTTCTTTATTCTCCTGAAGAAGACATAAAATCTGAAACACGTGTAGAGCGCTTGTATATGAAATGATAAAAACATAGATACCAAATTTGAAATAATTTACTGACCTATTCATTCTAATACACACACACACACACACACACACATATATATATATATATATATATATATATATATATATATATAATTCATTGAATTTAGACAGCGACCCCTGGGTTTCATGATTTTTTTTGCAAGACAGCAATCATCAGGCAGATTAGATAACGAAATGAATCGAAAATCGAAAAAAATACAGTCAAAAAACCGTTGGGATTTTGTATGAAACTTTACGTGTGGTTGTAAGTGTGTGCGTGTGTTTGTGTGGGTTATAGTTGCGTATTAATGTGTTTGTGTATGAGTTGGAGCGAATTTACACACGCAGCGCGTTTATTATTATTATTATTATTATTATTATTATTATTATATAATAGCTCTATCCTAGATTTTGAGCACTTTCCATATTATATTTCACTTGGTTCAACACAAACCCACAAAGTGATTTAGTGACAACCAACACAGTTATAATATATATATATATATATATATATATATATATATATATATATATATATATATAACAGGATTTTACTTTGAATAACGCCCAAAGGTTGATATGCCATGAAACACAACCAAACCAATAAATTGAAAACTAACCTGCGTCTCGTAAAAAGAGACACATTTCCCTGAGACTCTTGTGTGCTGAGGTTTAAAAAAAAAGAACAAATAGTCTTCTCCTATCTTTCAATCTGTCATTTTCTTTCTCATCGAATTTCCGTGAGCATCAGTCTTGTTAAACATTGGTTGCTTCTTGTGTTTTTATCTTGAAAAAATTTCTTTATTGCTAATTGGTTCAAGTGGAACAGTACAAGTACAAGACAGGTTTATTTCTGATCGATAATTCAGGTTTTTTTTCTGGGTGAATTCAAAAAATAAGAAAAGGAATCATTTTCGACGGACAAGGGGAATGGTATTACTTTAAAAATGTCTTTCTCAGATATGAAATGGCCTAACAGAAGAGGCTTTTAGAGAACTACCATAATTATTTGTATATAACACGCACTCCTAGCTTTAGTCAACGAAATTCTGGGAAAAAAAATCTTGTTTGCAAGTTCAAACTCCAGCTGCACAATTACATTCACTTTCAGATTAATTCCCTTGGGCGAGGTATGAACCCCCTATCCTTCTAGCTATTTGTTAAATAGTGCCACAACTGGTCTTTTACATGGATAGCTTTGGCATTAAATTAGCCACGAAGATTTATATGCCATTTACACAGTATTTAGACCAAACACATGAACATGTTTAAAAAAAATCCGTAAGTTGATTGGCTGGTGGGTTGGTTGGTTGTTTTGTTTTACGTCGTATCAACCCTTTTCGGGTCATTTAGCGCCGAATTAAATTTCAAACAATTCAGTTAAGAATAAGTATACTTTTTGTCTACAAACGGTTAAATGTCAAAACAGTTCTATTTCAAACAATTCAGTTTAACATAAGTAGACAATTTCAATGTTAAAACTGTTCTATTTCAAACAACTCAGTTTAGCATAAGTACAGAGTTTAGTTCTATTTAAAAACATTTCTATTTCAGACAGTTCAGTCTAGCATAAGTACGCAATTTCAATGTCAAAAACAGTTCTATTTCAAACAGTTCAGTTTAGCATAAGTACGCAGTTTAGTTCTATTTGATCCATATATAGAACCAGGTGCTACCACTGCGAGCCGAGGTGAACTTGGAAGCGATGGCAATGAAGGGATACTCCACATTCCCTAAAGCTACAGCAATACTGGAACCTCGCCATCAGATTTTGAGTGTCATATCTCGGACACTCGTTGGGGTGGGGCTTACTCCTTGGTAGAAAAGCAGTCGGTATATTCCTCCACCCCAGCCAAATGGGTAAGTAGAAGTTGAGTTGTTGCCTCATATGGCAAGCAAAAAAAAATCTATATTTTAATGAAAAAAATTTGGTGGCTCTCTGATAAATCGAAAAATACGGTAAGGTAATGATAGTATCCTTTTTTTTTTAATCTTCCTTCTCCCATTTGGCTATGAGAATCCATTTCATATTGGTAAATAAGTATATACATATGAGTAAATGGTAACAATTCTTGTATAACTAATGTGGTGTAATGGTTATCGTCGTAGGAAATAGACACGGCGAAACGAGTTCAAATCCTGGATCAGGCTAATTGCATTTCACATAGCACTAATACTCTTGAGAAAGGTATGAATCCAATTATTCTCCATCCAGCTATGGGTAAATAATAGAGCAGACTGGGTTCTTCAGCCTTGGTAAGGTAACTAGTCTAGGAGAAGGAAAATTCTAAATTCAAACCTGTTAAATTCCACTTAAAAATTGACCTTGTGTCATATCCTGCCTTAATGGAGGGGTTGGTAAATATGGATAATTCTTTTGATTCTTTAATCAGTCTAAAATTGTGTGAAGATAATTTGTGATGTTAATTATAGTTTACTTATTTAGTTAATCAATAATGTGAAGATTAATTTCTATCAGTTTATTTTAGATTGTTCAAAATAATTTAGTCAACAATCTTTAATGTAAATACATAACAAAGAGGCCAATTTATTAATGGGTGCTTCATTCATTCAATACATGTTTATAAATCTTCATCATGTAATTTTGATTGTTTGTTTTTCAGTTGATTTCAGCAATAACGAGACTAATGATAATTAAGGTAAATTTTTACTTTCCATAAAAGTTTATAGTGAAATTATCAAAAATGTCATCATCATCATCATCATGTCGAGCCGCCAGCACGGATATTTCTGACCCTCTCTCGCCACTACTCCCTATCGTTCATCGCTTCCGGCAGGTCCTCAAGGCTACATCCCCTATCCTCACAGAGCTGCTGTATGTGGGTTCGAGCTGGTCGTCCTGCTTTTGCTCGGTCATATGAGGGGGTCCATAGGAGTACATCACTTATGAGCTCGTCCCTGCTTTTCCATTGCCCAGTCGGTTGGGGCTGTAGAATACGCCGACTGCAGAGGGGTAAGACCCCCCCCCCAACGAGTGTACTGGATATGACACTAAACAACCTGATAGTGAGGTTCCAGCAATGCTGGAGCTTTGAGGAATGCGGAGTACCCCTTCATTGCCATCGCTCCCAGGTCCACTCCATATTAGAGTGGTCGCACCTGATAAGAGGGTTAAATATATGGGTTAAATAGAACTAAACCGTGCTACTTTCACTATACTGATTTTTGCATTTACACTGCGTATTTATGCTAAACTGAATTGTTTAAAATAGAACTGTTTTGACCTTGGAACTGGGTACTAGTGCTGAACTGAATTGCTCGAAATATAACTGTTTTTGACATCTAAACTGTGTACTTACGCTGAACTGAATTATCTGAAATAAAACTGTCTGACATTTAAATATGTGTATTGCCCAGTCAGCTAGGGCTGTAGAATACACTGACTGCACCTCGGCAGAGGGGTAAGACCCCCCCCTAACGAGTGTCCTGGATATGACACTAAACAATCTGTTGGTGAGGTTGCAGCAATGCTGGAGCTTTGGGGAATGCGGAGTACCCCTTCATTGCCATCGCTCCCAGGTCCACTCTGGTCCGGAGTGGTAGTACCTGATAGGGCCCTATCTATGGATTAAATAGAACTAACAGCATACTTATGCTAAAATGAATTGAGTAAACTGAATAGCTTGAAATAGAAACGTTTTTGACAATTAAACCGTACTTACACTTAAACTGCGTGCTTATGCTTAACTGAATTATTTCAAATAGAACGGTTTTTCGACATTAAAACTGTATTTACACTTAACTGAATTATTACATATAACTACTTAAATAGTTTGAAATGGAAATGTTTTTGACAATTAAACTGTGTACTTATGCTAAACTGAATTGTTTTCAAATAGAACAGATTATTTACATAAAAATGGATTTGGCGTTAAATAACCTACAAAGGTTGATATGCCATAAAACCAAGCCTGCTTTTCCAGCAGTGTTCTACATATTTGGTTCGTCTAACTTTGATAGTTTTTGTGATAGGAGGTAGGTGGCCGTAGAGTCGGTGCTTTGTGGGGTGTTGCCTCCAGGACTTGTTCATAAGTAAACAATTCAATTAGATACACAGAAATAAAATCTTATTTTACTAGGTATAATGGTTTACAGAAAATTGGTTTATCTCAGAATTAAACTTCCAGATAAAATATGACACTGAACTGCACTTAATGGTAAGCTCCACTTCTAGAACCCTATGGAGTCTGAAGTCACCCTTTTGTTGCCATTACTTCCAGGTTCGTTTGATGATAAGCCTGGAGAATATGGTAAATGAGGTGAAACTTTGAAACCCAGTAGCTTTTGCGGTATAATTTGTTAAACATATAGCCAAACATTATAATTTACTGCCAAGTTATATTTAAAACACCTGCTTTTGCGAGATCAAGCCCAATCGGTGGGGTTTAAAATACATCTACTGCAGAAGTATAATAAGTCTTCTACCAAAAGGGGTGTCCTGGGTATCAAGGCCTGGGGAGTTTGGAGTCACCCCTTTCTTGACACTACTCTTTAGTCTACTTAGACCAAGTGTGGTTATATCTTTTAGGGCCCCTTTAGAGGGTCAAACAGGGGTTTCTCCAGGATTTCACATAGACTTGATGAGCTGATTTACGAAAAAGAAAAAAAAAACGTGAAGAAAAGATAATTCGAAACACGATGGTTTTTATCATAAAGGGTTTTCGGACAATTATCTTCATCTTTACTGTTATTTCCACAACGTTTCGGGTGTTTGTCGAACTCGGGAACCTTCACGGAATTTCGAACTACGTATCGCTCGCCTCCACACTATGTCCTTCGACAAAGATCAGCTCACGGAAACAAGTCTTTCAGCGAACCAGTGGTTATCCATATTAGGCATACCTCGATCCCCATTAAGTGGACGTTGACAACAGAACTGTTTACGGACCATCAAATTACTTTGTAGAGGGATCGTTGTAGCGCCAGTCGATGATTCTTAGGCAAAGGATCAAGGGAAAGATGTACACGGCGCACACCTCCATCCTGCCCTTGAAGGACAACCACCTTTGAAACCAGGTACGCACAGGCATCAACCTTGGCCTGTACTTCTAACCAATTTCGCTCCATTTGAAGGCCAGCCCCGATCCACAGCCAAAGGAAACGGACGGGTCCGTCACTCCAGTGGAAAGGTCCAGGCAGGGGAACGCTACCCCTCCAAGCACCTAACCGCACACCTTCGCTCGTATCAAAGTTGATTTTGGCCCCTGCTTACTGCTCGTGCCTCGAAACCGACTTCTTCAAAGCCTTTATGTCCAGACGGTGGGGCAAAAAGACAGTGATATCATCTGCGTACATGGATACCTTTGCTGAAAGAGAACCAGCAAAAAGAATGCCGTTCAGTGCCGGACTTGTCTCTTCATCCCTAAGCCTACGGAGCAGGGCTCCAAAGCTAGGACATAGAGAAGAGGAAACAGAGAACAACCCTGCCGGACTGAACGCTCGATCGCGAAAGCCTCCGAACGCTTCGAGTTCACCTGCACCACTGCCTGCAGGTCGTGATACATTATTCTAATCCATTTGCGGAACTCCGGTCTGAATCCGGCGGTTTCAAAAAAACAATCATCAAGATCCGATGGTCAACCCTATCGAATGCCTTGGATCGATCTAAATTGATCAGCGTGGCTTCAATGCAGTCTTTTATCCCCCCTCGGACCCCGCACACCAAATGCAAGTTGTTTTGGATCGACCTTCCTTTTACAGCGTATTTCTGTTTAGGTCTGATCAGATCGCTAATGACAAGCTGGAAACGGGGTGCTATGACCCGGACCAAAATCTTTAAAAATCTCTGTTTAGCAGAGTTATGGGCCTGTAGTCATCTACTCCCAAACATGCCTGGCACCTTTCTTCAGCAATGTGATCACGCCCTTAGTAACGCTACCAGAGATGGCTCCATGGGCGAACCAATGGTTGAACACATCCATCAGAATAGGCGCAAACATGTGTGAGAGCCTCAAGTACACTTCGTAGGGTAAGCCATCAAGTCCTGGCGATTTGGTGAGACCGACCGGCTTCAACGCCTCATGGACTCTCTCTTTCTCCTTCTTTCTCTCTCCTTCTCTCTCTATCCTTCACTCTCTCTCTCTCTCTCTCTTTCTCTCAACCTTTCTCTCCCTCTTTCTCTCTCTATCCCCCCACCTCTCTCTCGCGCCCTCTCTCCTTCTCTCTCTCTCTCTCAACCTTTCTCTCCCTCCTTCTCTCTCTCTCTCTCCCACCTCTCTCTCGCACCCTCTCTCCTTTTCTCTCTCCTTCTCTCTCTCCCTCTCTCTCCCTCTGCCTCTCTCATTCTCGCCCCCCGTCCTTATTGTTCATCGTTCCTCTCAAGTCCTCTATCCGGTGCTCAGTGTCAGCATAGAGCTGATGAATATAAGTCTTTGCAGTTCAGCTAACACTAGCGTGTATCTGTGTGGGAGTCCACAGAACTTCGCTTGTGAGTTAGTGCCTGTTTTTTTCCAGCTATGCCCAGCATCTTTTATTTGTTCAACTGGAATGCATAATTACATAGGAGGCAAGTGGCCGTACACTTTCTGTTTTATCTGGTGTTGCTTCCACGTTTTGTTCAAAACAGTAATGCCCATCTAACTTTTTTTCCAAGTGCTTTGTGAATGTCCTGATGGTGCAGCCATACAATAGTACTGGCAAGGTTACTGCTTGGAAGAATTCCATCTTTGTTTTGTCAGGTTAGATTTTCATATAGTCGATAATCTGTTGATAGCAGTCTTTATATTTCCTATGCTGGCCCATTAGGCTGAGGCTGTAGAATACACCGGCTGCATCTCTGCACAGGGGTATCCTCCCCCTACACGTGTCCTGGGTATGTCACTAAATAAATCTGATGGTGAAGCTCCAGTATAGTTGGAACTTTTGGGAATTCGGAGTACCCCTTTATTGCCATTTCTCCCAGGTCAACTTTGGCCCTGAGTGGTTGCACCTGATTGGGTCTTATCTATGGGTCAAATAGAACTAAACTGTGTACTTAATGATTTTAAACAGATTTAGTTGTCCCATAGACACTCACAGGTTATTTGACCCAGAGATAGGACACTAACAAGTACTATAGCTAAGGGCCGGCGTGAACCTGGGAGTAATGTCAATGAAGGGATACTCCACACTCCTAAAATTTACGGAACTGGAGCTTTAACATCAGATGCAGTTGAGTGTCATATCCAAGATAACGTTTTTTTTTTTTTTTGTGGGTTGGTGTTCAACCTATAAAGATGATAGAGCCAGAGTATTCTAAGCCCCACCGACTGACAGACTATGAAGTGTAGATCACCCTTCAAGGAGAACTGAAGACCGGAAAACGTTTTATTGAAATAAATGAAAACTTGATGCTCCAGTCTAATGATCTCTCCGATTGAAATATCGATTCAGTTTCTCCTTTATTAACTTTACTATTTATTTTCATATCGGACAATGGCTCAAGTGAAAAACGTGTTATGGCGGACATCACATGGAACGGATTTGTTATTTCGACTAAACAGTTTGGATTACAGACAGATAAAGAGGAGGAGGAGGAATGGGAGGAAGAAGAAGGAAGGGAAGAAGAAGGAAAGGAAGACGAAGATGCTATCAATCTTGGGCCAACTTGTCAGTAATCTGGTCTTGTAATCTGAAGGCAAACACTGACATTTGCCTTGTTAAGTCAGGTCAGGGATCCTTTCTTGCTACTAGTGCCATATAACCCAATATAACCTGTCAAATATTATTTGGAGAGGATATGGTCAAAACAATAACACCCCCACCCCATTATTGCGAGAAATGCCATGAAGAGTGTTTATTCGGCCAGTTGACCTCAAAAACCTGAAAAAAGGTCCAGCAATTTTAACACGTCTAAATTAATTATCCTTATGATTAACAAGGTTTTGGTTTCTTTATTTAATGGCATACCAACCCTCATGGCTTATTTAATGCGAAAGCTATCTTTCTAGAAGAACAGCAGTGATCCTATTTAACACATTACTGAACGAATAAAGAGGTTCATACGTTTCCCAGGTCCGAAAGTGAACATAATATCCCGACTGGGATTCGAACTCACTTACTTCGAAGCCGTAGTCCAGGGCGTTAGCTTTTATACCAAGATTACTCCCCCATGATTAACAATGTCTTTGAAAATATCTATGTACGTTTGACAATAAAATACTGAATCATTAAATATCTCCCCAACTCTGTGACATTTTTTATGTAACATAACCTGCTTCATAAAAATTAACATTTTAATATCTTTGAGGATACTAGCTTCTAAGTATTTACGAATGTTAGTTTCCAAGTCATTAAGGATACTAGTTTCTAAGTTTTTAAGGATACCAGGATATAAGGATTCAGAGTACTTGTTTTGAAGTTTTTAAAGATACAAGTTTCTAAGTGTTTCAGGGCACTTGTTTCGAAGTTTACAAAAATACAAGCTTCTAAGACTTCCAAAGCACTTGTTTTGAAGTTTTTAAGGATACAAGTTTTTAAGTGTTTCAGTGGGCTTGTTTCGAGGTCTTTAAAGATACAAGTTTCTGTCTTTCAGAGCATTGTTTGGAAGTTTTTAAAGATAAAAGATTCTAAGTGTTTCAGGGCGCTTGTTTCGATGTTTTTAATGATACAAGTTTCTAAGTCTTTCAGAGCACTTGGTCCGAAGTCTTTAAAGATACAAGTTACTAAGTCTTTCAGACACTTGGAATGTTTTGCCTGCCTCTTCAATCAACAAATATCTACATTTGGGCTATTACACACTGGATCAAAATCATATCCTTTTACATCAACTGAAGAATTCTAAAAAAATATTTCCCTGGTTGATTAACAGCATGTCAACTTGTCTGGCCTTTTATACGGAGAGGTTAGGGAATCGCGTATATTGTACGTTTATCTATATTTTAAGTAGTTTTTGTAAGAGTTGTTTTTTTTTGCACACAATTATACGATAACAAGTATTCCTATTAAAACAAATAATGTGCAGACAGATCTATTTGAGCTATAGATGTGGGCCCTAAAGAGACTACTGTTAGGTTTTGGATGTGGCTGGGGGGTAATTGCAACGAAGGAGTACTTCATACTCAGAGCCTCAAAACTGGAAACTCTCCAGTAGATACAGTTAAGTGTCACACTCTGGACGCCCCATTTTGGGGGGATCTTACCAATCTGGAGAGCAAACAGCGAGCATATTCTAAGCCCCATACCCAAGAAAGATTATCTTTGAATAAAAAACCAATAAGATATTCAATTAGTACAAGAGATGTGTTAAATGAATAACAGTAATGATGATATCGGGAGATCGATAGTCAGAGTAAGAGATTGTTCAATAAATTTGATGTGAGCTTCTACAAACCAGTTGTTTTTATAGCTTAGTAAAGTAACTAGTGCTACTTCCTCAAAATAACAAGTAACGTGAGTTCGATTCTGGCCGAGAGCGTCTCCTATATTATTGTATACTAACTGTGCTGTTCCTCTGTTGTAGAAATAACGAGGCACTAGATTTTTTTATCTCATACTTCTTAAATCCTCCCCCACCAGTTTTGGGATACTGTTCTTGAGTGTTTTAATCTAACACAAGAACATTTTCAATAATGTCACTGTTGATTATTATTCATTTAAGACAGTAGTGGTCATAGTCCTATAAGTATTTATTTATGGAGGTGCCCGTGGTGCCATGGTTATCCTCGTAGGAAATGGACACGGCGACACAAGTTCAAATCCTGGACGAGACTGATTGCATTTCACATAGCACTAATACCCTTGGGAAAGGTATAAATCCAATTATTCTCTCTCCAGCTATGGGTAAATAGTAGGGCAGACTTGGTTCTTCAGCCTTGGTGAGGCAACTAGTCTAGGAGAAGGAAAACTCTGAATTCAAAACTGTTAAACTTCGCTTAAAAATTGACCTTGTGTCATATCCTGTCCGAGCGGAGGGGTTGGGTAAAGATGGATAGTCCGATAAGTATTTTCAGGTCTTACACGCATAATACCCAGCAATAGCCCTACATCGCATATCTCTGGGCAATGAGTGGAAGATTGGTCTGGGCGTTTGAAATGATGGACCCCAAGATTTTGATAAATTAATCACCTAGGAGAAAGAAACTCTAATATAAAACTGTGAGTAATGAGACTTGGTCTTAGTTATAGCATCCGTCTAGGAGAAAGACACTCAGATGAAAAAAAAACCCCTATGGCTTCGATTACATCCAATGACGTTGCCTTGCTCTTCTTTTGAGGATATATATTGAAGATTTGTGAGAGGAATTCATTTAACGCACCGTCTAAAAAAGATTCAGTAATGGTTTTTTTTTTTTCATACCATTGGGTCACCAAAGCAAGTAGCTACGACGATAACCACTGCAACAAGCTCACCCCAGTAGCTTTTCCGTCTTCGTTGCATTTCAAAGTTTGTATAAATTTTGTTGCCAAAACTAAAAGAATCAGTCTGTCCGACTATTTACCCATGCCTAGTAGAAACCAGAGATGGATTCATGCCTTTCCCAAGGGCATTAGCATAAATTTAAAAAAAATATGCAAATAGCCTCAGATCGCCGATTTCATTTGATACGACCATGACCGTTACGCTAAGAATTCTTCCCATTAGGACATGTATTAACGGCTTTTACTCCATATGCTTCAGGATTCTTCTCTGAGGCTTTTTTTTGTCGGATTGAAAAGAAACGTGGTCGGAACTGGGTCCTTTGAAAGAAAAAAAAAAGTCGATAAAATAAGAATGATTTCTATGTGTCAAGAGACAGACTTAGGTGATGAACTGTTGTAATTGTCATTTATTTTATTAGACTGGCGCTGTTATACACGATTGTCTTGTTTCAACAGTAAAAAAACAAAAAAACTTTTGTTCAACATAGATTTTACAACATACTAGAAAGAGATTATTCATGAACAGATTCCCAGATATAAAATAAAAATCGCCCCACGAGTCCCAAAATGAGAACCTATTAGCTTTACATTTTTGTAGTAAACAAAAAGGAAGCTTAACAAATTTTTCTTTTTGTATAGTCTTCATTTTATCGTATTTACCAACCCCTCCGCTCGGGCAGGATATGACACAAGGTCATTTTTTTTTAAGCGGAGTTTAATAGTTTTGAATTCAGAGTTTTCCTTCTCCTAGACTAGTTGCCTCGTCAAGGCTGAAGAACCTAGTCTGTCCTACTATTTACCCATAGATGAAGGGAGAATAATTGGATTCATACCTTTCCCAAGGGTATTAGTGCTATGTAAAATGCAATCAGTCTCGTCTAGGATTTGAACTCGTGTCGCCGTGTCCATTTCCTACGACGATAACAATTACACCACGGGCACCTGCATTTTATTCTTGTCTAGTGTCATTAATCTTAGGTCCACTCTCATCCGAAATAGTAGTACCTACATCGATGAGGCAAATCTTTTAAAAGATTAGTATTATATGGGTATACCTAAAACAATATGACTATGCAAAAAAAAATTAATCCTATTAAGGACATTAACTTGAAGTTATGCTTATTTACGAATTATTCTTATAATTAATTACTTGAAACCATATAAAAACATGAAATAGTTTAAACCTTTAAATTTTATAAAATAATTGAAACCAAATAATTGGATGAAATAATGAAAACTATATAATTGCAGGCGTGATACATTGTGGAATAATTAAACGAAAAAAATGAATAATTCTAAAATTTTCTTTATTCAATTTAAATATGATGCGCGTACTGAAGAAAAAAATTAAATATTTTCATAATCCGTATATCAAAATTTAAAAAAAAAATTTTTTTCTTTAAATTACAGGTTGATATCGAACAATCTGACAAATAAATAATTTCATTTGTTACTTTTTAATTGGTTTTACTTCTTTGCTTTCTTAAATGGCATATCAACCTTGTTGGGTTATTTAATACCGAATGCATATTTGCAGGAGAACAACCATGATACTATAGAACTTATAGCATGTGGTATAAGAAGGCTCATACCTTTCCAAAGTATATTATTCGAAAAGTGACTGTAATAATTCGAAGAGAGTTCGAACTCACTCACTTTGAGAACGCAGTTGAGTACCTTAACAATTAAACCAGACGGACTCCCAAATTTTAGCATTGAAAGATAACGTTAATGTAGAAATACATATTAAGAATGTATATTAAAGAAGTAAAACTGGTTTTTAATTTATTTATTTGACTATACGACAAAAAAATTAAGAACAATATTAAAAACAGTTCTTGTTTATATAACAAAAGATATGAATGCAGCTAATGTTATAAAATGATCAAAAAGTTATAAAGTGATCTAGATGTTATAAAGAGATCAAAAAGTTATAAAGTGATCAAGATGTTATAAAGTGATCAAAAAGTTATAAAGTGATCAAGATGTTATAAAGTGATCAAAAAGTTATAAAGTGATCAAGATGTTATAAAATGATCAAAAAGTTATTGTTATCAAGATATCATAAAGTGATCAAAAAGTTATAAAGTGATCAAGATGTTATAAAGTGATCAAAAAGTTATAAAGTGATCAAGATGTTATAAAATGATCAAAAAGTTATAAAGTGATCAAGATGTTATAAAGTGATCAAAAAGTTATAAAGTGATCAAGATGTCATAAAATGATCAAAAGGTTATAAAGTGATCAAGATGTTATAAAGTGATCAAAAAGTTATAAAGTGATCAAGATGTTATAAAGTGATCAAAAAGTTATTGTTATCAAGATATCATAAAGTGATCAAAAAGTTATAAAGTGATCAAGATGTTATAAAGTGATCAAAAAGTTATTGTTATCAAGATATCATAAAGTGATCAAAAAGTTATAAAGTGATCAAGATGTCATAAAGTGATCAAAAAGTTATAAAGTGATCAAGATGTTATAAAATGATCAAAACGTTATTTTCACCTAAAAGTGGACAAATTCCTGCTTAATCATTGTTATGTATATATTTAGCCAACCCTTCCACTCAGGAAGGATGCGACTGACATAAGGCCAATTTTTCAAGAATGGCTTTTCCTTCTCCAAGACCAGTTGCCAGAGCAAGGCTAAAGAACTCAACGTGCCCTAATATCTACTCATAGATGGAGGGGGAATAATTGGATTCATACCTTTCCCAATGGTATTAGCATTATGTGAAATGCAAACAGCCTCGGCTAGAATTTGAACTCCGATCATCGTGTCCATTTTCTACGGCGGTAACCACTACACCACGAGCACTTCCATAATCATCTTTATGTTGTAATTTGCTCAGCCTTTTGTGGCAAAAAGCCGAATAAATGGGGCACTCAGTAAGACACCAACTCATCCTTGAATAATATGAAATTACTTGAAATATTTGAAGACATATAACTGCAAATGTGATACATAACGGAATAATTTGGAGGTGCCCGTGGTGTAATGGTTATCGTCACAGGAATTGGACACGGCGACACGAATTCAAATCCTGGACAAGTCTGATTGCATTTCACATAGCACTAATACCCTTGGGAAAGGTATGAATCCAATTATTCTCCCTCCAGCTATGGATAAATAGTAGGGCAGTCTTGGTTCTTCAGCCTTGGTGAGGCAACTAGTCTAGGAGAAGGAAAACTCTGATTCAAACCTGTTAAACTCCGCTTAAAAAACTGACCTTGTGTCATATCCTGCCCGAGCGGAGGGGTTGGGTAAATATGATAGCGGAATAATTAATGGCAAAAAAGGATAACTTTTATATTTAAATGTATTCAATTCGACCAGTACACGAGTTGGCCATAATTATTCGTATGTTAAGTCGAACAGCTTTGGGTTATAGCGCCTTTATAAGAATAAACGTGTGGAGAAAAAGCTTGACGGCAATTACACAAGAATGCTTCGAGCAATATTGAACGAGTCCGGGAGGCAGCAACCCACAAAGAGGGAGATCCATGCTGGCAGTGCAACATGATTGTTATGATGATGATAAAAAACTGAAAGAAACTGAAAAAACTAAAATTAGAGAATTTTTTTTCCAGAGTTATTAGAGAAGCAGAGAGGACCTATTTCTTTAAGGTCCCTTATTTTCAAGTCAGAAAGGCAAATGTAAGAATCACGAGGACTGAAATTAAGTTGAAACGCATCTTTTGAATTAAATTGAGCAAAAATAACGATAATGTTCAGCAATTCAAACTTCGTTGAAGAAAATGAATAAAATGATACATCTGGAGAAAAAGAGCGAACAAGACATTTCTTTTTTCTTCTGTTTTCGTATGACAAAGGTGTTCTTTTAGTGTTTCGCAACCGTTGAAGTGGCTGTGACAATAATGTCAGAGTTTGTCGTGCTACTAGTGGTACACTACTCCAAGCAAAAAATTATTGTATAAGCAAACACTTAGATGATATTCATTTAGTTTTTTTTTTTTTAATTTAGCAGTAAATAAACAAATAACAGACAAGACGCAAAAATATTTATTTAATATTTCGTTGTAACCTAAAAAAAGGATACTAAATGAAAAATAACCAAAACGGAGGCTGGAAATGAAATAGAAATATTTATAACATTAACAAAATATAATACTCGTCAGTGGTGTGAAGAAGGTAAACCACTGCTAGTGATGTACTACTTAATCAGCATATAAACCCCACCTCACAAAAATGTCCAACTGTTATTTAATTAAGTAATGATTTTTTATATTTATCATTTTATTTTCATCATTCAGTTTGGAGGGCTTTGAACTATTCGGGTTAAGAGTTCAGGTGCATAGTCATTGGGTGCAGTTTTATGCACGCGCGCAAAGGATATGACAAACACCATTGTCATGATAAACCCCCAGACATGAAACGGGGCTGGAGTGTCGATGATGTCATGCCCGGAAGAGATGGTCCTGAGAATTTGAGGATTTCGAAAAAGAAAGAGTTGGAAGTTGATATTGGACCATGAAAGGCTGATAGTTGAGTTCTCTGCCCCAGTGGCATAGAGTTGAGTTTTCTACCGTTGCGGCGGCGGTGCTTAAGATTTTCGGATGTCTACCGACGGAGATCTTGAAAATCACTAGATGCACCGAACGTTGGGGGTGGGGTCAGCATAGTATGGTTACGAAAAACTTTAAAGAATTGTGTCTCTCTGCTCGTGTCGCTATGGGCCGATGTCCAGAAATTAATAAAACCGTTCGTACCGGAAAAACAGAGACCACCTGTTTTCGCCTGTGTTCTGTGTTTGAATATATATACGTGTGGTATACAACACAACCAATTAATGTTCATAGGTATGGTAAGTAACATATCTAAACTTTCCAGCTTTATAGAATATACCTTAAACAAACTTGATTGAATTATTTAAATTCATCATCATCATCATCATCATCATCTCGTGCCATAAGCACGGATATCCCTGACCCTCTCTTGTCACTCCTCCCAATCGTTCATCGTTTCTGGCAGGTCCCGTATCCTCACAGAGCTGCTGTATGTAGGTTCGAGCTGGTCGTCCTGCTTTTGCTCGACCCTATGAGGGGGTCCATAGGAGAGCAACACTTATGAGCTAGTCCCTGCTTCTCTAGCAGTGTCCTGCATGCCTGGTTCGTCTAGCTTTGATAGTTTTCGTGATGGGAGGTAGGTGGCCGTAAAGTCGGTGCTTTGTGGGGTGTTTCCTCCAGGACTTATTCAAAATTGCTCGCAGCATTCTTGTGTAGTTGCCGTCAAGCTTTTTCTCCATACGTTTAGTTAGCGTCCATGTAGTACATCCATATAGCAGTATTGACACGATCACTGCTTTGAAGAAACTGCGTTTCATTTTAGCGGTTAGGTCTGGTATAATATTCTCAACCATTCAAAGGAAAATATCTTGAAATAACTAAATATTAAAGAAAAAATTATGGAATTATCTGTTAATTCGTATTCCTAAATCAAACACCAGCAGGAGACTAAATATGCAGGTTGGTCTAGAGTTAAAAGACAATTCTTAGAAACCTCAACAAACAGTTTGACATACTTGATTGAAACGAAAATCTGACTCTAACTAAATAACTGTCAAATGAAACAATGGAAAAGACTGTGTACTTCATTTAAGAAACTAATTAAAAATCGAGTGTGGTGAAAGTCGTTGGTTGTTTCCAGTCAGCTGCGTCTAAAATTTGGTGTGAATATAAGAGAAATCGGATGGTGAAAAAAGGAAAACATACTGGTAGACCACGAAATACATGAAAGGAACAGGAAAGAAAACTGAAAGCAAAATGCCTTGAAAATGGAAAACAAAACAAATGAAAAACATATGGATCAAAACAGGAGAATGTTTGTGAGAATATAGTAAGAAACAAGCTGAATGAAGCGGGGTATATATAGAGAAAAGCCAAGTGAAAACCAGCCATCATCATCATGTCGCACTGAACCTCTCTCGCCACCCTTCCCTATCGTCCATCGCTCCTGGGAGGTCTTCCAAGCTACATCCTGTATCGACACCGAACTGTTGGATATAGATTCTAAAAGGTCGTCCACTGTGAAGGGGTCCACTGGAGTATGTCGCTTCTAAGCTCGTTCTTACTTCTTCAGCAGTGTCCTGCATGTCTGGTTCGTTAAACTTGGATAGTTTTCGTGATGGGTGGTAGGTGGCCAGGACTTGTTCAGTATTACTTGCAGCATTCTTTTGTAATTGCCGTCAAGCATTTTCTGCAATACGTTTAGTTAGCGTCCATATAGTGCACCCATATAGCAGTATCGACACGACCTCTGCTTCGAAAAACTACGTTTTATTTTATCGGTCCGGTCTGACTTCCATATGACCGATAGTCTATCGAGAGCTATCCATGCCTTTGCTAGTCGCGTGTTGATGTCTGTCTCGGTTGATGAAACACTGTTTCCTACGTAGGTGAACTTGTCCACTAGTTTCAGAGAACTACCATTTAGTATGTTGTCCCCTCTTTGATTAAAAAACATATATTCCGTCTTGTCAGCGTTGACATGGAGGCCTATGACAGCAGCTGCTCGTCACAGACTATGTAGCAGGGTTTCAGCTTGGGTGCGTGTATTTGCCAGAAGCGCTATGTCATCGGTGTAGTCTGCCTCCGTAATTGTTTATGCGGGTATCTTCTGCTTCTTTTCTTTGCTAGCTTGAATCCATAATCTTTCATTATATCAATAAATGTTCTAAGCGCGTAATCTAGGCAGATGATTAACAGGCTAATGTGCCTCCTTGCAACATACCTGCTATAATGTTGATGTAGTCTGTGTCTCCATCCAGGGAGTGGACTTTTCCTTTCATGTTTTTATATAGCATCATTATGGCGGCGACGGTTTCTTTGGGTAGGCCGTAGGCGAGTAATATTTGCTCCATGTTCCCTCAATGTAAGGAGTCAAATACTTCGGAGAAGTCGACAAATAATATTGTTGCGTCAAGGTTTTTTGCACGTACACCGTCTAGAATTCGACGGATAGTCAAAATTTGTGATGTCATGGATCGATTTCTTCGAAAGTCATTTTGGTTCTTCCTAAGTATCTTCTCAATTTTGGATTCTATGCGGTTGCGTAGTAGAGCATTGTAGATCTTGGCATCTATGAATGTAAAGATTTTACCTCGGTAGTTCTTGGTTATTTCTTGGTCACCATTCTTAGGGAAGGGGAGGATATATCCCTTTGTCCATGTGTCTATTGTGTTTTGGTTATATACGGCGTTACAGTGTCGGTGCAGTATGTCGTCGAATTCCCTGGTCTTCTATACTTCTGGAGGTATTTCATCAAGCACCGCTGATTTTCTATTTTTAATTTTCCTAAGTACTAAGTCAAGTTCTTCTGCGTAAACTGTCCTAGTTGGATGTCTAATTGATTACTAATAATTTTCGTGATTGGTTCATGCGTAACTTTCGGAAGTTTTCCGAGTAAATTCTCGAAGTGTTATTTCCACTGGTATATTCGTTCTTCTTGGCTGGTAGCTTTCGGTTTAGTTTTTGCAATGTTCTTCCTTCTGCTCACTTTGTTTACCGTCTACTATGTTATCCTAGATTTTCTATCTTCAACCGAGTTTCTAATCTTATTGATCTGATTTTATATGTATTCTGTTTGTTCCTTTTGGTATATGTTAGCTAATTCCTTTTGTGCCTTCTTAAGTTTCAGGGCTTGATATTGATTGGGTTCCTCCTATTGCATTTGAAAGCTGTTTTCACGTCTGTACGCTTTTCTCTAACCGCTAATGTCTCCCATGGGACTCTAGGTTTAGTTCTTTGTTTCGTTGGTATGCATTCCGCTGGCACCTTGAGTGGGCGTTGACGAAATTCTCATATTCATCATTCGGAGTATGTGTTTCTGTCGTCTCCTATAGTGTATCGAATTTATGCCTTAGTGTTAACGTATATTTGTCTCTAATATCACTGTTGTTAAGCACTAGTCATAGTGTACAGTTGTTGCTGTTCGGGCTGCATTCCTTCGTAGGTTCAGTCGTATCTTTACCGTGACAATTCGGTGATCGGAGGACACACCCTCGAAAGAGGAATATGTCTCGCAATTCAATGCACTATTATTCCATTTCTTATTTACAAGGACGTAGTCTATCTGTGCTTTTAACACTAACACACAAAGAAGATGGAGTAGGCTAAAGAGAAGCAATCATAGTATTTTGTTAACTGGATGAAAGTTATATTGAGTATTGAATCAAGAATCATCATTGGCCAAAGTGATGATGCTGTAACTATTTTTGGTGCCGTTCAAATAAAACATAAAATGGTCAGCCAGAAGAAAAACAATTAAATTCTCAAGACATTCATAATATGGGGTTGCCTGTCATTTAAAAGACCAAGGGAGATGGCAATGGCTTCAAGTTTAATTGATTGATTGATTTAATAGCATGTCTAGGGTTATTTCATGTTTAGAAATTAGGGAAATCCAGAAATTGTACAATTATTTTTATATTTTTGTATAGTATTTCTTGAAATGTTTTTTTAAGTCATGTGTTATTAAGTATTCCTATCAATTATAAATAATTTTCTACAATTGTCGGATTTCAAGTATTTCTATATAATCCTAATAATTACATGGCTTTAAGTAATTATTTTTCTTTAATAGTATTCATTTGTTTGTACAGGGTTATATGGTTTTAAGTGACGGGAAGTGCCCGTGGTGTAATGATTATCGTCGTAGAAAATAGACACGGCGACACGATTTCAAATCCTGGACAAGACTGAGTGCATTTCTCATAGCACTAATACCTTTGGGAAAGGTATGAATCCAATTATTCTCCCTTTAGCTATGGGTAAATTGTAGAGTAGAATATATTCTTCAGCCTTGGGGAGGCAACTAGTGTAGGAGAAGGAAAACTCTGTTAAACTCTGCTTAAAAACTGACCTTGTGTCATATCCTACCTGAGCAGAATGGTTGGTAAATATATATATGGTTTTAAGTGACTAATAATAAAAATCCTTTGTTAACAATTTTAGCTTCTAGTAAATATTTCCAAAACAAATAATTGAAAGTTAAATGGTATCATTTATTCTTATCAAATACAGATAATTTTAAATAGATCTATTTAGTCCATGGTTGAGACCCTAACAGGTACTACTACTCAGACTCCAGAGAGGTTCTGGGAGTTATCATATTTACCAACCCCTCTGCTCGGGCAGGATATGACACAAGGTCAATTTTTCAGCGGAGTTTAACAGGTTTGAATCCAGAGTTTTCCTTCTCCTAGACTAGTTGCCTCACCAAGGCTGAAAAACCTAATCTGTCCTACTATTTAACCATAGCTGGAGGGAGAATAATTGGATTCATACCTTTCCCAAGGGTATTAGTGCTATGTGAAATGCAATAGTCTCGTCCAGGATTTGAACTCGTATCGTCGTGTCCAATTCCTACTACAATAACCATGGGTTCTGGGAGTTATGGCAATGAAGGGATACTCCACAGTACCCAAATCTCACCATCGGTTTAGTGTCATACCTAGGTCATCTATTTTTGATGGGTCTTACCCGTTCTAAGTGCTACCGAAAGTGTGACAGTTTGAGTTTAAACAGGGAATATGTTGAAAATAATTTTTTAATTGATTGCGGACATTTTGTCCTCATCTTGGTAGTTTTTTTTGTTGTTGTTTCTTCTTACCCTACGTTTCGGCTAAACGTCACCTCTGGCCTTCTTCAGGTGATTAACCGCGACCTCGGATAGGAATGCTGGGTCTTGTAAAAAGTCCGCAATAAATAAAAAATTAATTCTCAGATTAAGAAGCCTCATGTCAAAATCATTCCAATTAAAAAGACAAGGGAAAATGTTGACGAGAATATCATCATCCTCATCATTAAATCGTGATGCTAGCACGGATTTCTCTGACTCCCCCTCACTCTCTCATCCATCACTCCCTGCACGTCTTCCAAACTACATTCCGTGTCTGCCCAGATCTGTTGTCGGTAAGTTCATGTGAAGGGATCTGTAAAAGAACATCACTTATGAGTTCGAACTTGCTTCTCCAGTTATATACAACATCACATCTTGTTCATCTTAAAAATTACAATGACGTGAATATATTTACTACTAAATACATAATTAGATTTTTCTCTTGTCCTTCAAAGTTAAAAGAAACGATTGCTGTCTTTTTTGTTTAGGTTTCTCAATTTGTTTTGTCGATTTCTTTATTGATTGCAAAAGGATTACATCAGAATTTAGTCATCAAACGATGTGCGTTGTGGCAAAATAAGATTTTGATCAAGCAAAAGACAAGAGAAACACCAGGGAAAAAGAAAAAAAATGATCTTATTATTGGAAAAGAAAATCAAAGATCAACGAGATATAGCGCGAGTAAATGGATAGTTAAATAACGCCCACATATATAGTGGTTGATTGGTTGGTTTTTACGATTTGTAAATCTTTGATGGGTTATTTAATACTGAATAGCCCAACCTGCTAAGGGAGTGTAGAATACGCCAACAGCACCCTCCCCTGTAGATGGACAAGACTCTCACCAATGAGTGTATGGGATATGACAGTATACTACATCTAATGATGTGGCTCAAGCTCTGAAGTTTTGGGGAATGTAAATTACAAATTCATTGCCATTACTTCCAGGTTCACTCTAACTCGGAGTACTATTATCTATCAGAGGTCCCATTTATGGGCCAAATAGAACTATTTCCCCTTAAATAATTACAAACAAATAGATGATATTGAACAGAATTAATTATGTTAAATAGCAATTAAATGGAACCATTTAACTGTGTGCAAACAATAAATAACAATACTTGAAACAAATAAGCTGTAAATCGTTTAAAAATGATATATATAAACTATTCTCTTGAGAAACATGTATATATATAGGATTTTGAAGGGTTTGGTTTGGTTTAGTTTTATGGCATATCAACCATTGTCGGTTATTTGATGCCAAATCCAGTTTATTCATATATATTACATATATATGATTTGTGAACTTGAGTCAATAGTTAAATAGTTCCAAGTATTGCTATGTGCCACTAACATAAGTCATTTATGTACACGCAGTTAAATGATCAAACAGTTCTATTAGCATAAGTCAAAGTTAAATGGTTCCAAGTATTGCTGTGTATAATTAAAAATTAAATATCAATCATTTATTTACACAAAGTTAAAAGATCAAACAGTTCTATTTCATGTAATTCAATTTAGCATAAGTCAAAGTTAAATGGTTCCAAGTATTGCTGTGTATAACTAACAACTAAATCAAACATCAGCCATTTATTTACACAAAGTTAAAAGATCAAATAGTTCTATTTCAAACAAATCAATTTAGCATAATTCAACGAAGTTAAATGGTTTAACGTATTGCTATGCATCTGTAACAATTCAATTAAACATCAGTCATTTGTTTACACACAGTATAAGTGATTTTTTGCACTAAGTTTAAATGTCAAACTGTTCTATTTGATCCATAGATTGGACCTACTCTGGTGCTACCACTCCAAGCCCGAGTGAAGCGGGGAGCGAAGACAATGAAGGGTTAGTCTGTATTCCCAAAAGTTACAAAACTGGAGCCTCACCATCAGATTGTTTAGCGTCATATCTAGGTCATTCATTGTGGGAGTCTTACCCCCACTGCAGAGAAGTCGGTATATTCTACAGCTATTAATTTTAAGGGAATAGTTCATCATCATCGTGTTGCGCTATCAGTACGGATATTCCTGACCCTCTCTCGCCACACCTCCCTATTGTCCATTGCTTTCGGCAGATCCTCTGGACTACATCCCGTATTGGCACAGAGCCTACGTATGTAGGTTCGAGCTGGACGTCCTGCCTTTGTTCGTCCATGTGAAGGTGTCCACAGGAGTACATCACTTATGAGCTCGTTCATACTTCTCCAGCAATGTCCCGCGTGTCTGGTTCGTCTAATTTTTACAGCAGCTGCTCGTTTTAGACTATGTAGCAGGGTTTCAGGTTGAGTGGGTGTATTTGCCAGAAGCGCTATATCATCGGCGTAGACGGTGTCGGCAATTGTTTTTGGTGGGTTCCTTCTGCTTCTTTCTTTTGACAGCTTGAAACCGTTTTCTTTGATTTTATCGATAGATGTTCTAAGTACGTAGTCTAGACAGATGATAAATAGGTATGGGGCTAGTGTGTCTCCTTATAGTACTCCAGCTACTATGTCGAAGTAGTCTGTGTCTACATCGGGAGAACGGACTTTTACTTTCGTGTTTCTATAGAGCATCATTATGGCTGCCACGCTTTCTTTTGGTAGGCCGTAGGCGAGAAGAATTTGCTCCATCTTTCCTCTGTGAATGGAGTCAAAGGCCTTTGTAAAGTCGACAAATAATATTGTTGCCAGTAGATTTTTTGAGCATACCCCTTCAAGAATTCGACGGATTGTCAAAAATTTGTGAGTTTCGTTGATCTATTTCTCCGGAAGCCATTTTGGTTCTTCCTAAATATGTTGTTAATTTTGGGTTCTATGCGGTTGGGTTGTAGGGCACTGTATATCTTGGCCGCAATTAACGTAAGTGTTATACCTCGGTAGTTTTTGGCTAATCCGAGGTCGCCCTTTTTACGGAAGGGTAGGATGCATCCCTTCATCCATCTGTCTATAGATTATATTGATTATATTCGGCATCACAGTGTCGGGGCAGTATGTCATCGAATTCCCTGGTCTTCCACACTTCTGGGGGTATTTCATCAAGCCCAGCTATCTATTTTTAATTTTTCTCAGTACCGAGTCCAGTTCTTCTTGAGTAAACTGTTCTAGTTTGATGTCTAATTGATTACTAATAATTTTCGTGATTGGTTCATTGTGACTTCCGGGGGGGGGGTCCCCGAGTAAATTCTCGAAATGCTGTTTCCACAGGTGTATTCGATCTTGTTGGCTGGTAGCTTTCGGTTTAGCTTTGGCAGTGCTCTTCCTTCTGCTCACTTCGTTTATCGTTTGTCATGCTATCCTAGATTGTCTATCTTCAACCGAGTCTCTAATCTTATTGATCTGATTTTGTATGTATTCTGTCTATTCTTTTAGGTTTATGTTAGCAAATTCATTTTGTACCTTTTTAAGTTTCAGGACATTGGTATTGGTTGTGTTCTTCCAGTTGTATTTGGAGGCAGTTTTCACGTCTGAACGCTTTTCTCTAACCGCTAATGTCTCCCTTGGGATTCTATACTTTGTTCTTTGTTTAGTTGGAGTAAAATCCGCTGCCCCTTCTAGGTGGGCTTTGACGAAATTCTCATATTCTTCATTCGGAGTCTGTGTTTTTGTCTGTTCTTGTCGATCATCGTGTTTGTTTCTTAGTGCTATCGTATATTTATCTCTCTAATATCCCTGTTATTTAGCAGGGCCCAGTCATAGGGTACGGTTGTCGTTGTTTGGGTGGCATTCCTTCGTAGGCTCAGTTGTATTTTTCCGTGACAATTCGGTGATCGGTGGACACTCCCTCGAATGAGGAGTAAGCCTCACAATTCAATGCGCTATTATTCCATTTCTTGTTTATAAATACGTAGTCCAACTGTGCTTTAGTATTGTTTGGGTATGTGTTGGTCCATAGTTTTCCCTCCCTTTTTTGAAAGTTTATATTGAGGCTTTTTAATCTATTTTCTCTCGTGAAATCCGTTAGATGTTTTCCATTTCTGTTTGACGAGTTGTGTAGGCTGAATTTGTGGTTTCCGTTTTTTTCCCAATTAGGGCATTCATGTCTCCGCCAATGAAGGGAACGTTGTGTTTCAGGATGCTACGAACAAGTGAGGATAACTCATCATAGAAGGCGATGAGTTCCGTTTCTTTATTAACATTGGTAGGGTCGTAGCAGGAGATTGTTGTTGCTCTAGGGTTGCCATTAAAAATAGCTACCATCATCTTAGGTTGTATTTTCTCAAAACTAGTTAGTGATTTTAAGGCTCTTGGTCCTATAAGTATACGTACACCTCCTACCGTGGCATTGACAGAGTTTTTCCATGCTGGTGCAGTGACTAGCGTCCATCCATTGCCACGATCGTGATATTTAATATCCTCGCTATGTGTATATCTGTGTTCTTGAATGCATATTATGTCTTTGTTATAATCTAAGGCCGATGCAGTCAGCTCCGGTAGTTGTCCTATTTTATTTAAGGTTCTAACGTTGAATGTCACTATTTGTATTGTTTGTTTGCATTTTATTAATTTTTGTTTGAGCTCTGTAGCTGATTTTTCGAACACTGAGGCCAAGGCTCCAAACTCAGCTGGACGCACCTTTTTTTACCCCCCGCGAAGAGCGATGTGGTTTAGACATGGGATTTGGGTGTGCGTCATGGTTATCTTTCGATGGCTGTTTTTATTCTCATCCACAGAAGCCACCCTTTTATATGAGCAGCAGTAGTTCCCCGATTGAACTAACGATTCTGGCCGTTGAACTATAAGATTCAGACACACAGGTTCAGGTTAGGGTTAGGGTTAGGCCGTCAGAGGGTTTACCCGCTTACCTTTACGTCCATCATGCTGCTTTCCATGACTTTCTAAAAAAAAACTACTTTCGTTTCTTCTTTTCCATTAAGTTTTAACATAAAGTCCACGACTATTTTTTCTTTAAATAGTATTAGAGGTTGTTTTTTTTTTTTTGCTTCAGTGACTATATATATATATATATATATATAGAGAGAGAGAGAGAGGATTTAGTATCAAGTTGATATGCCATTAAACCTAATAATTTAATCTAATCTTAAAAGCTGAGTTAAGCTTTCTTTCAAGCAAATATATGCAAATTATATGCAAATTATATGCAAATATAAGCAATTAGTGAATTCAGTACAAATGTATAAGAACAATATACTAACAAGTATGGCTGGGTGGCAAAGAAGATCCACCCGGAATTGTGTAAGATTAACATTCGAACATGCTGACAAATGTTATTTATATTTACCAACCCCTTCACGAAAGTATGATGAGACACAATGTCAACTGTGTGCAACTTTGAAATCAGAATTTTCCTTTCCTAAGAAAATTTGCCATACCAAGGTTAAAGAGCCCAGTGTGTCCTTCAATCTACTCATAACTAGAAGGAGAATCGTTGGATTGATACCTTTCCCAAGTGTATTAGCGCTATGTTAAACGAAAACAGGCTTTGTCCAGGTTTGGAATCGGGTCACCGACTCCATTTGCCACGACAGTAACTATTGCCCCACATTGCAATCGTTTTTATCGCACATTTTTATTTGTCTATAATCATTCATTTACCTACAGTTATATCGTATCAAGAATTCTTATCTAATACAAATAATTTGCTCACACATTCATATACAATATTAATAATTTTTAAACATCTATTTGAGACTTATATCGGACCATAGCAGGTACTCCCTCTCCGGGTGATAGTTGACCTGAGAGTAAGATCAATGAAGTAGTACCTCGTACCCATAGGAGCTCCAGAACTATATGCAGTTTAGTGCTAAACTTAGGACTTCCCTTTTTTTAGGGGTAGGTTTTACCCTGCCGTGGAGGCTGCAGTTAGCGTATTCTAAACTTTGGTGTGGGGCCAGATAAACGGCAGTCGAAGTTATAATAACATAACAAGAAAATGATAGATAGACAGACAGATAGATAGATAGATAGAAAGAAAGAAAGAGAGAGAGAGAGAGAGAGAGAGAGAGAATGAAGAAGAGGGGAACGAGAGATTGCGCATCTGACAAATGGTGTATGCATAAATCAGAACCTGTTTTTGCAAATGAGACAATTAAATTTTGAGATATAAACAGATCCTGGATAGAAGACCAGACCTTATGATAATTAACAAGAACAGAAAGTGTCATATCTTGGATTTTTCAGTTCCAGCCGACCAGAGACAGGGAGAAGATGTGGAACATAAACGTGATAGAGATACCAACCGTAGTCGAAGCAATTCAAATGGTCCAAAAGAACTGTAATATAATGGCCGAGGGATTTCGTTTTATATATCCTGCCTTTGGGTTTAGTTAGGCTGAGAACCTTTCGCTTAGCGCTTGGGTTAGTTAGGTGCCACATGAGCGCAGGTGTTGACACGCACGCGGGGAGGATGTGTCGTTCACAGATATCAAAATAAAAATCCCTGATAGAAAGTATGACTAGGGAATGTGAATGACGTCACCCACCGGAAGCATGCGCGGAGGATTTTGGGAGATTTGAGAAAGGTCAGGTAGCTGAGATTGAGACCTGGGCGAGGCCATATGAATCTGTACACTACGGACGCCGCACGTGATTGGGGGCAGATGGAAAAGTCAGTATAGAAAGATTGTGCCTATCCCCTTATGTCAAAAAACCTTTCAACTCAAGGGCAATAAAACGTTTCGTACCTGAACTAAGAAGTCGTAAGTGTTTTTGTGTTTCGGGATTCCTATGTTATCTATATATGAGTT
>OY757946.1:53945694-53985694 GCA_963585895.1 Sepioteuthis lessoniana
TGACAATTTGAATTTCATGGCAGGTACTCGATTGAATGTCTAGTGCCGCCTCCATCTTTATTTTATATTCACTAGTTTTGTCTTTTGTTTGTTTTAATTTTTTTATTAGGTTTTTCCTTCATGTTTAAAATGTATTTGCTTGTTTATTGTTAGTGATTCGAAGACAATAATTAAGTACAAAACTCATAGTGAGACTCGAACCTCATCTTCTTTCTGAAATAAGCTCTACATTCCTTATTATAATTATTGATACCCATCAAATGTCAGTGATTTAAAGGTCCATTTTGAAAACAACAAACTTGAGGAAATCTTAAGCTTTTTAAAAGAAACCAACCCCTTCTTCAAAATCTAACCAAATATAATAAAACATTTTACAAAAATTCATATCCTAATTACTAAACCATAGACAAAAGACAAAATAAATCTAACATTTCTGGCATTAAATGACTCACAGAAATTGATATGCCGTTAAAGAATACAAAAAATGAATCTAAAAAACAGCTTCGGTCTATTGGTAATTGATGGTTTATATTGAACAGCAAATAATATTACAAAAAATTCATATAAATTTGGTTCTTTTCCGTTTATTTCTGAAGATATAAAGGAAAAAAAAAGAATGTTTACCTATAATCGTGACCCCAACTGTATAATGCTAAACTGGGTCTTTACTTTGTGTCTGTCTGGTTAAATAGACCAAAATTGGCTTTAAGGAAATGACAATAAATAAATGTAAATAATCTCAGTTGGAATTTGAACTTACCAATTCCATTGCCAATAACCAATCTGCTACTCATATATTTACAGTCCTGGTCATAATTATTGGTACCCATGAAATTTCCATATATAATCTAGAATACGTTCTGGAAAGAAAAAAATGAATCTCGTGAAACAGCTTTTGTCTATTGACAACTCATGGTTGATAAAGAACAGAAAATGATAAAACAAGTTTATAAATTTCGTTCTTTTCTATTTATTTATGAAAATATAGCAAAAAAATATGAAAGGGTGCCAATAATGGTGACCATGACTGTACACTCTTATTCCCATACACTCTTTTATAAATATACTGATGGAAAATAAAACTGCAATACCTTGAAAGACTTTGACAATTTTAAAAGAGTATATGGGAATGTACAGTCATGGGCACCATTATGGAATACCATGAATGGTAAGTAACAACAAATTTTAAAACAAGTTTATATAAATTTGGGTATTTTCTGTTTATTTTGGAAGATTTAGCAACAAAATGAAAGGGAGCCAATAGTGGTGACCAGGACTGTTGCCACGGGAAAAAAATTCTACCATCACGGTAAGGTAGATAAATATTCCCTGGCCTTTCAGTTGGGATAAGAGAATAGAATCTGTTCTTCTTTTGCCATATTTTAATGTATGGTTTGAACCCTCGAAAAAAAACCGGAGTAAGCCAATTGGAGGGGATTCCTACCTTGAGGTAATTCTTTCTCATTTCACCAAGGAAAAGGGTTGAAATATTTGACTCCTTCGTAATTGTATTTGCACAGAACCGAGCAATACTACTCTGTCCTCAAACGCGTGTGCGTTGACCTCTATGTCAAACTGACAATTTCTCGTATTCGGTGTTAGTTAATTAAGAGTCCGAATGTAGCTCCCCAGTGAATTTAAGTGCAGTTTCTCTCACGGTCGTGTAGCATAGTCATTGACAACTTGTATATCAGTCATTGCTCATTTTCAGATGGGAGGAGGAGAAGTACAGGAACACAACTCATTTCAAGTATAAGGACTTCTGGAGTTTTATTTCCACTGGATGTAAGGGGAATGGATCACGTACACAATGTTCGAAGTAGCTTTTTCGTTCTAGTAGGAGCCTGATTTTTTAGTATCTTTGATTGGTTCACTCGCTCTCCGTACACGCAAACGTTTGTCTTCTCGTACCCCAGCCACACAAAAAAAGTCTAATCGAGAAATTCCTCTTCTCTTGTTAGGGTTCACAGAACATCCAACATCCACTTCAACTTCGCATGGGTAAAATCGTTTGACCTCCCCACGCCACCACTTAGATGGTCGATCGAGTCTAGTGACGTCAGTAAGTCCCGGTTAACCGCTATTTTCAGTCCGGAGTGCTAGATGAAACATATCTTGACGCAATAAGCCCACTGGACGAGATGTGGAGCCTTATCAATTCATCTTTCTTCCGGCTGCTGGCGTTTTGTTGATAGCTTATCTATTCGAAAGGGCTATGATTCGTTTACAATAATAAACTCCTGAGAATGTATTGTTTTAGTTTCTTTGTTTAATGAAATATCAACATTTGTGGGTTATTTAATACCTATGCCATCCATGTAGAAGAACAGTAGTGGTACTATTTAATCCACAACTGGAGGGGGACAAAGGCGTTCATACTTTTATCAGTGCAAGTGAATGTAATAGCGTGACTGGAGTTCCAATTCACTTACTACGATGTTGTAGTGCAGTAAGTTAATCAATACGCTTCGGAGACTCCGCACTCAATCATGCCAAACGAACACTCTCCTTAGGATATACAATATCATTAATGAATAAGTTAATCACGCACTATTTTTTTAAATAGAAATTTGATTTTCCTCTAGATCAAAGCTACCAAATATTTATCCTTCTTGATAGACTACTATATAACCAAAAAACGGATATCATTATTTGTTATTAATTAACCAAACTTTACAGAACTGAAATATTTTGACTTCATAATGTTTCATAGAAATAATAAAATCTTGGTATGTTTAGTTTAGAAGAAAATTAACTTTTTACTAAGAAGATTGTGTACTTATTTATGGGCGATAATGTAATATCTAAAAATTTTTTTTTGTGTGTAATTAAATAATTAAGAATTTTGTGCTTTTGTAATGTTCAACTACAAAAAATAAAATGTTTTGACGAAAATTTATTCCATTTTTGAAATGAATAAGTTTTTATTTTAAGGAAATGTCAGCGGTGGTGGACTTATTGATGGGTAACACTCTATATACAAAAATCAGAAATTCTAAAAATCATATATATATATATATATATATATATATGTGTGTGTGTGTGTGTGTGTGTGTGTGATTGTGAAAATTGGTCGTAAATCTGACAGTATATAAATATAGAATATGAAAAAACAAAATATTCATAGATTGTATTTTTATATGAAAACGTACCAATAACGTTACGTTGTTTTGTTGTTTTTTTTGTTCTTGCTTTTGTTGTTGCTAATAAACGATTAGTAATATATATATATATATATATATATATATATATATATATATATATATATATATATATATATATAATAGATTTTAAATGTTTATTCCAACAAAAAATTTCATTTGAATATATCCAGATTATTTTTAAGCATTTGACATCTGTTTCATTGGCAATATAAAATATATAGAAATAAGTAATAAAAATACAAATACAAATAAATAGTAAAAGTTTGTTTGGTGTCTCATAATTTGTATATATATATATATATACATGTATGTATACATAATATATATATATATATATATATGTGTCTGTGTGTGTGTGTGTGTGTGTATGTATGTGTGTGTGTGTGTGAGAGAGAGAGAGAGAGAGAGAGAGAGAGAGAGAGAAATAGTAGATTTTGATAAATCTGACAAGATGATTCAAATAAGTGGAAAAGTGGATAAACCAAACACTTACAATGGGTTTTGTAGTGATATCTCGTTCTTTATTCAAGGAATAACTTCTTCAGACTAAAAGTTTTTGAAATTTTCTACATTTTAGCGATTACTCCTATACTTATAGACAATTTTTATTTTACCCCCCCATTAAGATATTACATTATAGTTAATGTCTTTGATGAAACAGGATACGCCTGAACCCTTAACTCTCTTCATCGCTCCTCCTTACTTCCCTTCCATTTTCTCCTTCTCAAGATCTATCCTCTCTCATATTACTCTTTTTCTCACTAAAATTGATCCACCTCTGTCAGATCAAATCTCTGATGAAACCTGAAAAGCTTGACAGTGCCTAGCCTTGACCGTCTACCGATAGGGTCACATTCAAAACCAATAACCCCCACCACCATCACTTATATCTAATTCCCTCTTTTTTCTTTCCCTGTCTGTATTTTGTCTTTCGACCCTTTCCCTTGATTTATATTTTCATATTTCTATCATTATTTTATCTATTTCCTCATTTGCTAAAATGTAGAAAAGCTTATTTTTTTTAGTCTGAAGAAGTTATTCCTCGACTAAAGAACGAAATATCTTTAATAAATATGTTGTAAGTATTTGGTTTATCTACTTTTCAAGGTATTTTTATCATATGTATATCTAACCTCTCCGAACAAGCAGAATGTGACACTGAGAAGAGTCTTGCAGACCTGAGGAGATTTATTGTCACTTAGAATTCTCTAAAAGAACACCAGCTAACCCCGATGGGCAAAACTCGCAAAGAGGGAAAGGATAATAATAATGCACAACCCAGCAGCTGTCCTAGAAAATGACACAATTTTGGGACTTTGACATACAGCCAGATCACCTAATCTCGGCCAGAAGACCAGACTTAATAATAATCAACCAGCAAAAAAAAAGAGAATTTGCAAAATTGTCGACTTTACTGTCCCGGCTGATCACAGAATAAAACTGAAAGAAAGTGAAGAGAAGGATAAGTACCTCGACCTTGATAGGGAATTAAAAAAAACTATGGAACACGCAGTGATAATTATACCAATAGTAATTGGTGCGTTTGGAACAGTAACTAAAGGATTATTAAAGGGACTGGAGGACTTGGAAGTCGGCGGCCGAGTGGAGACCATCCAAACTACTACATTATTGAGAACGGCCAGAATACTGAGAAGAGTCCTGGAGACATGAGGAGACTTGTTGTCACTCAAACTCCAGTGAAAGACAATCAGCTAACGCTGATGTCAAAAACTCTCAACGAGTAAATGATAATAATAAAACGCATAAACTCCTATGGGACTTTAACATACAAACGGATCACCTATTCCCGGCCACAAGACCAGACCTCATAATAATCAACAACAAAAAAAAGAGAATTTGTAAAATTGTCGACTTTGTTGTCCCGGCAGACCACAAAATAAATCTGAAGGTTTGTGAAAAGAAAGATAAATACCTCGACCTTGCTAGAGAATTGAAAATTGTGCCAATTGTGATTGGTGCGTTAGGCACAATAACTAAAGGATTATTAAAAGGCCTGGAGGATTTGGAAGCGGACGGGTAGAGACTATCCAAACGACAGCATTGCTAAGAACGGCCAGAATCCTGAGACGAGTCTTGGAGACTTGAGGAGACTTGCTGTCACTCAAACTCCAGTGAAAAACCATCAGTTAACACTGATGTGAAAAACTCTAAAGGAGTAAATAATAATAATAATAATAATAATAATAATAATCACGGCCAGAAGACCAGACTGAATGCTAATTAACAACAACAACAAAAAAAAGATAAAAGAGAATTTGCCTTCAAGTGGACTTTACCGTCCCATCGAACTACTAAGTGAAAATAAAAGAAATCGAAAAAATAAAGAAATACTTGGACTTTGTCGGTGAACTAAAAACGAGGTGGAACATGAGAGTAACGATGATATCAGTTGTAGTTGGTGCACTTGGAAAGATCACAAACAGATTGGAAAGGGAACTGGAAGAATCCGAAATCAGAAGAATCGACACTATCCAAACTACAGTAATAAGACTGGACTTGACTGGGTGGGCAATGAGATCCACTGTGAATTGTACAAGAAATATAAATTTTCTGTCCCGGCAGACCACAGAATAAAACTGAAGAAAAGTGAAAAGAAGGATATGTACTTGGACCTTGCTAGGGAATTGAAAAAAACTATGGAACATGAAGGTGACAATTATACCAATTGTGATTGGTGCTTTTAGTACAGTAACTAAAGGATTATTAAAGGGACTGGAGGATTTGGAAGTTGGCGGCCGAAATACTGAGAAGAGTCCTGGAGACTTGAGGAAACTTGTTGTCGCTCAAACTCCTGTGAAAGACCATCAGCTAAAACAGATGTGAAAAACTCTAATGAGTTAGTAAGTTAGTAGATCAATTCGACCATATGAACAAATGATATATGCATAACCCAGCACATGTCCTAGAAAATGACATGCATAAACACCTATGGGACTTTAACATACAAACGGATCACCTAATCCCGGCCAGAAGACCAGAACTCATAATAATCAACATAAAAAAGGGAATTTGTAAAATTGTCGACTTTGCTGTCCCGGCAGACCACAGAATAAATCTGAAGGAAAGTGAAAAGAAAGATAAGTACCTCGACCTTGCTAGAGAATTGAAAAAGCTGTGGAACGTGAAAGTAACGATTGTGCCAATTGTGATTGGTGCGTTAGGCACAATAACTAAAGGATTATTAAAAGGCCTGGAAGACTTGGAAATTGGCGGACGGGTAAAGACTATCCAAACGACAGCATTGCTAAGAACGGCCAGAATCCTGAGACGAGTCCTGGAGACTTGAGGAGACTTGCTGTCACTCAAACTCCAGTGTAAAACCATCAGTTAACGCTGATGTGAAAAAACTCAAAAAGACTATAATAATAATAATAATAATAATAATAATAATAATAATAATAATAATAATAATAATAATGATAATGATAATAATAATAATATGTGAAATATATATATATTTAATCTGGTCAAGAGACTATGAAGAATACACGTTATGAAAGAAATTTATCAAAGATCTAAAATGAAAATACAATGAGAAATAGAAAGGGTCACATCATCAATTTTACCATAACATTTATAATCATGATAAGGAGTAAAGATGGATATTTGTGTATAATATCCCTCTGAGAAAATGTCTACCGTAACAGACACAACATTACATAGGAATTTGATATTTACATACACCATCTAGATAAAAATAAATTTAGGTGGGTGTCCTCGTGGTGTAATGGTTAACGCAATGGACTGCGGAATCGTAGTAAGCGAGTTCGTACTCCAATCGCGCTATTACATTCACTTTCGGGCAAATACCCTTGGGAAAGGTATGAACCCCCTTATCCTCCCAGCTATGGGTTAAATAGTACCACTACTGCTCTTCTAGGAGAATGGCTTTGGCATTAAATAACCTACAAAGGTTGATACGCCTTAAACCAAGAAACCCAACCAAAATAACTTTCAGTCATTTCTTTACTGAATATTTTCACTCACTCGCTGTATTTCTTTAATTTTCCCCTCCTCCAGCCACAAGGATGATCGCTACGAATGAACTACAGGGGAAATATATTTAACTATTTATGGTAACTTTTAACCCTCACAACCAATCAAATTAATTTAAAAAAATAATTCTAAAGAGTAAAGAAAGTATTTTGTTTCAGAAATGAAACTGATGGCGTTGTAAAAATAAAGTCGAAATTAAAAAATAATGTTAATTAACAGATGTAGGTAATCTATTTTCACTGCAGCAACAATGGGACGCAATATGTCCCCCCTCCACACACTTTTTTTTATTCAACAGTAAAAATGTGAAAATCATGACGATGTCTTCACTTTTATATCAATTTTTGTTAGATTTGTTTCCCTTTTCTGATTTTACTCTGTTGACAAACGCCTTCTCGTTTTTTTTAATAACTGTTATATCTGGCAAGGTTTATCCCCGACCCAGCAACTGCCATCATTACACCCCACCAACTCAACTACTATTACTACTAGTTCTACCACTACTACTACTACTACTACTACTATACAGAATTCTGTAAACAGCAGGACATCTCATCACAGTCATCGTTATATAATCAATACTTTTTTTTTCTTTTCCTCTTTATCGTTTTAACAACCCCATAAAGTTTTCTATCTACAGAATATCAACGAAATATACTTTCTGTATTTTTTAACAACTTCCGACTGGTTCTGAAAACTAATGTTATGCATTCCTTAGCCCCTCTACACACACACACACACACACACACACACACACACACACACACACACACACACACACACACACACACACACACTTGTATTTGCCACCCCTGCCCCACCAAAAAAGCATTACCAATAGTAGTTCATTTACTGCGTTTCTACGACATCATACAATAACACATCTCGGACGTCTCGGGTAGAATTAGATATTAGATTAGCAATCCAGCAAGTGCAAGTCCAAGTCACATTGGGTGCCCAATTCATTCGGCCTTGTGCCACATCTAAGCAAAAAGCTTTAGCAAATTACGACAATAACACATCTCGGACGTCTCGGGTAGAATTAGATATTTGATTAGTAAACCAGCAAGTGCGAGTCCAAGTCACATTGGGTGCCCAATTCATTCGGCCTTGTGCCACATCTAAGCAAAAATCTTTAGCAAATTACGACAATAACACATCTCGGACGTCTCGGGTAGAATTAGATATTTGATTAGCAAGCCAGCAAGTGCAAGTCCAAGTCACATTGGGTGCCCAATTCATTCGGCCTTGTGCCACATCTAAGCAAAAATCTTTAGCAAATTACGACAATAACACATCTCGGACGTCTCGGGTAGAATTAGATATTTGATTAGCAAACCAGCAAGTGCAAGTCCAAGTCACATTGGGTGCCCAATTCATTCGGCCTTGTGCCACATCTAAGCAAAAAGCTTTAGCAAATTACGACAATAACACATCTCGGACGTCTCGGTAGTGTAGTGGTTACCAAACTAAACTGGCAGACCATCACTCGATGAATTCGAGTCGCACTGAGTGTCATTTTTATCCCGCTTTGTGTCACTATGACGTGAAACTTAGTAAATAACAACAAAATTGTTGGGGAAGGGAAGCCTCCCAAATGGCCAGTCGCTTGTTAGGCTTTTGTTTTAGAACTGAGATAAGGAAGGTTGACTATTTGAAATTTATCTTCCACCCGCCGGGGCTCTTATGGTGGCGGTCCCACAAAGCTTTTTTTTTTTTTTCAAATTAATAGTTTACCTCATTCAATTTAATTGGCATTATACAAAAAAAGTAGGGATTAAAATTTTTCAAACAGAAATATTTGGCCTATAGATTGGATACAAACAGGTATAACCACTCCCGGTCAGAGTGAACCTGGGAGTAGTGTCAATTATATGATGCATACTCATATGAAATATTCAACAAAGGATCCACGGATGCTTTCAATGGGATAGTCTCTTGCTACAGTCCTATTTTGTAATTTCTTTTATTGAAAAAACTTTTTTACATATTTTTCACTTAGATAAAAATGTTGATATATATATATATATATATATATATATATATATATATATATATATATATATATATATATATATATTCTTCAGTTAAGTCAAACCGGAGTCAGGAATAATTCCGTTTGGACAATTAAATTATTCAAACTTCGAACATTTAAATCTTCCTGGTAAAGAGCTCAATGTAACTAACATTACAGAGCAATAATTTCTTTTAAGAAAAACAAAATCCTGTCACTGGATATATATATATATATATATATATATAATATATATATATATATATATATATATATATATATATATATATATAAGAGAGTGAGGGCGAGAGAAAGAGAAATTGACAGACAGATAGACAGACTGAGAATCAATAAAACCGAACCAAAATGAAATAATCTGGGTATAAAACTAAACAACATCTGATGGTGAGACTCCAGTTCTGGGTTTTTGGGGAAGTATAAAGTCACCTCTCGTAGCAATTATTTCCAACTGCTTTCTGACGCAAAAAATTATTACCTGTTAGGTTTCCATCTGTGGGTCAAGTTTGAAAATCATTCTTATTAGGAACACTTAAACTCATAACTATTGTATGCATATTATTTGTATTACGAATTGTTATCTTAATTTTATTATAATTTCACTCCACCAGTTATAACAGATGGTTTTTACTTGGGTCTAAATGACAGTAAGTCTTTTCAGGTCTCCATCACTTTTCCGAGTTAACTCATCGATCTCAAAAGTGCTGTGATTTGATTGGTCTTGATTCTATCTCTTATTTCAAATTACTTATGTCTATTTTCCAAACACTTGAAGAGCAGTCAGAGTGCTCCAAATATAATTGGTATCACCGTCACATTCATCTTCCACTGCCTTTTCAGATCTCTAACATGATCCAAGTAGAGCACCTTCTTATAGAAGCTACATTCAGTTGTTGGGTCGGACTTTGGCCGGCCGTGCTAGGTGCGGCACGGATCTGGCCGGGTGTGTCTCGGGAGCTGGATGTTTCCTATGGCCTCAGGGGGCCTTCCTCCCAGGCTATTACCTCCTTCGGGGGGGGGGGGGGGTGATCGCCTGGCGCTTGAGGTGTCCCTTAATAAGGGGAATGCCGACGGGGCCGTAGACATTTTTAGGAAATGCCGGGCGCGTGTGGGCGACGGCCCTGCGCTTGGACCCACCAAAAAAAAAAAAGGCCTAGTCCCACACTTTCACGTTCGGTGGGGCGTGGAACAAATACCTAACATGATCCAAGTATTTGTCTATCGTTTCACTCTCTTTCCTTTTCACTTTATGATCCACTGGTATTATTATTGACAATTTTTTGCATCAGCGTTAGATGACAGTTTTTCACTGGAGTTTGAGAGGGAGCAAGTCTCTTCAAGTCTCCAGGACTTTTCTCAGTATTCTGGCTGATCTTAATAATGCTGTAGTCTGGATGGTCTCCACTTGTCCTCCTTTTTCCAAGTCTTCCAGTCCTTTTACCAATTGTGATCGGTATCACCATCACCTGGATGTTCAATAGTTTTTTTAAAGTTCTCCAGCAAGGTCTAGGTACCTATCTTTATTTCATTTTCTTTAAATTTTACTCTGTGGTCAGACGCAGATGGCAAACTCCACTATTTGGCAGATTCTCTTTCTTTTATGGTAGACTATCAATAGGTCTGGTCGTCTGGCCCAGATTAGATGATCTGTTTGTATTTCAAAATCCCATAGAACTTTATGCGTCTCACATTATTATTATTATTATTAATTTTCAATTTCATGTTCGGTTTTTTTCCCATCCTTCCCCAGGTATTTAACCAAGACCTAGCGTGAGGGAAGATAGTGATTCTATGTATTTTATGTATTTATGTTTTTGTTGTCTGTTTTGAGCGATATTTTTCAGTCCCAATCCGTGCTCTCCCAAGGAAATGAGATGCTCCGCAAAGTGCATTTTTATTTCTGTTTCATATAAGCTGGAAGAAACTGGTATCTTGTTAAGGCGTTTATCAGTTCCTTTTTGATCATACCAAGTGCTCCCATAATTACTGGCACGGTGTCAGTTTTATGGCGCCACATTTCAATTGTTTTATTTCCAGATCTTAGTATTTACTTATTTTATATTCTTTGACTGATGTGTTATCATCTCTTGGAACTGACATTTCAATTAGAAGGCATCTTTTTCTTTAATCATCCTTAGCCACTGTATTTGATCTATTTCTCTTAATTTTTCAATCAGTTTCGATCACAAAGTCCCAATGAATAGAAGCTCCTTTGGTTTCTATTTTTAGTTTTTGTGTATCATCATGAGTATTATTATTATCATCATTTGTAGTAATAGTTTGTCGAAATTTTATAATTGCTTACAAATTACTGGTGCTTGAAAAGAATACTTGAAATTATGTAATTTTGTGAAAAACAAATGATCTTTATTAAATACGAATACCGCCCAGTTTGCTGGGGCTGTAGAATACGCCGACTGCACCACGGCAAAGGAGTCAAAACCTCGCCACAACGAACTGAACTTTTCACATCAGTATTAGCGGATGGTTTATCCCGGGAGTCTGAGTGACAACAAGTCCCCTCACGTCACTAAGACTCTTCTCAGTATTGTGGCCGAACTCAATAATGTTGTTGTTTGAATTGTTTCTGCTGGTCCTACAATTTCTGACTCTTCCAGCTCTCTTAACAAGTAAACCTTTGGAGTTCGTTCCAAGCGCATCAATTACTAAACGCACTTTCATGTTCCATAGCCTTTTTTTTAGTTATTTCTCACTGTTGGGGTTTTTTCACACCAGCATTAGTCAATGGTTTCTCGCTGGAGTTTGAGTGACAGCAAGTCTCCTCAATTCTCCAGGACTCTTCTCAGTATTCTATCCGATCTTAAGAATGCTGTAGTTTCGATGGTCTCCACTCGTCCTGTTATTTCCAAATCCTCCGGTCTCTCTCCTAATCTTTGGTGACTGTTCCAAGAGCACCAATTACTATTGGTATCACCGTCACTTTCATGTTCTATAGCTTTTTTTTACTCTTGAGAGTTTTCACACGAGCATTAGCCGATGGTTTCTCAATAGAGTTTAAGTGACAGCAAGTCTCCTCAATTCTCCAGGACTCTTCTCAGTATTCTATCCGATCTCAAGAATGCTGTAGTTTGGATGGTCTCCAATCGTCCTGTTATTTCCTAGTCCAATCATTCTTGTACCAATCTTTTGGTGACTGTTCCAAGAGCACCTATTACCATTGGTATCATCGTCACTTTCATCTTGCATAGATTATTTCAATTCCCTAGCCACGTTCGTTTACTTATCATTGTTTCCATTATCTTTCAATTTTACTCGGTGGTCAGCCGGAACAGCAAAGTCCACAATTCGAGTGTTTTTATTATTATTAGTTTTTCACATCAGCGTTAGTCGATGGTCTTTCACTGGAGTTTGAGTGACAGCAAGTCTCCTCAAGTCTCCAGGACTCTTCTTAGTATTCTGGCCAATCTCTGCAATCCTGTAGTTTGGATGGTCTACACTCATCCACTAACTTCCAAGTCCTCCAGTCCCTTTAATAATCCCTTTAGTTACTGTTCCAAACGCACCAATTACAATTGGTATGATTATCACTGCGTGTTCCATAGTTTTTTTAATTCCCTATCAAGGTTGAGGTACTTATCCTTCTTTTCACATTCTTTCAGTTTTATTCTGTGGTCAGCCGGGACAGCAAAGCTGACAACTTTGCAAGTTCTCTCTTTTTTTTTTTTTTTTTTTTGTTGATTATTATTAGGTCTGGTCTTCTGGCCGACATTAGGTGATCCGTGTGTATGTCAAAGTCCTATAGGAGTTTATACGTGTCATTTTCTAGGACAGGTGCTGGGTTGTGCATATACCATTTGTTGGTGTGGTCAGATTTAAATTTCTTACACATCTCCCAGTGGATCACCTTGCCGACCCTGTCATGTCTAGTCTTATATTCCTTCAGTGCTAATTTGCTGCATTCGCTTATTATGTGATTGATCGTTTCGTCTCTGTCACCGCATAGTCTACATTTGCTATTTTGTTGCGTCTTATCTATCCTCGCCTTGATATGATTGGTTCATACGGCGTTGATTTGTGCTGCTATTAGGAGAGATTCAGTTTCTCTCTCAAAGTTTCCTTTTCTTAGCCATGTCCAAGTTTTGTCGTGTGAGATGTTGTTTATTCGTCTTTTAAAACGCCCATAGAGTTTTTTCCTTCCCATTTTTGTTTCCTAGTTAATAACTAGGAAACAAAAATGGGAAGGAAAAACTGTCAATCTGTTGTCCATCGTATTATCAGTATCGTTTCTGGTGGTTGTAATGAGTCCTCCATCGTGTTTTTGTATATAGTCTTCGGGTCGTTGTACCGATGCGCCAACGCTGTCTTCAATGCTTGCAAGTCCTCTTTCTCCCTCTTTTCTTGATACATATAGTCTGATAACGTCGTCTCTGGGATATAATGCCTTATGCATGGTCGTATGTTTATTGTTCTTTGGTCCATTTGTTTAAGTTCATCTCTGGTCCACTTCAGAAAGGGGTACATCCCAGGTATTTATTCCTTTGATAAGGTTTCGGCTTGACACTTTTGTCTCGAGTAGTTATTATTATTATCATTATTATTATTATTATTGGTTAAGTTCCTCGAAATAATATAATTGGTTCAAAATTATACTTGACTCTTTGTAAATGTACATATTTTTTTTGCATTTCATTGGAACACTTGTGATCATATAACTGTGCAAACAAATTTGGTTATAAAGTTCAGTCTTTAAAAAAAGATGCAATGGAACATTGAAAATATATTTATGATTATAATTAAACATTTTTCAATTGAATGAAATTCCGGATTTAAATAACCCTTAATTAGTTGATGCACTGTTAAATAATCTAAAGTGAAATAGAACCTCCTATCTCTTTACCTGTTTCGATAATCACTGAGCAATATCTTGTTCATGACCTCGTTCAACTAATGTTGTCATTGTTACTATAGTTACAAGAGAAAATTTTATCTATCACTAATGGAGACCTGGCCAAAAGAATCGGTCACATTTTCTATTAATGTTAATCCCTTTTCGTCTCTTAGATACCGAGACAACTTCATCATAACAACTGCTATTACACCGATTATTCAAATAATTGTTGACATTTTCATTCAACGGATACCAGGGATTTTACAAGTACACAATTTGACAAGGAAGTCGGAGTGATGTCCCTCTAAAGTATTCTGAAGTTTTTTGTTTTTTAGTTGTTGTTGCTTTTTTTTTTTTTTACAGAAATACCTATATCCTATTTACCCACCCCCTCCGCTTGGGCAAGATATGACACAAGGTCAAGTTTTTTTTAAGCGGAGTTTAACAGGTTTGAATTCAGAGTTTTTCCTTCTCCTAGACTAGTTGCCTCACCAAGGCTGAAGAACATAGTCTGCCCTACTATTTACCCATAGCTGGAGGGAGAGTAATTGGATTCATACCTTTCGCAAGGGTATTAGTGCTATGTGAAATGCAATCAGTCTTTTCCAGGAATTGAACTCGTACCGCCGTGTCCATATCCTGTGACGATAACGATCACACCACGTGCACCTCCAGAAATACCTATATATTTATCTATCTGACTATCGATGTATCTATCTATCTTCTACTTTTCAGTAGCTGAAATTTAAGAAAAGCTACCCAAACACGTTTTTCAAAATTAGAGTTATTATAAAAAAATGAAGTGATTGAACTGATGGCGGTTTTAAGAGGATACAATTGAAACCTATTTCTTCATCTTTTGAGATTTTGCATCTTCAATGTCTACAAATAAATGCTCGTAATTCCACCCAACAACCACAGGTGTGGTTTTTGGTTTAGTTTATTAGTTTAACGGCACATCAATTCCTTATGGGTTATTTTGTGCTAAAATGTGATACCCTTGGAAACATTTGACTTGGTTTATTAATTTAACGGGATGTCAACTCTTAATGGATTAAATGTGATACCCTTGCAAAGGTTCTGTTTGGTTTGATCAATTAGTTTAAAGGCATGCCAAATTATAAATGCTTTTTTAACGCTATGATTTAATTTATTTGTAAAGGTTTGATAGTAATCATAAACATCAATATTTAGTTGGGTTTTTGATCAGCAAAATACAGTGCCCAATGAACAAAAACGCAGAGCAAAATTGCTCTTTTTTGACTGTAAATAAAATGAACCAAGTGACTGCTCCCCGGGTGAATTAGTCTCAACACATCTGGAGTCTCTTGTATTGAGTTGAATAAATATATGTATTAACCGTTATATGTACTCAATGTAAGTCACGTGATTACTATGTGGCTTGCATACAAAGTCACATGACTCAATCTTGGACCAAATTACAGAGAAATTATTTACTTGCATGGCGACATTTAGCTATCAATATCAATTTTTTGTTTGGCAGATCACTAAAATTCGGAAAATTTCTAATTCATTTTTCTTCGTCTTTATCACTGTCTGCCTTTTTTTTTTTATTCCCCCATTCAGTAAATAAGAACCAGTCGACAATTAGCATTAATATACCAAGATTTATCTCCCTTGAGTAATTGAATCATTCACAGAGTGTATGATGCAAATCCTATCGTATAAGTATTAAATTTTAGATTTGTCTGGAAATTAGTTTATTTTCCAAGTCATATCATTTTAATTGTATTGTGCTAACAATTTTTATTTTTATTTTACAATAACATATGAACATCTAGAAAAAGATAACTGATTATACAGAACATTTTTTGGCATATAAATGAATAAATGAAGAAAATTACTCTATAATTAGCGTAAGAAATTACCAGGAGTTTAGGAATTGGATCATTTGGAGTGAGAGCGAATACTGACTACTGAATTATCCTTATTTTATTTTTTGGCAATATTTCAGTATCTGTCTCTCCATTTTTTTCTCTCTCTTAATCAACTATTGCGATCTATCTATCTATCTATCTATCTATCTATCTATCACTTTCCTTCTTATTTTCTTTCTCTGTCCTCCACATTCACTTTATTTTTTTTCTTTCTCCTCCTCACTTTCGTTCTTTTCTATCCCTTTCTTTCGCTCTCTCTTTCCCCTCTCTCTGTTTCTGTCTTTCCTATTTTCCTTCTTTTTCTTTCTCTTTCTCACTTTCCTTGTTTCTCTCTCTTTCTTTCGCGCTCTCTTTCTCTTTATCTCTCTCTCTCTCTCTCTTCCCCACTCTCCTTCTTTTTTCTTTCTCGCTCTTTCTCATTTTCCTTCTTTCTCTCGATACTTTTCTCTCTCTTCCCCACTTTCCCTTTTTCTTTATCTCATTTCCTCACTTTCCTTCTTTTTTCTTTCTCTCCGGGGCGTAGTGGCTAACATACTAGACTGCAAAATCGTAGTAACTGAGTTCGACTTCCAGTCGTGCTGTTATGTTCCTTTTTTTTAAACTAATTCCCCCCGGAAATGTATGAACCCCTTTATCCTCCCAGTATCCCTACTGTCTTTCTACAAGAATGACTATGACATTAAATAACCTACAAAAGTTTATATACCATTAAACAAAGAAACCAAAACAGATTTTTAACTGGACACTTCGTTCAACAGTTCCATAGATAGTTCAATTTATTAATTTTTTTTTAGTTTGTTCTCGATATAATTTTCTCCTTGGGCCTTTGTATCACTCTACGCACGTGATAGATAGATAGATAGATAGATATGAATAGAATAAGATAGATAAATAGATAGATAGATAGATATGAATAGAATAAGATAGATAGATAGATATGAATAGAATAAGATAGATAGATAGATAGATAGATAGAAAGAAAATAGAAAAATAAAAATAATCCAAAAGTGATGAATTTATTTTTATGGAAAGTCAACGTTAAAACGTTTCGGTTTTAGTAAACCTTTAGCAGGACTTTAAGATGGCAAAAAATGTTGCACGAAACATGATGGATGTTTTAATAAAAAAAATAAAAAACAGAGGAAAAAAACTAAGTATACGAAAAAACAACATATAACCTGTCAATCATTCAATCAGAGTTCTTTTTTGAAAAACTATCACGTGATTGTCACAGGCAATGATGTTAAAATGTGAAGAACTTCTGGGAAATACAACGAGTTGAAAGATGATAAAAGCAAAACATTTTTGTCAAAATACTCTTGAGAAAAGAAGAAGAGAAAGGAAGGAATATAAAAGAAAACAAAAAATGAAAGCAAAAGGGAAAGAAGAAGAAAAGTGAGAAGAGAAAAGAGAAGAGAGGAAAGAAAAGAAAAGAAAAGAAACAAACACACCATATGTAAATAAATAACTAAGGATAATTCTTATTAATATCAACAGTATGATGTAGTTTTCGAAGATCTTTTCTTCGATGAGGCACAAGACCGAATGAATGGGGCACCCAATGAGACTCGAATTCACTTGTATAGGTTTGCTAGTCTAGCTTGCTAACCATTACACTACCCGAGAAGTAGCCTACTATTGTCATTAGGAAATTGTCTGTTATTCTCTGTTTCAAGCTACAAACACCCCACGAAAGAAATAAACGGGTATGGATTTACAAAGTCGTCTATACGGGCAAAATGTGATACAAGGTCAATTTTTTGCGAAGTTTATAAAGTTTGAATCCAGAGTTTTCCTACTCCTAGACTGGTTGTATAACCAAAATGAACCAAGTTTAGTTTTCTATTTACCCACAGTGAGAGGGAGAATAATTAGATTTATAACTTTCCCAAGGGTATTAGTGTTATGTAAAAAAGCAATCAGCTTCGTCTAGGTTTTGAACTCATGTCACCGTGTCCATTTTCTACGACGCGAGCCATTACACCACGGGCACCTCATGTGGATTTTGACCGTTGAATACGTTTGTATGATCTTCTTCCTTTTTTAGCCCTTGTGAATTTGGTCGAAAACCACTTCTTGCGGATTTGAATCGTTAGAAATTGTTAACGTTATGAATATAACAATAAAGATGAAGGCAATAGTCCGAAAATCCTGAATGATAAAAATCATCAAGCTTCGTCTCAGAAATTCAGACAACAATTATATTCGTTAATTTCAAAAATAATTTTTTCCCTTGAGATTACCCAAGTCATTTGCATAACAATTTTTAAAAAATATTATGATTTAGATTGACGCCTAAAATTGCTTTTTATGCATCAATTTACATGTCGTTATCATCATTATTTTTATAGCCCAGTCGGCTGCACAGGAGAAAGATTCTACCAACGAGTGTCCTGCAGATGACATTAAACAATCTGATGGTGAGACTCCAGTAATGATGGAGCTCGAGAAATGCGGAGCATCCTTTCATTGCCATCGTTTCCTGCTCCACTCTGGTCTAGAGTAGTTGCATCTGATAGGGTCCTATCTATGGGTCAAATAGAACTGTTTGACATTTGAACTGTATACTTATATTAAAGTGAATTATTTGGAATAGAAATGTTTGATCATTTAACTGTGTGTAAACAAAAGAGTGATGTTAAATTCAATTGTTGGTGATACATAGCAATACTTGAAAACATTAAACTGTGTGCAAACAAATGATTCATTGTAAATAGAATTATTGGTTAGAGATAGAAATAAGTGAAACCATTTAACTGTATAAAAAAGAATGAGCTCCGACTCATTTTAGAATGTTATCTACAAAATGTGTTCAGAAATCATGTATTAAATATATATGTATAAAATAAATTTGGCATTAAATAACCTAAAATGGTTGATATGCCATAAAACCCAACCAAGCCAAATCAGATATATTTGATATACATGGGCAAAGAGGATTTGACATTAAATAACCTACAATAGTTAATATTGCTGTAAAAGACGACTAAACCGAATCCTATATATTTAATATATATGCGTAAAGAGGATTTGGGCATTAAATAACCTACAATGGTTGATATGCCAAAAAACCCAAGCAAACCAAATTAGATATATATAATATATATGTATAAAGATGATCTGGCATTAAATAAACAGTTGATATGCCATAAAACCCAACCAAACCAAATCAGATATATTTAGTATATGTGCATAAAGAGGATTTGGCATTAGATAACCTACAATGGTTGATATATCATATAACCAAATCAAACCAAACCAATTCAGATATATTTAATATACATGTATAAAGATGATTTGGCATTAAATAACCTACAAAGGTTGATATGCCATAAAACCAAACCAAAGCAAACCATTATTTTTATTCCTTGTGTGTTTTCACTCAAAAGTTAGCTGGTGGTCTTTCACTGGAGTAAAACCAAGTCTTCTCAGGAAGCTAGAAATCTTCTGAGCCAATTTTTCACCCAAAAAATCAGGGTATCGTTTCTTTCACGAGATATGTTTTTGAAATGCCAAAACTTACCTTGTTTTGAGGCCTAAACTTGCCGTAACTTCAATCCAATGTGTTGCCGCCGCATAGCCGATCCTTAAACAAAAGGGTATGAATAAAGAGAATAAACTTTACATCTAATATTGTTAACTATTTATAATACCTGTGCATATAATATGTACGAATATTTTAAATCTTCAACAAATTAACGTAAAAAACTAATTGTATTGACTAAAAGCCTTCGTTTAAGTTTTAATTAGGCTATGTGGAAGCTTATTGAGTCAGACTAACGGGAAATCAGACCGAGTCATGGATATGAAGGTATATTATACTATCAATTCTATTGTGTATCAGTTATGGGGTTTTAGTATGTTTGGAATATCCAAGTAAACACGGCAAGCTACACTAATGTCTATACTACCTTGTTTATTTACATTATTTCGTTGATTTATAAACTATATCGTTTATTTGCATTATTTTCTATTGATTCGGGACATTGGCCCAGCGGTTAGAGTGTTCGCCAATGGCCCGGGAGACCTGGGTTCAATCCCAGGTCGAGTCATACCAAAGACTTTAAAAATGGTACTTGATACCACCTTGCTTAACACTCAGCATTATAAGGTACGGTTCAAGGGTAAAGTGGAGCAATCCTGGGAATGGAGTAGCGCCCTCCCCTACACCTTGGTGTAGTAGCTATCGAAAAGGGAGTCTTCGGGTCACCCTCGACTATGGTCGCAATAATTTTAAAGTATAAATAAACGTTTAAATATTTTTTCTTTGTTATTGGATGTTGAAGAAATATTTTTGTAGGTTGGTTTGGTTTCTTTGCCTAATGGCATATCAACCTTTGTAGGTTATTTAATGCCAAAGCCATTCTCCAAGAAGAACAGTAGTGGTACTATTTAACCCATAGCTGGGAGGATAAGGGGGTTCATACCTTTCCCAAGGGTATTTGCACGAAAGTGAACGTAATAGCGCGACTGGAGTACGAACTCACTTACTACGATTCCACAGTCCATCGCTTTAACAATTACACCACGAGGACATCCCCTTTTTGTAGGTAAGCATAGCCAAAAATCTCATCTCGTTTATTACACTGTTTTACTGTCTGATATGTCCAAACTTCATACACATAGAAATCCAATTTTTAAAAACTTTAATAATGATAATTATTCTTTTTATGAATTTTCAAGAATGTCCGACCAAACTTGAAACCGTCTTTCATCAGATTCGTGCAGTATAAACAATAAATAAACAAATAATATAACATACAAAAGGAATTTCATTAAATACAAATAAGGATCGAGTCGACGGCCTTTAACTTTAATAAAATAATGATCATATGATACGATATACAAGGCTCATTCAGTGAGTAAGAGGAATTTTTTGACAGTGGAGGGATCTATGTATATATATATATATATATATATATATATATATATAAGGTTAATTTAATAAATGGATGGACTTTTGTTAACAGAGGAAGGACCTATTATATATACTTGAATCTTTCAATTAATAAGGGAAACTTTTTTGACTGAGGCGGGATTTTGAATGTATACGAAAGGAATTTGATAAATAGGGGTAATTATTTTTTGATTGAGGAAGTGCCTCTTATATATACGTGAATCATTCAATTAATAAGGGGCACTTTTCTGACATAAGAAGTATTTATTATATATACGGGTATCATTCAATAAATAAGTGGAATTTTTAAATTAGCAAAGACCTATTGTATATACCTATTGTATATATGTCATTCAATATATAATGGAAATATTGCTAAGAAGGAACCAATCATATATTCGAGGATCATGCTATAAGGGCAATATTTTGACTGAGGAGAGACCAATTATGAATAAGAGGGTCATTCAAAAAATGTAGGGAGATTTTTTACCTGTTTTATATACGAGGGTAGCACAGATTTTGTTTTTATAGAGCACCATGGCTGTGACAATTTATTTGGGAAGACCATACGCTAGAAGTATTTGCTTCATCTTCCCTCTGTGTACGGAGTGTGCTGCTTTGAGAAATCTACAAATAAGAGTTTGGCTTCGAGTTTTTTTGCATAAACTCTTATTATTCGACAGATTATCAGAATCTGTGTTGTTTTGGATCACTTTCTCCTAAAACCATTTTGATCCTCTCAAAAAATTTTCTCAATTTGATATGGTTGAGTCGCAGAGCATTATAAATCTAAGCCGCAATGGAAGTATGGGTTATGCCTCGGTAGTTCTGGCAGTTCCGATGTCACCTTTTTTGGGGGAAGAGGAAGATGTAGCCTTTTGTCCATCTTTCTCTTGTGTTCCAGTTATAAACGGTATTGATCTCTCAGTGCGGCAAATTATAGAATTTCTTTGTCTTCCATACTTCTGGAGATATTTCATCAAGACCGACGGATTTCCTGTTTTTATATTTTGTTAGTACTACGGGGAGTTTTTCTTGATTAAACTGCCTAGTTTTATGTATAGTTGATTATTAATCATTTTCTTCATAGGTTTTTCTGTAACTTTGGGGGAGTTTCCAAGCAGATTCTTGAAATGTTCTCTCCACATTTATATCCGTTCATCTTGTCTGCCACGTTATTCGATATTGTCTATCTTCGACCGAGTTTCTAACGCCATTGATCTGGTCTTGAATGTGTTCTATTTAATCTTTTGGTATGCGTTGATTAGTTCATTTTGTGCCTTCGTAAGTTCCTGGGCGTCGACATTAGTTGGGTTCCTTTTATTACTTGGAGATGCTGTTTTCACGTTGTCTCGTTTAATTGCTAATGTCTCCCACGAAATTCTATGTTTTACTCTTAGTTTGGTTGGTGTTCATTCTACTGCTGCGTCCATGTGGTCGAGGGCGAAATTCTTACCCTTGTCTTTCAGAGTAAGTGTTTCAGATATCTCTTGAAGAGGATCAAATTTGCTTCTTTACGATATCGTATATTTATCGCTAATACGTATATTGTTAAGCAGTATATGTATACATATATTGTTAAGCAGGGAACAGTGTATGGTTTTGGTTGGTTGAGTCGTGTCCCTGCGTAGGCTCATACGTATTTTGCTGGAGGTACCCGTATTTTGCTGGAGGTACCCGTATTTTTGCTGGAGGTACCCGTATTTTGCTGGAGGTACCCGTATTTTGCTGGAGGTATCGTCGTAGGAAATGGACACGACAACATGAGTTCAAATCCTGGACCAGGATAATTGCATTTCACATAGCACTAATACCCTTGGGAAAGGTATGAATCTAATTATTCTCCCTCCAGCTATGGGTAAATAGTAGGGGAGACTGGTTTCCATAGCTTTGGTGAGGCAACTAGCCTAGGAAAAGGAAAACTCTGAATTCAAACCTTTTAAACTCCGCTTAAAAACTGACCTTGTGTCATATCCTGTCCGAGCGGAAGGGTTGGTAAATATGCATACGTATTTCGCTGTAACGATTCTGTGATCGGAAGATACTCCTTCAAAAGAGGAATACGCCACACATTTCAAAGCGCTTATTAATTCATTTCTTATTTATGATTATGTAGTAGGCGACCGTACTCGAAGGCGACCAGAAGGCTCCCTTTTCAATAGCTACTACACCGGGGTGTAGGGGAGGGCGCAATTTCTTTCCCTGGATTGCTCCACTTTACCCTTCATACGTACCTTATATTGCTGAGTGTTAAGCAAGGAGGTATCAATTACCATTTGAAGTATTTGGTATGACGCGACCTGGGATTGAACCCACGTCTCCCGGACCATTGGCGAACGCTCTATCCACTAATCTATCTTTGACTGTTTGGTGTTAGTGTAGCAGGAAATGATTGCTGTGCGGGGGTTGCCGTTAAACGTTGTTACCATCATTCTCGGTCGTATTTTCTTAATGCTATGAAGTGGTTTTATGGCACGAGGACAGAGAAGCATTCATACCCCTTCTATGACGGCATTGAAAAAATTTTTCCTTACAGTTGCTGAGATAAATGTCCGTCCATTGCCAGTATCTTGATATTTTATTTCTACTTCGTCACAATATTATCTGTGTTGTTGTACGTATAGGACTTGTATGCCTGTCATGCTCTGCCGCAGATGCTGTCAGCTCCGGTAGCCGGCCTATTCTATTTAAACTTCTAATATTAAGTGTCGTTGTATCTACTGTGCTTTTGCATCTAAGTGATTTTTTATTTGGGAATGAGTTTGAGTTCTCTAGCTGCCTACACTACGTACTTCGAACCTCGATAGATCTAATGAAAGAATATAAATTTACACTAAAAAAGAACGAAGCAGACGATACCCCGAACAAACTATTCCGGTCGCAGACTATGCAGATGACATTGCGCTTCTTGCAAATACACTTACCTAAGCCGAATCCCTGCTGCGTAGTCTGAAGTAGGCAGCAGGTGCCATTGGCCTCCACGTGAATGCAGTCAAAACGGAGTACATATATGTCAATCAAGAAGTAGACATGTCCACTCTAAGTGATTGTTCACAGTAATAAGTGGACGATTTACCGTACCTTGGTAGCAATGTCTCCTCCATTAAAATTGATTTCAATATGCGACTGGCGAAGGCATAGACTGCTATCGATAGGTTATTGATCATATGGGAACTGATGATCTATCCGATAAAATAAAACGCAATTTCTTCCCAGCAGTGGTGGTGTTAATTCTACTATATGGATGCACTACATAGACACTGACTAAGCGTATAGAGAAAAGGCTAGGCGGGAATTGCATAAGAATGCTACGAGCTATATTGAACAAATCCTGGCAGCAACATCGCACAAAACAACTGCTATACGGCCACCTATCTACCATCTCTAAAACCATCCAAATAAGACGAACAAGACATTCGAGGCACCGCTGGAGAAGTAAGGACGAATTCATAAGAGACATTCTCCTATGGACCTTTCACACGAAGTCAGAGTTGGCTGACCATCAAGAACTTGCCAACAACAGCTTTATACAGACACGGGATAATAGGAACGACGGATAATAGGGACGAATGGCACGAGAGAGTAGGAGAAATTCGTGCAAGCAGCGCAAGATGATTGTTATCATGATGATATACGAGGATAATTTAATAAATAAAGCCAATTTTGTTTAACTGAGAAAGGTCCACAGATACATACGAGGGTCTTTCAATTTATAAGGGGGTGTGGTTTACCTCTTAAGGACCTATTATATAAACGAGAGTAATTCAGTTATTATGGGCAATTATTTTTCAAAGGAAAGACCTATTATATATACGAGAATCATTCATTTAATTAGGGAAACTTTTTTGATTGAGGAAGGATCCATTTTGCATAAGAGGGCCATTCAATAAATAAGGGAAATATCTTGGACTAAGGAGGAACCTATTTTATATACAAGGGTCATTCAATAAAAAAGGAGAATTTTTCTGAAAAAAAATTGAATTTTTTCCAGAGTTTTTTCATAAATGCAAACTCTTATTTTAATCTCCAAAAAATATTTGTTTTGAGGCTATTCAAAATGTCGGAAAATCAGAGTTTTCTTAGCTGGAACAGAGGCATGTCAGCAAATATTTGTTGGTTGGAAATTGGTTTGGTTCAGTTTTATGGCATATCGACCATTCTAGGTTATTTAATGACAACTCCATTTTATACATATAAATAGTTCTATTTCAAACAATTCAGTTTAGCATAAGTATAGTCGTTTTTTTTACACAGTTAAATCTAAAAACAGTTCTATTTCAAACAATTCACTTTAGCATACGTACACAGTTTAGTTCTATTTTACCCGTACATAGGACGTTATCAGGTGCTACCATTCGGACAAGAGTGGACCTGGGAGCGATGGCAATAAAGGGGTACTCTGCATTCCCAAAACTTCAGAATTACTTGAGCCTAACCATCAAATTGTTTAGTATCATATTCAGGACACTCGTTAGAGGAGTCTTACCCCTCTGCAGAGATGCAGTCGATGTATTCTACAGCCCGAGCCGACTGGGCCACAGGGCACTCGTTGAGGGAGTCTTACCCCTCTGCAGAGATGCAGTCGATGTATTCTACAGCCCGAGCCGACTGGGCCACAGGGCACTCGTTGAGGGAGTCTTACCCGTCTGCAGACTGTAAAGTGTAAACTATGTGTAATCTAAACAAGAATATGTGATATGTACGGAGAAGAATGGTTTAGTAAAAAAAAAGTTATACCAATGAGTTAAACATGGGTTTTCTATTCTGAGCTTAAGTCAAAAAGACAATCGATGGAGTAGAAACATATCGACATTCCGGTAAAAATGGTCTGTGCGCAGTGTTCTATGAAGAAGGTCATGCAGACAGTATTCTATCTATAAAAAAACTAATCATAATTGGTTTCCTTGAATAAGACGCAGCTGTAAACAACATTTTCTGTGGGCAACTTCTTAAACAAAATTCACCTTATTCATTTAATGGCTCTTGTAATGTATGTAAGTTCCTTTCGTGTTGTCTAACTTTTAATTACATCTTTTAATTTTCCATAGTATACCTCAATGTTATCACCAAATTCACAAGAAGTAGATGCGAACAAAATTCATTAATTGCAATATATATATATATATATATATATATATATATATATATATATATATATATGTGTGTGTATATATGAAAATGTACGGAAAGGAAAAAGCATAAGGTCTTCAAAGGATGATTTTACAAAGAGAATTATTTGTTGTCTAAATTTCTGAGACGAAGCTTGTTGATTTTTATCATTAAGGTTTTTCGGGCTATTGTCTTCATCTTTATTGTTCTTTCCAAAATGTTTCGGCCGATATGTCCTCCGGCCTTCTTCAGGTATTTGTCGAACTCGGGAATCTTCACGGAACTTCGAACTACGTCCTTTATTGAAACCACGTGGGTCACCTGTTCTGATTCCGTTAGCTATAACCGGGTACAAGTGTTAAATATTCCTGTATTGTTACTCGCCTGTAGTGAGGATTGAACCTGCAATTATTTGAGAATTATTTGTTGTCATTAGAAGTTTCGGTTTTCAGATCTTCATCAAAACAGAATCATAGAACGTAAACAGATTGTTTAAAACTTTCAAATCTTTTTCGTTTCATTTAATAACACCCCCCCCGATGAAGCTCTAAAAAAAGGCTTGGTTTTTTTTTTTCGTCTCTATACTTTTCCACCCTCCGCTTTTTTCGTCTCTATACTTTTCCACCCTCCGCTTGGGCAGGATATGACACAAGGTCAGTTTTTAAGCGGAGTTTAACAGGTTTGAATTCAGAGTTTTCCTTCTCCTAGACTAGTTGCCTCACTAAGCTGAAGAACCCAGTGTGCCCTACTATTTACCCATAGCTGGAGGAAGAGTAATTGGATTCATACCTTTCCCCAAGGGTATTAGGGCTATGTGAAATGTAATCAGTCTCGTCCAGGATTTGAACTCGTGTCGCTGTGTCCATTTCCTACAACGATAACCATTACACCACGGGCACCTCCACAATACATTTCCACTTAATGCTATAAATGTATGTAAGCACTCTCCTTAGAAGCTAATTTTCTTCTAATGATAATTTTCTTCGGAAACTAATTTTTAAAAATCAAATTCCGTCAATATATATTAGAAGTGAACTTATTTCTAGTCAGTTAAATGATCATTTGATTAGTTACAGAATTTCAATGGTGTAAAGTTTGTAATAAATAATAATAATCATCATCATCATCATGTCGTGCCGCTAGCACGGATATCCCTGACCCTCTCTCGACACTTCTCCCAATCATTCATCGCCTCTGGTAGGTCCTCAGGGCTACGTCCCGTATCCTCACATAGCTGCTGTATGTATGTTCGAGCTGGTCGTCCTGCTTTTGCCCGGCCATATGTGGGGGTCCATAGGAGTACATCACTTATGAGCTCGTCCCTGCTTCTCCAGCAGAGCCCTGCATGTCTGCTTCGTCTAACTTGGATAGTTTTCGTGATGGGAGGTAGGTGGCCGTATAGTTGGTGCCTTGTGGGGTGTTGCCGCCAGGACTTGTTCAATATTGCTCGCAGCATTCTTGTGTTATTGCCGTCTAGCTTCTTCTCCAGCCGTTTAGTTTGCGTCCAAGTAGTGCATCCATACAGCAGTATCGATACGACCGCTGCCTGGAAGAAACTGCGTTTCATTTTATCGGTTAGGTCTGATTTCCATATGATCGATAGCCTATCAATTGCAGTCCATATAGACGACGTCTTTATAAACAAGAAATGGGAAAATAGTGCAATCAATTGCGAGGCATATTCCTCTTTCGAGGGTGTGTCCTCCGATCACCGAATAGTCACAGCAAAAATACGACTAAGCCTACGAAAAAAACGCCACACGAACAGCGACCACCAAACACTATGACTGCCTTCCCCGAATAAATAATACCTAATCACATCCGTTTTCATTCTATCATTTCCTTCAAGAAATAACTAAATCTTAGTATCTTTAGTTTAGAAGAAAATTTAGTTTTTCCAAAGAAATCTTTTTACTTGTATGCACTTAGGAGCGATACAATAAAAATTATTTGTGAGTATGTGGTACGTAACAATTTTCTGCGTCACTGGAAAATACTGCAACAAAGAGTTTTCCAGCGCAGTCCCGCGATTTAACCATTACACCACGTGGACACCCCCTCGAAATTTTGGTTTTTTGTCTTAAATCTACCGAGTTCTTGCCAAATGTCTGTTATTCTTTTGCTATATCCACTTTGTGTTGGGTTGCATCTAAAATATATTTGACGTGCAAGTTTTTTTGTTTTCCTTTGTCCATTTTCTGCGTCGAAGTCTCTGATTTGAGAGGTTGCTTAGGCCATCGTTTGTTTATCTGGAAAAAAGAACAGCCAACATTCGCAGGATGTCGATAGGGCCCTCATGTTGGCTATCAAGGGAGCAACTACCGATCAGGATACTGAGACCTGTTGTTCCACGCTGAATTATGTTTCGATTTATCATTTTTTTCATTAGTTTGTATATTATGGCTATACCAGGCCCAGGGCTTATCTATTATCTGCGCTCCTGACATAATATGACCAAGCAGGTCACAAAAGAAGTATTATTATAATTTTTTCGTCGTAGGAAATGGACACGGCGACACGAGTTCAAATCCTGGACGAGACTGATAGCATTTCACATAGCACTAATACCCTTGGGAAAGGTATGAATCCAATTATTCTCTCTCCGGCTATGGGCAAATAGTAGGGCAGACTAGGTTCTTCAGCTCTGGTTAGGCAACTAGTCTAGGAGAAGGAAAACTCTGAATTCAAACCTGTTAAACTCCGCTTGAAAATTGACCTTGTGTCATATCCTGCCCGAGCGGAGGGGTTGGTAAATATGGATACTTAGAAGAAGCAGTCATCCAAATGGATGACCAAAAGAAGACCACTGTCATCCAGAAAGATCACAAAAAAAGAAACGCCCTAAACAATTATTGACTCATAACGTGCCTACCTATGATGTGGAAAATATTAACGACACTAATTAGGGAGGAGATTTACAACTCGTTCATAAGACGCAGATTGTTCCTCGAGGAACAGAAAGGATATCTCAAGGAAACCAGAGGAACAGGAGAGCTACAATACATTGATCAATACGTCCTCAAGAAGAGTAAAACGAATCGGAAAAATCTAGCCATGGCGTTGATTGACTACGAAAAAGCATATATGGTCTCATAAAACTGGATAATAGTCTGTTTCAAAATGTACAAAATATCCGGCGAAGTCATAAAGTTTATCGAGAATTCAATGGAAAACTGGAGAGGAGAACTGACAGCAGGAGGAAAAAGTTTAACTGAGGGGAAAATCCAGAGAGGGATCTTCCAGGGAGATGTGCTATCACCATAACTATTTGTGATAGCAATGATGCCACTGAATCACATACTAAGGAAATTCACAGGCAGATACAAACTTACTAAATCGCAAAAAACGATCAATCATCTCATGCATATGGAGTACATCAAACTTTTTGCTAAAAATGAAAAAGAATTTGAAGTCCTAATATAGACAGTGAGAATATCCATTCAGAACTTAGGGGATTTAATTTGGCACAGAAAAATCCGCCATGCAAATAATGACGGAAGGAATTGAACTACCAAAGACAAAATCAGAATGCTCTGAGAAAAGGAAACCTACAAATGCTCAAATCGAGACCATCCGGGTATAGTATTGTTAGATCGGCCTGAATACTGTGGAGAGTCCTGATGACCTGAGAAGACTTGCTGTCACTCAGCTAACGCTGGTGTGAAAAACTCACAATAATAATAATAATAATAATAATAATAATAATAATAAGAAGAAGAAGAAGAAGAAGAAGAAGAAGAAGAAAACCTCTCCATAGAAACTGAAACTTTTTTTAATAACAGCGGAAAAAAAAGCCATAAGTACTTGTTATGTATAGGATTATACGCAGACGAATTTTAAGTGTCGGTTATGTTGCGATAGAGCTGAAACGGTGGATTACATAATAAGCAAAGGCAGCAAACGGACGTAAAGAAAAATACAAGACAAGACATGACTGGGTGGGAGTAGTGGTCAACTGGAAATTGTGCAAAAAATTAAACTTTGGTCACACGTACAAATAGTATATATACAAACTAGAATCTTTCGTAGAAAAAGAGACGCAAACAATTCTCTATGAATTTTACAAACAATCACCCAATCCAAGTCAGATAACCAAATTTTGTTTTAAAGAAAAAGAAGAAAAGATCTTGGCAACTCGAGGGTATTTCTTTTCCAGCGGACCACAGAGGGAACATGAAGAAAATGAAAATATAAATGAATCTTGCCAGACAGCTGAAGAAGCTGTAGAAGATAAAGGTGATGGTGATACCAATAGTAGTTGGTGCACTTGGAACGGTCTTCAAGAGCTTGAAAAGGTAACTGGTGTAACTTGAGATCCAAAGAAAAATCGGGACAATTTAGACCACGCCATTGCTAAGATCAGCAAGAATATTTTTAAAAAGTTCAGGACCCTGAAAAGATTTGAGAATCAGAATCAGACTCTAGTGAAAAACCCACCATTTAAAATTGACGTGAAAAACTCCTCGGAAGGAAATAATAATAATAATAATAATAATAATAATAATAATAATGTCGCGCCGCCAGCACAGATCTTCCTGGTCCTCTCCTTCTACCCGTCTCTATCGTCCAACGCTCTCGGTAAGTCCTCAAAGCTATATCCTGGATCGGCACTGAGCAGTTATATATATCTAGCTGGTTGTCCTGCTTTTGCTCGTCTATGTAAAGGGGTCTACAGGAGTGTGTCGCTTATGAGTTCGTCCCTACTTCTCCAGCAGTGTCCTGCATGTCAGATTCATCTAACTTGGATAGTTTCCCTGATGGTTGGTAGGTGGCCGTACAGCTGCTGCTTTGTGGGGTGCTACCTCCAGGACTTGTTCAATTCAGCTCGCAGCATGTTTGTGTAATTACTGTCAAGCCTTTTCTCCATACGTTTACTTAGCATCCATGTATTGAATTCATATAGCAGTATCGACACGACCGTTTTGGAAAAAAATGCGTTTTATTTTATCGGTCAGGTCTGACTTCCATATGATCGAATGATATCAAACTGTTTGCTAAAAATGAAGAAAAAATGGAAACCTTAATACAGGCAGTGAGGATATACAGTCAGGAAATCGACATAAAAAATGTGCCATGATGATAATGAGAAGTGGGAAACGACACATGACGGAGGGAATAGAACTACCAAACCAAGAAAAAAGCGGAGCACAGAAATAAGTCTGGTATAGCTTTATTATAGTAAGCATAAAAAATTAAAATCAAATCCTCAATCAACGTGGGACCAAGCCAACAGGTCTGAGTTACAGGGTCGGCAAGTGCTCCATTGATAGCCAACATGGGTGATCCTGCTTGGCATGAGAAAAAAAACTTTAGCAGATGCGAAATTCTAGTGAAGCATTGTCCTGGGAGATTCGTTCTTACCATTTGTAATAGCAATGCTACCACCCAATTAGATATATAGGAAATGCACTAGGGGGCTACAAATTTACAAAACTGTAAGAAAAGATTAATCGGCTTATGTGCATGGGCGACATCAAGAGGTTTGCTTTGCAAAACTTGAAAAAGAATTTGAAACTCTGATACAAATAATAAGAATATACAAATAGGATATGGAAATGGAATTTGGCACAGAAAAAGTGCCATATTTATATTTACAAGCGGATAAAGACAAATAACGGAAGAAATAAAACTACCAAATCAAGAAAGAATCAGAGTCTTTTGAAAGAAAGGAAACAACACCTTGGACTGTCCCCCACGTAAGATACTCGGTAACATTCTTGAAATTGGGCCTAGTCGGCTAAGGTTTGAGAATACACCAACTGCATCTCTGTAGAGGGGTAAGACTCCCCCAAAGAGTGACCTGTGGCTCAGTCGGCTGGGGTTAGAGAATACACCTAATGCATTTCTGCAGAGGGATATGACTCCGCCAAAGAGTGGCCTGTAGCCCCGTCGGCTAAAGCTAGAGAATACACGAACTGCATCTTTGCAGAGGGGTAAGACTCCCCCAATAAGTGTCTTGGATATGACACTAAACAATCTGATGGCGAGGCTCGAGAACTGGAGCTTTGGGGAATGCGGAGTACCCCTTTATTCTCATCGCTCCCAGGTCCACTTTGGCCCGGTACTATTGCACCTGATAGGGTCCTATCTATGAGTCAAATAGAACTAAACAGTGTACACTAAATAGAGTTATTTTGACATTTAAACTGTGTACTTTTGTTAAACTGAATTGGTTGAAATAAAACTGTTTATATGTATAAAATGAATTTGGCATTAAATAACCAACAGTGACTGATATGCCATAAAACCCAACCAAACCAAACCACATTCTTGAAGAATTCAGAAAAATTGACCAGAAGACAGGAAAGTTGATGACGAGGCTCAAGACTTTAGATCTAACAGGTGACACATACAGACTATATGTATCGAGAAAAGGAGAAGTAGGACTCACCAATATTGAAGATAATGTGGATGCATCAATATGACTTGCAGACTACATAAAAAAAGAAGTAAGAAAGCCTAATTAAAGCGACAAGAAACAGCACTTACAAGGATCAACTGAATAACAATAACTAGGAAATAGAAAGGGATAGAACAACTCTGTTATTGTTTCTCACTCGAAAAGACAGGGAAATGGATAAAACAAGGCTATTCTTAAGAGAGAAACAACATTTCTTTTAATAGCAGGACAAAACTACGCCATAAGGACCAGCTATATTAAAGCTAAAATCGATAAGAAGAAACAGAATAGCAAATGCAGATTATATAGAGATAAAAGCAAAACCGTTAATCACGTAAGTCAATGTAGCAAACTGACGCAAAAGGTGTAAAAGACTAGGTCATCCACTGGGAACTGTGCAAAATATTTAAATTTAATCATACTACCAAATGATACATGCACAACAGTAGAACAGACCAAGGGATAATCAACAAAAAAATGGATTTGCCGTAAGGTAGACTTTGTCTCCGGAGGACAATAGAATGAAAATCAAAGAAAGCGAAAAAAAGGGAAAAGTAGCTGAACCTAGCCAGAGAACTTAGAAAGCTGTGGAAAATGAGGGCGACGATGATACCAATTGTAACTGGCGTCCTTGAAATGGTCCTTAATGGCTCGGAAAGGCAGGGGCTAGAAGAGTTGGAAATCGGAAAATGAACCGAGACCATTCAAAGACCTGAGAAGACTTGCTGTCACTCAGATTCCAGTGAAATGCATTAACAGAAGCAACGAAATACAAGATTGTAACAGCAATAACAAGCAAAACAAACCACAGCAAAAATTATGGATTCTTCAATCGACAATCTAGTGGGATTGCAGACGAGAAGATCTGACATGGCTAAGAAAAGGACACCTCAAGAGAGAAACTGAATCTCTTTTAGTAGCAGCACAAAACAACGCCATAAAAACGGATTATATTAAAGCAAAAATTGATAATAACGCAACAGAATAGCAAATGTGGAGAAAGAGATGAAACGGTTAATCAGATAATAAGTGAATATAGCAAACTGGTGCAAAAGGAGTACAAAATTCGGAATAATTAGATAATAAAGGTAATTAAAAGTTGATCGTACGACCAAATGGTACATACAAAAACCAGAGTAAGCCCTAGAAAATATGACCCATAAATGTAACTGGGATTTTGGTACAGTTTTTTAAAATTTTGAATCGAGAAATTATATTATAAATTGAATTACTATGATCAGAAAATCTGGTAAGGACTGTGCGCGACATACAAAACCACTAGACAGCTGTTTCGACCTTATTAGGTCACATCAGCAGTGCTCAGTGTAAGAATTTTGGTTTTGCATTATGTGGTCGCTGGTTCGATCTATGGTGGAGGACATCACATTATACTCTGCTGATGAGACCTTATAAGGTCGAAACAGCTGACCAGAGGTTCCGTATATCACATGCAGTGCTTGCCGAATTTTCAGGGATTTTAATGTTCAAACGGATCTCCCAGTTCTGGACAACATAGATATATTTAACAAGAAAAATATAACTTGTTAACTAATGAATTTTGCTGTTCCGGCGGACACAGGGTAAAAATAAGAGAAGATAGACAAATACATGAACGTTTCCAGGGAGCTGAAAAAGCTGTGGAAGATAAAGGTGACGGTCATACCAATTGCTATAGGAGCCCTTGGAACAGATCCCAAAGTATTCAATAGGAGACCACTGGTATTGGAAATTAGAAGAAAGAAGGAAACCATACTGACAACAGTAATGTTAAAATCAGTTAAAATACCCAGGAAAGTCCTATGGATATGCGAACAGCTTTTGTCTCACAAACTCTAGTAAGAGACTACTAGCTGATACTTTTGAGAAAAACTCGTGAGGAGGGAAATAATGATAATAATAATAATAATAATGATAATAAAGCAAAAATAGTGAAGACATACTAAAATAGTAAATGTGCATTATGTAGTGATAATGACGAAACAATCAATCAGCTTATAATCGAATCCAGCAAATAAGAAAAAAAAAAGAGTATGAGACAAGATACGACTGGGTGGTAAGATAATCCACTGGTAATCCACTGGGACTTGTGTAAGAAATTTAAATTTGACCATATGAACATGTGGTATATGCACAACCCAGAATCCATACTGGAAAATTAGACGAACAAATTTCTCAGGTCACCTAATCTCGGCCAGACAACCAGACCAAGCGATAGCCAACAAAAAAGAGAACCTTCCAAATAGCCAACTTTGCCGTCCCTGCAGACCACAGAGTAAAATTAGAAGAAATCGGAAAGAGAGATAAATATACAGACCATACAAGAGAACTAAGAACTTTGGAACATGAAGGTAACGGTAATACCAATAGTAATTGGTGAACTTGGATCAAACTGCAAAGGACTGATAAAGGGACAAGAAGACTTAGAAATAAGAGAACAAATGGAGACCATCCAGAAAACAGCATTATTAAGATTGACCAGAATACTGAGAAGAGTCCTGGAGCCTTGAGGAGACTTGCTGTCGCTCAAACTCCAGTAAGAAACCATCAACTAATGTTTGTGTGAAAATAATAATAATTGAGTTCTTCCAGACCAAAGTACTTGTATAATTGGTTATAATACTATGAAGAGTCCTTGATGTCATTCAAATTTCAGAGAAAAGCAACCAAATCAAAGCGAGAATAGATAAGACACAACAAATAGCCAATAGAGGCTATGCGGTGACGGGGATGAAATCATCAATCGCATGCAGCAAACTGGCACAGAAGGAGTGTAAGACAAGACACGACTGGGTGGGCAAGGTGATCCACTGGAAGATGTGCAAGAAATTTAAATGGTATATGCACAACCCAGCAACTGTCCTTGAAAATGACACACATAAATTCCTTTGGGACTTTGAAACACAGACGGATCACCTAATCTCAGCCAGAAGACCAGACTTTATAGTAATCAACAAAAAAAAGAGAACTTGCGAAATTGTCGACTTTGTTGATCTGTCTGACCTCTGAATAAAACTGAACGAATGTGAAAAGAAGGATAAGTACCTCGACCTTGCTAGGGAATTGAAAAAACTATGGAACATGCAGGTGACAATTATACTAATTGTGATTGGTGCTTTTGGTAGAGTAACTAAAGGATTGTTAAAGGGACTGGAGGACTTGGAAGTCGGCAGCAGAGTGGAGACCATCTAAACTACAGCATTATTGAGAACGGCCAGAATACTGAGAAGAGTCCTAGAGACTTGATGAGACTTGCTGTCACTCAAACTCCAGTGAAAGACCATCAGCTAATGCTGATGTGAAAAAACCTTATGAGTAAATAATCATAGTAATAATAATTCTGCTGTTGTAACTTCAAATAATAATGATAATGATAATAATAAACTGCATCAGATGGTGAGGTTCTAGTCCCAGAGCTTTTGGAAATATGGAGTAACCCTTAATTGCCATAACTCCTAAGTGTACTTTGATTTGAAGTGGTAGTAGCTGTTAAGGTCCCAGGGGTCAAATAGAACTGTTAGGGTCCTAGGAGTCAGATAGAACTGTTTAATCATTTGAAACCATTTAACTATGAGAAAATAAATGATTAATTTTAAATCAAATTATTAGTATTAGATGGAAATACTTGATCCTATTTAACTATGTGCAAACAAATGATTAATATTGAATCAAATTATTAGTATAAGATTGGAATACTTGAAACCATTTAACTGTTAAATTAGGTATGGCTCGTTTAAAAATAATCTTACCCACAAACTATTCATTTACAAACCATATATATATATATATATATAAACAGGATTCGGCATTAAATAATCTACAAGGTTGATATGCTATAAAATACGACCAACCAACAACAACAACAACAACAACAATAATAATAATAATAATGATATATAGGTTTATACCAAGGAGCCACGCTTTTTCTGGGAAGTATCAATAAGTTTGCAGCAAGGTTTTAAAAAAATTTTCTCCGACATTTCTAGAAAAATTAACATCTCTGAGTAATTGAAATATTTTTGTAATTTCATTTTTTAAAAATTCTATAAATAGATTTTATTAAAATGACTGTTTCAAACATTTTGTAAGAAAAACTCAAAATTAGTTGTCATACCAATGTTTTAAGAATCAATGCATTACCTTCAAAACATTGTATTAAACAGATCTATTTTAACCATATATAGCACCCGGGCTGGTACACTTACTCTGACTCCGGGTCGTCCAGGGATTAATGACCATAAAGGCGTGAATCAACGGTCCGGCAAAGCTCCGAAACTTTAGCCTCACGACTGGATACATTTCATATTTAATGCTCCCAGTTTTGTTATAATTTTTATTATATTATATTTACTTCTTTAGAGTTTTTCACATCAGCTAACGCTCATGGTCTTTCACTGGAGTTTGAGTGACAGCGGGTCTCTAGGACGCTTCTGAGTATTCGGGCCGTTCTCAATAATGCTGTAGTTTGGATGGTGTCTACTCATCCTCCAACTTCTTAGTCCGCCAGTCCCTTTAATAGTCCTTTTAATCAATGTATCAAATGCACCAATCACGATTGGTATAATCGGCACCTTCATGTTCAATAGTTTTTTTCATTTTTCATATTATCATTATAAATAATAATAATAATAATAATAATGATAAATACCTCGACCTTGCTAGGGAACTGGAAAAACTGTGGAACATGCAGGTGACAATTATACCAATTGTAATAGGTGCGTTTGGAACAGTAACTAAGGGATTACTAAAGGGACTAGAGGACTTGGAGGTTGGAGGACGAGTGGAGACCATCCAAATGACAGCATTGTTGAGAACTGCCAGAATACTAAGAAGAGTCCTGGAGACATGAGGAGACTTGCTGTCACTCAGACTTCAGTGAAGGACCGTCGGCTATTGCTGATGTGAAGAGCTCTAATGAGTGAACAATAATAATAATAATAATAATAATAATAATAATAAAGGGATGCAAGACTAGACACCACTGGGTGGGCAAGATGATCCACTGGCAGACGTGCAAGAAATTTAAATTTGATCATACGAACAAATGGTATATGCGCAACCCAGCATCTGTCCCAGAAAATGACACACATAAACTCCTTTGGGACTTTGACATACAAACGGATCACCTATTCTCGGCCAGAAGACCAGACCTAATAATAATCAACAATTAAAAAAAAAAGAGTGAATTTGCAAAATTGTCGACTTTGCTGTTCCGGCTGACCATAGAATAAAACTGAAAGAATGTGAAGAGGATAAGTACCGCGACCTTGCTAGGGAATTGAAAAAAAAAATGGAACATGAAAGTGACAATTATACCAATCGTGATTGGTGCTTTTGATACAGTAACTAAAGGGATTATTAAAGGGACTGGAGGACTTAGAAGCTGGAGGACGAGTGGAGACCATCCAAACGACAACATTATTGAGAGCGGTCAGAATACTGTGAAGAGTCCTGGAGACATGAGGAGACTTGCTGTCACTCAGTCTTCTGTGAAAAAAAACTATCCGCTAAAACTGATGTGAAGAACTTTCAAAGAGATAATAATAATAACAGAAATAATAACTGTTCATTCGAACAAATGTTCTGCTGTGATTGATTAAAACATTTAGAAAGGGCCCCGGAGCGATCAGAAGACTTGTAATCACTTGGATCTGAGTGAAAAACGACTACTTACAACTGGTGTGAAAAACAAGTAATAACTAAAATACTACGTCCACTATCAATACTAACACTACTACTACTACTACTACTACGAATAATAACAATAATAATAATAATCTGGTGTATAATGATAAAGAGTTCGAGTGGAGACAATACAAAACGACAGGATTGCTGAGATTGGCCTGAATACTGAAAAGAGTCCTGGAGACTTGAGAAGACTTGTTGTCACTCAGACTCCAGTGAAAGACCATAAGCGTTAATTGATGAGAAATAACTCTCAGGTTGTGAAAATAATATAAAGTGGCGGTGATACCAATTGTAGTTAGAACACATGGGACGGTCCCCAAAAGTCTGGAAAAGAGACTTATGAAACTTGAAATCTGAGGAGGAATTTAGACCATCCAGACCCCAGTACAACTAAAATTGACCAGAATACTTGGCAAAGTCCTGGAGAGTTGAGGAGTTTTACTATCACTCAGATTCCAGTTTGAAAAACTCGCATGAAACCGAATAATAATAATAATAATATTCAACTTCGGGTGATATAATTACTACAACTACTACTAATACGAATATTATTACTACTATTACCACAACAGCCATCTCTTCACTCCTGTCTCAGCAGTAGCTAATGTTGTACGTCCAATCAGTCTGGACAGCGTCCACCCTGTACGGGAGAAAATCTTTTTAAAAATTCCATACCTTAAACTTCTACTCCGGCCAAACCACTTCTATCGACACATCCAACTCTGCAACCCTCCACCCCATAGATTCATTACCTACCTTCACTTTCACTATATACAAAACATATAAGAATTAATTCTTACTGCTGTTGTTACTATATAGTCGTTGGATGATGTCTCCAAACAAAGACTACCTAATAACTGTTCAAAGTGCGTAACGGTATATTATTTAAATATAATTAATAATAATAACAATAACAGTAATAATAATCACTGTCATTAATACTGTCAGTGTGCACAGCAAAATCGTGGCAAGCTCCCACACCGTTACTGCTGGCAGCCACAGGCATTAGGAGTGCCTCCCCCAGCCGCCACCATCCTTGTACAAGAAGAGTGCGCGCATCTACAAGCGCTTTTACAATAGCAGTATAATCAGCGCATCGTTCTTACTGTGGCAAGGAAACTTCGTGTCGACCCGACCTGTCCCGCCCCTCTGGACTGTTCCTTTAACTATTAAGAAAAAAATCACCAAACATCGCCACCTGTCTTTATCCAAGGGCGGAGGTGGGGACCATGAGTCTTCCGTTTATACTCGCATCATCACTAACTGATAAAACTAAAGATGACACGAGACGGGTCAACGAATTATTGTTTACGGAATTGGAGAACTTGCAGAGAGAGTATAAACGCGAGCGTCAGGTAGTTGAGCAGTTGACCAAAGACTATGAGGAGTCTAAGGACTACGACCCGGTCCGACGCTACGAAAAGCTTAAGGTAATGGTCAAAAGAACCATTATGCATTTTAAGGTAAATTCTGAAGAACAGATAAAAGGGGCTGTTGCCGCGGCTGCTAACCAAGGTACCCAGGCTGAAGCGCTGAAGAGATGTGAGGAAAAATACTCCAGTAAGTTACAAACCTATATTTATATCTATCTATTTATCTATTGTCCCTTTCTTTTTACTGGTTATGTATAATCTGGAGTGGGTACAGTGAAAATATCTAACCCAAACACGTCAGTTTTGATTGACTTTGGTGTGAAATAATTTGGCTCTAAGACGTAAAAAATGGTAATAAAAAGCTCCACCTATCATACACCGATATACCAGAATTCTTCCTTTCCAGTTTTGCAAAAAGAAAAAAAAATTACCATCCCAAATGCCGAACTGTCCCAAACGAAAAAGAATTATACAAAGATCAACAATCGTTTTTTTTTTCCAGTTAATCATTAATTATTTATTATTTCACTGCGATGTACCAACTAATATCCCCATCCAAGCATGTCTTGTAATAAA
>OY757946.1:53988194-54023194 GCA_963585895.1 Sepioteuthis lessoniana
CTCGATAATTCGGCAATGAAATTCCCGTTTATCAAAATATAAATTCTTCTTGTTTTATTTTATTTTTGTTCATTTAATCATGTTTTTTTTTTTTTAAATATTTATTTCTCGTCTTTTGCAAATAAGAAATAAGTGAAAAAAAATATTCAACTCCGTTTCCTCGATTTTTACCCCTCAATTTGGTATGAGCATTTTTAACAAATACTTTATTAACCAAATGCTTTTATTAGATTCATAGTCTGTCAGCATTTTGAAATATATCAAGAGTTTAAAAAATTGAAAAGTCATTCCGAGAATCATCCTCATTATTTTTTTCTCATAATCGGATATTCGCACCAGCTTTGATTGGAGTCTTAATGATAGCAAATCCCCTTAGATCTCTGAGATATTTCTCAGAATTCTAGCCGACATCAACGAAGAAATGGTCTTGATAGTCTCAATTCTTTAATTTCCAGTACTCGATTTCCGCCCTCCAAGCTTTTAGGGACCCTTCCAAGTGGGCCAATTACAATTCGTATCACCATCACCTTCATATTCAACAACTTTATCAGCCCTCAGGCAAGGTCCAAGTATTTATCTATGTTTTCACTTTCTTTTTATTTTCAATCGGTAGTTCGTCAGAACAACAAAATCCATATTATGACAAGTTCCTTTTTTCATGGTAATCAATATTAGGTCTGGTCTTCTGGTCCATGTTAAGTGATCTGCTTGTATCGCAAAATCCCAAAGAATTCTAATCGCTTCATTCTCTTGCACAATACCCAATGGACTATTTTTTCTACCCAGTCGTGTCTAGTCATGTACTCCCTTAGTTCTTATTTGCATTATTATTATTATTATTATTATTATTATTATTATTATTATTTACTCTTTTAGAGTTTTATTATTATTATTATTATTCTGGCTGATCTCAACAATGCTGTAGTTTGGATGGTCTTCACTTGTCCTCTTATTTCCATATCCTCCAGTCCCTGTATCAATCCTTTGGTGACTGTACCAAGTGCACAAATTACGATTGGAATCACCGTCACTTTCATATGCCACAGTTTTTTCAATTCCCTGGCAAGGTCCAAGTACTCATCTTTTTTTTCGCTTTCTTTCAATTTTACTCTGTGGTCAGCCGGGACGGCAAAGTCCACAATACGGCAAGTTCTCTTTTTTGTTGTTGATTATTTCTAGGTCAGCACATCATTTAATTCAATCGATCACACAGTTAATATTTCATGTCTCTAACTATTCTCACCGGTTACCAAATGCATCTCTAGAAATTTCCCCATATAGTAAAAAGGTCCTCACTTTTAATGAATTTCTTTTTATTTAAGAAAATCTTTTCACGTTTTATATTGTGGAAGAGAAAGAGAAAGAAAGATAAGGAGAAAGAAAGGACAAGAAAGAGGGGAAAAGACAAGAGAAAGAGAGAAGATTGTGAAAAGGAAAGAGACCAATTGTGAGATAAGGAGAAACGGAAAAAGAATGAAAGACAGAGAAAGAGAGGGAGAGAAAATGAAAAAGAAAGATTGAGAGAGAAAGAGAGAGAATGTAAAATAGAAAAAGAAAGAGAGAAAAGGAGAAAAAAGAAAGTTAGAAAGCAAGAGAAAGAGAGTGAGAGAGAGAGAGAGAGGGGGAGATAGAAAGAGAGAGAGAAGAGAAAAGAGAGAAAGTTAGATAGGGAGAGATAAGTAAAGGAAGAAATTAAGAGAAACTGAAAGGGAAAGAAAGAGAGAGAAAGTGAAAAAAAAAAGAAAGAGAAGAAAGAGAATGAGAGGGAGAAATAGAGAGGAACTGAAAGTGAGAAAGAGAGAGAGAGAGCAAGAGAAAGAGAGCGAGAGAAAGAGAGAAAGAAAAAGAAAGAAAAGAGAGAGAGAGAGAGGGTATAAAGTAATTCCTAATCTAATTTACAGCTGAATGACAATTTTTCTGGGGTCTGCGTCGCACTGAACATTTTTAATCATCGAAATTTTCGGCATAACAGGGAAATGCTAATTCTGAATCCTTTACCCCTTCCTAAATAGAAGCATTAATATCATCATGGACCGTTCTTACAATGGAAATCAAGTAGATTGGCCGACCCTTGTCGAGGGGGACTTGAAGGCTCCTTTTTATAAAGCTTCTACACCGAGGTGTAGGGAAAGACATTACTCTTTTCCCTAGATTGCTCAACTTTACGCTTAATCCGTACCTTATAAAGCTGACTATTAATCAAGCATCAAGTACCCTTTTTGAGTCTTTGGTGAGACTCGACCCGGGATTGAACCTCGGTCTCTCGGATCATTGACAAACACTCTAACTATTAGGAAAATATTTGAGTGCGTGTGAACGTATATGTGTGATGGTGTAGAAGGATATGTTGCAGGAATAAGTATTCATTAATTATCTGCTGTTTAGTTCTCAAAAATCAACCACAAAAAAGACAAATTTTACGTTTTCCTCGTCCATCGTCCACGATTTTTAGCAATTTGAACGTCCCAAACAGAAACTGTAAAGAATTTCCAAAAGACTTCTACATATTTCTTCCCCGGTTCAACTCACATCCCATATCGATTTTCAAGTTTATTTATACTTTCCGTTAATTGTTCTTTTCAATAGGTAAAATATTGTTTAAATTTTGGTAGGATGGAGAACCTTTTAGGAACCCCTTTTGTGTGCCTGTTCCTGTGCGTATATATATATATTCGAGACAATTGACTCCAGCTTCTTTCTAAGAGGAAGCCTCTACCCACATGTCCCGGGCTAAAATGGCTGTGAGCGGTCAATTATTCTCCATGTTTTATACTTTGAAGAAAGCATGAAAACAGAAAAATCATATATATATATATATATATGTATATATATATATTCAGTTTATGCATATATATTTTTTATTAAATATATTTTATAAATATCACTGTCTTATATATATATATATATATATATATATATATTTATCATTAAGGGTTTTCGGACTATTGTCTTCATCTTCATTGTTATTTCCACAACGTTTCGGCCGATATGTCCTCCGGCCTTCTTCAGTTGTTTGTCGAACTCGGGAACCTTCACTGAACTTCGAACTTCGTCCTTTATTGAATCCACGGGGGTCGCCTGTTCTGATTCCGTTAGCCATAAACAGGTACAAGTGTTAAGTATTTCTGTATTGTTACGCGCCTGCAGTCAGGATTGAACCTGCAACGCCTTGGACACATGGCGTAACGGTTATAGGCGTTGGTTCCCTAAACTTCTTAGGAGATAATCATCTGGAGGTTGCTGGTTCTAGAAACATTGTGGAAATAACAATAGAGATGGAGACAATAGTCCGAAAACACTTAATGATAAAAATCATCAAGCTTCGTTTCAGACATTTAGACAACTAATATATTTAGACAACTAATATATTCTGTTTTATTTATCCATTGGATCTGAAGAAGTCCTGTTATATTTTCCTTCGTGTTTTTGGTCCACACCAGAAACTAAAATACAGGATGGAAATAAATTTATAATCCTAAATTAACCGGTCTTTGGTTCTTTCATTAAAGAAAAAAAAAAGATTTTATATATATATATATATATATATATATATATATATATATATATATATATATGAGAAAATTGAATCAATGAACAATAACTGAAGAAAGAAATAAAATGTTTTCGAACTATAGTTATCAACAGAACGATATTGACGATTAGAATTTTTTCCTATTTTAGTTTCAGTTTTTTTAATTCGAAATAATATTCATGGCTGAGACAACGTCAACAGATAACCTGGTCCTGAAGATGGTAAAAAAATATCTAAACTATAAACCAGGCAATTTATTCGTATATAAATACACAGATCCACAAAATATCTTTTTTCATATTTTAATATATACATCACGTCGGATTTATTCACAATCACCTTATATATATATATATATATATGTGTGTGTGTGTGTGTGTAAACTTTTATTCAGAAAAATTATCTTCTAATGATGCCCTAAGGTCGAAACTAGGGGAGAATAATTAAAATGTAATTACTAAGAAATACTTACGTTGGTCTAATCTATGTAGTCGCCTTTATATATATATATATATATATATACACACACACACACACACACACACACACATATATATATATATATATATATATATAAATGAGAAAGCTAAAAATAGTATTTACAACTTAGAAGTGATTACAAAAAATACTATTTCAGCATTGAAAATAACTTTTGTAGGTCTAACGTAGAGGGGTTCACAAAATAGATGGAACCCATTGATATGATAATTATTTATTACTGAGACAAGAAACTCCATGTCAGCTGGTGTGAGTTTTTGCTCGATCTGGATTCTGTATGAGTACAGCTAAAGATCCTTCTGTAAGTTTCTTTGTAACGATGAACGTTCTTGAGAACGTCTTCGGAGGGACTTTTGCGGACTCCTTCCGACAGAATTTCTCACCGCATCCCCATTGTCAGGACATTTACTCTCAACTTCCAGTCTGATCTGGAATATTCTGCAATCTTATTGAGGTGTTGTATATTGACCTTCGACCCGGCCAAACATGCCTTTCCAAAGACAGCGGAAGTGACACATTCCGATGGCAGTTATGGGAAGAAATCGCGTAGGCGGGCTTGGCTGACAATATGGGACAAGGTAAAATCCCATGGTACAGTCATAGACTGATGCACCGGAAGAGAATGACCTGTGAACTGCATGACAGTTATTTCCACTTGATGACGATCAAACATGCCATTCCAAAGAACTCGGTGAAGACAGGAAGTCAGTTAGTTTGGGGACCAGACCCGTTGTATTCTGCATGTATATGTGTGTATATATGCATATTTATTATGTGGATATACAACAGAGGTTGTTTACTGACTTGGTGGCTCGAAATTTGTGTACCCAACGATACATTTGACTTTTCTGGGGATAATTCTTTAAGTTAAACTTCCTGCGAAATCTTAATTGCATAGTTTTTTTAATGATTTTGTCTCCATGTATATTGAGATACCCTATATGTACACATTTATCTCTCATCATTTGTGATTATTAAGCATAACAAAAGTTTACACGTCTTTGTGATATCGTTTAAACGTTTCATTATTTTGAATTATGAATTTTTATCATTAGTTTTTAAATGTCGTATTTGCTGAAGTTTTCATTACGTACAAAAGCAGTACGGTTATCTGGACTGATAACGAAAACAGAAACATATGAGGGGAGAGACAAGAGACAAGAGGCGGATGACAAGAGATACAAGAGGTGGGAGAGAGATGCAAGAAGGAAGAGAAGAGAGACGAGAGGGAAGAAGAGAGACAAGAAAGGGAAGAAGAGAGAGAAAGAGAGAGAGAAAGAGAGAGAGAAAGAATTGACAATTGAAGAGAGACATGGGGAAAGCGAAGAGATACATTTGAAGGGAAGAGATACAAGAGGAGAGAAAAGAGAGACATGAGGGGGAAGAAGAGAGACAAGAGAGGAGAAAGATATTCAGGGAGAAGAGAGCCAAGGAGGGAAAAGTGAGACACGAGGGGAGAGAAGAGAGATAAAAGGAGGAAGACTAGAGACAATGGAGAAGAGGAGAGGGATGGGAGTGCTTTTTATATCTCTCCCTCTCTCTCTCTCTACCTCTCTATCTATCTATATATATATATATATATATATAAAGATGTTTAAAGGTGCTCGGAGAGTATTAGGGAATAGATCCTGCGAACAATGTTCAAATCCTGGATAAGATTGCATTTTTCTTAGCGTTAGAGAAAGTTTTGAATCAGACTCTTCTCCCGCTACCGATGAGTAAATAGTAGGTTAGATTGGTCTCTCAAACCTTGGTATGGAAACCGGACTTGTGAATTCAAACCTGTTAAACTCCGCTGAAAAATGACCCTGTGTCTTATTCTACACACGTGCAGGGGTTGGGAAAATACATCGATTAAGATGTTCTCATCTGAGATTATATAAAAACTAGAATAAGTTAAATTTGTTTAAATTATATCAACAAAATTATTAATTACCTTCATTTTTAGCTACTGCAGCTCAACAAAAAGGCACATTTTCAATTACACAAAATCTAGATCTCCCCTCGCCCATCTCGCACACACACAAAAAAAAAAAAAAATTGAAAGACTTTTTATAACTTCTTTGTTTTAGAATATTCTCATGACATGTTCAAAAGATCGAATAACAAAAAACTGTTGGTACTAAATCTACTGAGATGGGAAGATGGGGAAGACTTTTCCACTCAAACGATTTAATCTCTTCTTGATGTTTTTTGGGCTGTTGTCGTTTAAAATAAAGGGGATTACATTTTTATGATAATATCTATATTGATTTATGCTACAATTGTTGTTTTTTTTATCCTATATTGTAAAACGTAATTAATTTCCAAATATCCAAATACATATTACATAATATTGAATTTGCAATTAATATTTGCATGCCGGAGTTAAACCATAAAAGTTAAGCTTCAAAAATTCAGGTCACCCATGACTAAGTAGGTTCCTTTACCAGGCTTACTAGTCGGGAGGATTGCTAGTTACCTAGCAGGATAAACCCCTAGTCTATCAAAGGGTGGATGAACCCTCGTTTAGAATCAATGGCCACCTAGCACATGTTTGCGACCACTCTAACATTTGTGGAGTGGCACACAGTGTACCTGTACAGGCAATGGAGGAGAGAAGAATTACAAGTCTAAAGAAAGAAAGAAAGAAAGAAAGAAAGAAAGAAGATATAACAGATAAAACTTTATTAAAAATAAAACAAACGGCAAAAGGAAAGAATATTGCAAGTAGAAAGAAAGAAAGAAAGAAAGAAAGAAAAATTGAAAGAAAGAAAGAAAGAAAGAAAGAAAGAAAGAAAGAAAGAATGAAAGAACTGAAATCAGAAAAGATTGAGGAAATAAAGAAGGAACAATAAAAAAGAAAGCAATAGAAAGAAAGACCTTGACTAACTGCAGAAAAAGAAAGAAAGAAAGAAAGAACAAGACAGAATGTAGGAGGATAGGAAAGAAATATTGAATGAATGGAACAATATAAAAAAACGAAAGAAAGAAAGAAAGAAAGATCAAAATTGAAAACCGAAACGAAAGAAAGAAGAAGAAAAAAAAAGAGCAGAGGGCAAGAAAAAGAAAGAAAGAAAGAAAGAAGATATAACAGATAAAACTTTATTAAAAATAAAACAAACGGCAAAAGGAAAGAATATTGCAAGTAGAAAGAAAGAAAGAAAGAAAGAAAGAAAGAAAGAAAGAAAGATTGAAAGAAAGAAAGAAAGAAAGAAAGAAAGAATGAATGAATGAATGAATGAAAGAACTGAAATCAGAAAAGATTGAGGAAATAAAGAAGGAACAATAAAAAAGAAAGCAATAGAAAGAAAGACCTTGACTAACTGCAGAAAAAGAAAGAAAGAAAGAAAGAAAGAAAGAACAAGACAGAATGTAGGAGGATAGGAAAGAAATATTGAATGAAAGAAACAATATAAAAAAAACGAAAGAAAGAAAGAAAGAAAGAAAGAAAGAAAGAACAAGACAGAATGTAGGAGGATAGGAAAGAAATATTGAATGAATGGAACAATATAAAAAAAACGAAAGAAAGAAAGAAAGAAAGATCAAAATTGAAAACCGAAACGAAAGAAAAAAGAAGAAAAAAGAAAGCGCAGAGGGCAAGAAAAAGAAAGAAAGAAAGAAAGAAAGAAAGAAAGATCAAAATTGAAAATCGAAACGAAAGAAAGAAGAAAATGAATAAATATAGAAATAAAGGAAGACAGAAAGGATGAAAAAGAGAGAACAATAATTAATAAAACGAGCAGAATGCAAGAACGAAATAGGATTGAAAATAACGAAAAAGAAAATAAAAGAAATCAACAAAAAACGAATTTTAAAAAAGCGGCAATGAAAAAGGAAGCATAAAAATTAAAAATATATTTGTGCAACAAATTTTACAAGTCTTACAAATTTGGATATTTGACTCTGAAAAGTAAAAGATCCAATTTTCAAAGACTGTCAGTCGTTTCATATCTTTCTGGCACACGCCAAGCTGCGCCCTGTTTTGTACTTTTAAAATCTACATAGCCAAAGAATTAAGAGTACAAAAGGTTGACTAGCTGGTTGGCTGACTGGTTGACTGGCGGGCTGCTGTGGGCGAAGAGATATAAAATATCGGAGCCAGATATAAAAGGTCAGTTGGCTGGGTTTTTAATTCGAATCAACCATCGGCAAGTGAACCAAACTTTAGGGGAAAAAAAGAACCTAAGCGCCCACACGTCGATAAAGGAAGAGAATAAGAGGGTAAAAGAAGTCGAAAAGATGAAAGGTGTCTGTTGAGAAAGTGAGCTTGTGATTCAAGATACAAAACATTTACCATCGCTTTATGGGCCGAATTTTAGAAACAACCACCCACGTCTTTGTTTCACTTAATTTTCAGCTTTTCTTTCTTATTACATTGTAAAGATTCATTTTTTCTTTTTTGTAATTACGTAAATCTCTCGCTTTTTTTTAAAACGTTTTATTTCTCTAAGTTTCAATTTTTTATATATTGTTTTTTTTTCTGCATTTCTTTCTTGCTTTGTTTAATGGCGTATCAACGTTTGTTGGTTATTTAACGTCAAAGCCATTCTCCAAGAAGAACAGTAGTTGTACAATTTAACCCATAGCTAGGAGGATAAGGGGGTTCATACCTTTCCCAGGGGTATTTGACCGAAAGTGAACGTAATAGCGCCACTGGAATACGAATTCGCTTACTACGATTCCGCAGTCCATCGTTTTAACCATTACACCACGAGGACATCCCTCTACGTTTCTACCTTCTTTTCTGGGATTCGTCATTTTTTTTTCGATCATTCAACGTCCTTTTTTTTTATCATAGATCTTTCTTTCTTTTCTGGGAGTCATCTTTTTCTTTCTTTCTTTGGTCTTTTCTAAAAATCATCTTTCTTTCTTTCTTTCTTTCTTTCTTTCTTTCTTTCTTTCTTTCTTTTAAGCAATGCATCTCTTTTCTTTCTTTCCCCTCTTTCAATTTTCTTTTTTCTTTACTCTCATTCACTTGTCCTTCTTTCTTTCTTTCTTTCTTTCTTTCTTTCTTTCTTTCTTTCTTTCTTTTAAGCAATGCATCTCTTTTCTTTCTTTCCCCTCGTTCAACTTTCTTCTTTTTTTCCTTACTCTCATTTACCTGTTTTTCTTTCTTTCTTTCTTTCTTTCTTTCTTTCTGCAAATGTTTTTTTTCTTTCATTTCCATCATTTCAACTTCTTTTTTTATTCTTATCCTTCACTTTTTCCTCTTTATATTCTTTGTTTTTCTTTCTCTCTTTTCTTTCTTTCTCTCTTTCTATTCATCTACTTTCTATCTTTACTTTCATCAAACTTTCTTTTATTTTTTTCTATGATTCATCTTTTTCGTTCCTCCCAAAATTTCTCTCTTTCTCTCAGTCTGTCTCTGTCTCTGTCTCTGTCTCTGTCTCTCTCTCTCTCTCTCTCTCCACGAATTTATTTTACTTGCACATATCCTTTCCATATCATTCATAACATTAGTATAGTGTGTATTATAATTTTTATTGACTATTAAATGATCCGTTTTCCCGGATTGAAAAAGAACATTTCGATGCAACAATGTTTTTATATTTCTAGAAAAATTGTTGGTACTTTTTGGTTTTTTGTTTGTTTGGTTGTTTTTGTTTTTTTTTGGCGGGGCGGGGGGAGAAAAATCCCTTTTCTTTATTTCATAAAATATTTTGGCATTTAACATATTGGATAAAAAAAATCGAATCATTCATTAAGCAAACACTTTTTTTTCATTTGTATATTGATATTTCAGAAGTGTTTGTGACGTCACTGTTAGCAAATGAACAAAGCTGCATGAGTTCGAATCCTGGACAAGGCTGCTTACGTTTTACATAGTGCTAATACCCTTGGGAAAGACAGGAATCCAATTATTTTCCTTCCAGCAATAGATAAATAGTAGGGCAAATCGGGTTCTTTAACCTTGTCATGGCGACAGGTCTTGGAGAAGGAAAATTCTGAATTCAAACCGGTTGTAGATCGGGAGAAAGATGAGCCTGGTCCGGCTATTTCTGCCCAAGACATGCAACATTGGTGGCACCCCAACGACCAAATCCGGTTACGGTACAAGGGAAAAATTACGTTTATTTGTATTCTTTGTTACCTGAAAAGGATTAGAGGATTACCGATCAAAATACCACGTTGATACTCGACTAAATTCTGAAAATATGCCCTCGTCACAAGATGGATATGAATATTCCAAAAATAATCCCGCTGAAGTCAAGCAAACCCTAACGATAGCATTATGAATGGCCTGTGAAACCCAAGGGCTAGTCAGTTTTCAGCCTCATACTGTCTAGCTGTGACTGGTAGAGATTTCCCTTGAACTATTTGGGGACCCAGCTTAGCTTGGCTGTTCTACTTCCCTAATCAAACATCCGACTTTCCAATCTGACTTTTATTCTAACTGCTCAAGGCAGAAAACGCAGCAACCCACATATACCCTGCAGTCTTGGCATTTACAGTATATTTCCTTTTCTCGACCACGTTTAGTATAGGTTGACTGTATCATCAGTGAGACCCCCTAAAAAGGGGGTTTTCTGGGTATGATATTAATCTACATCTGATGATTTGTCAATTATTACCAGGTTCACTCTGATACGGGCTACTATTTTTCCACCCATGGATTAAATAGATTATTTCTTTAGTTTAAATGAAATCTCAACCTTTGTGGGTTGTTTAATGCCAAAGCCATCCTTCTAAAAGAACGCCAGTGATACAGTTTAACCCATAGCTAGGGTGGTAAGAGGGTTCATACATTTTGCATGGGCATTAGTCAACGTAATAGCGTGACTGGAATTCGAACCCGCTTAATTCAAGGCTGAAGTCCCGCACTTTAGCCATTACACCATGACGACCTTCCTCACAAATTATACCACAATGACTTCCCCTCACAAATTACACCACGATGACTTCCCCTCACAAATTACACCACGATGACTTCCCCTCACAAATTACACCACGATGACTTCCCCTCACAAATTACACCACGATGACTTCCCCTCACAATTTACACCACAATGACTTCCCCTCACAAATTACACCACGATGACTTCCCCTCACAAATTACACCACGATGACTCCCCTCACAAATTACACTATGATGACTTCCCCTCACAAATTACATTATGATGACTTCCCCTCACAAATTACACCAAGATGACTTCCCCTCACAAATTACACCACGATGACTCCCCTCACAAATTACACCACGATGACTCCCCTCACAAATTACACTATGATGACTCCCCTCACAAATTACACCACGATGACTCCCCTCACAAATTACACCACGATGACTCCCCTCACAAATTACACCACGATGACTTCCCCTCACAAATTACACTGTGATGACTTCCCCTAAAACTGATCCGAAAATTATTTGTATTAAATAGAAATGTCTAAAGACAAATAGATGTATACAAATTAATGATTATTATTTGATAAAATAATTGATGTTTGATAGAAATACTGGAAAATATTTAATTGTATCCAAATTATGAATGCTACGAAAAAGTTCTTTGAGGTTATAATAGTTTACAAAGGATTAATATTAGTTAATTGAAATCATAAAATATTATCGATGTAACTCCTATTTAAAAATATTTAATAAGTCATATAAATTATCAGTTTAAAATATGCCGACGGCATTTTCTGCAGACGGGTTAGACCATCTAAAAAGCGATGTCCTGGATATGACACTAAACTGCATTTGATAATGAGGAGTTTTTAGGTGTGTGGCATACTCAATCATTATTCTAAAGAGCACTCTGACCCAAAATGGTAGGACTAGTTTGGATCCCATCAACAAAGTAAAATAAACATGTTTATTGCGGACTTTTTGTCCTCATCTTGGTAGTTTTTGTGTTGTTTCTTCTTTCACTACGTTTCGGCCAAATTTCACCTCTGGCTTTCTTCAGGTAATTTTTTACCGCGACCTCGGATAGGAATGCTGAGTCTTGTAACTGTATCCCCAGTAATTACAGCCTTCAATAGTTGTTGTCTTATCGGACCACGTTTTTTGACCAAGTAAACCTCTGGCCGGCTTGGGTAGGATTTGAAACTGCTATCTTCTGATAATTCTCACCTGGAACCGTAGAGACTCAACGCCTCTATCCGCTGCGCCACGGAGCCCGTCTCTATCGTTCATCGATCCCGGCGGGTCTTCAAGGCTATATCCTGTATCAGCACAAAGCTGTTGTATATAGGTTCTATCAGGTCGTCCTGCCCTTTCTCGTCCATTTGAAGGGGTCAACAAGGGTGTGTCACTTATGAGTTCGCCCTTACTTCTCCAGCAGTGTCCCGCATGTTTAGTTCGTCTAACTTTGATAGTTTTCGTGATGGGTGGTTGGTGGCAGTATAGCTGCTGCTTTGTGGGGTGTTGCCCCCAGGATTTGTTCAATATTGCTCGCAGCATTCTTGTGTAATTGCCGTCAAGTTTTTCTCAATACATTTAGTTAGCGTCCATGTAGTGCATCCATATAGCAGTATCGACACGACCGTAGCTTGGAAAAGAATTGTTAATGTTATGTAAATATACTTACATATAGGAATTATTAATGTTACGTACATATATATATATATATATATGTATATATATATATATATATATATATATATATATATATAAATTACCAATGTTTTATTCTTATATACATTAATGTCATGTACATAAATATATAGGAATTATTAATGTTATGTACTTATATATATATATATATATATAAGAATTATTATTGTTATATACTTGTACTTATATATCTATAGAGATACTTGAAACCATTTCACTGTATGCAAATTATTTGGTTTGGTTTGGTTTGGTTTTATGGCATATCAACCATTGTTAGTTATTTAATGCCAAATTTTGTTTATATATATATATGATTTGTAAACATTTTTATAACATCTTTAAATGAGCCTGAGTTCCATCCTTTTTGTTTTTTGCACACAGTTAAATGGTTTCAAGTGGTGCTCTCTAATGAGAATAATTCTATTTACTATTAATCGTTTGCTCGCACACAGATATTTTAAGTATTACTAAGTAACTGTAACATCAGTCATTTGTTTGCACACAGTTAAATCGTTTCAAGTATTGCTATGTAACAGTAACAATTTAACATCAGTCATTTGTTTGCACAAAGTAAAATCGTTTCAAGTATTGCTATGTAACTGTAACAATTTAACATCCGTCATTTGTTTGCACACAGTTAAATAGATATAGATAATATACAAGAGATTAGTTTGTCGGTAATTTCATTTTAAAAAAGAATTAGAACTAATTTGTTTGCACACAAGGATTGTTATTATTTCTACACAGTTAAATGGTATCAATTATTGCTATCTAACACTAATAATTCTATTCAATATAAATAATTTGTTTACATTGCAGACATTTAAGTTGTTACAAGTAGTAATTGACAATGCTTATTGCTTAGATGTGGCGCGAGGCCGTATAGATGGAGCCCCCAATGAGACACGAACTTACTCGTGAAGGTTTGCTATTGTAGCTTACACCACGCGATGTGCCATAGTTGTTAAAAATATTGCTTTTTAGAACTACTTTTTATTATCTAATACCTCTAATTCAATTTAGACGCACTGCTTAACAATTTTAAGTATTGCTATTTAACATTGCAAACATTAATTTAACATTATTCCTTCGTTTGTTCACAGTTAAACAGATCCAAGCATTGCTATGTTATCACTAACAATTCAACTAAACATCTATCATTTAATTCATCATCATTATGTCACGCTGCTATCACGGATCTCTCTGACCCTCTCTCGCCACCCGTCTCTATCGTCCGTCGTTCCCGAGAGATTTTCCAGGTCACTTCCAGTATTGGTACAGAGCTGTTGTGTATAGGTTCTGGCTGATAGTCCTACCTCTTTTCGTCCATGTGAAGGGGTCTACAGGAGTATATAGCTTATGAGTTCGTCCTTACTTCTCTGCATGTCTGGTTCGTCTAACTTTGATAGTTTTTGTGATGGGTGGTAGGTGGCTGTAAGCTGCTATTTTGTGGGGTGTTGCCTCCAGGACTTGTTCAATACTACTCGCAGCATTCTTGTGTAATTGCCGTCAAGTTTTTCTCCATACGTTTAGTTAGTGTCCGTGTGGTGCATCCATATAGCATTATCGACACGACCATTGCTTGTAAAAAATTGCGTTTTATTTTATCGGTCAGGTCTGACTTCCATATAACCGATAGCTATCGATAGCTGTCCATGTCTTTGCTATTCGCGTGTTGATGTCATTCTCGGTCGATTAGATGCTGCTTCCGGGGTAGGGGAACTTGACCCCTTGTTTCAAAGGACCATCCTTTTGTGTGGCGATGTCACCTCTTTGATTAAAGCACATGTATTCAGTCCTGTCTGCGTTGACATGAAGGTCTATGCCACCTGCGGCTCGTTCCAGATTATGTAGCAGGATTCGGCTTGGGCGGGTGAATTTGCTAGAAACGCTATGTCATCGGCGTAGTCTGAGTCCGTAATTATATGTGCTGGGTATCTTCTGTTTCTCTCTTTTGCTTGCTTGAAACCGTTTTCTTTCATTAAATCTATAGACGTTTTATGCACGTAGTCTACGTTGGCCGTTGGCGAGAAGTATCTGCTCCGTCTTCCTTCTGTGTATGGAGTCAAATACCTCCGACGGATAATATTGTTGCGTCAAGGTTTTTTGAACGTACACCATCTAGAATTCGATGGATAATCAAAATTTGTGATGTCGTGGATCGATTTCTCCGAAAGCCATTTTGATTCTTCCTAAGTATTTTCTCATTTTTCACTTCTATGCAGTTACGTAGTAGAGCATTGTAGACCTTGGCCGTTATGGATGTAAATATCATACCTCGGTAGTTCTTGGCTATTCTGAGGTCACCCTTCTTAGGGAATTTAAATGACAAACAGTTCTATTTGAGCCGTAAAAAGGACCTTATCGGGGGCTACAAATTCGGGCCAAAGTGGACCGGAGAGCGATGACCATGAAGGAGTACCTCACATTCAAATAAAATTTTCAGTTCAGTCAGCCGGGGCTGTAAAATACACCATCTGCATCTTTGCAGAGGGGTAAAACTCTAAACAACCTGATGGTGAGGCTACAGTTATGCTGATCACCGCATCATACGCTTCCCTTCTCACCCTCTCTCTCTCTCTCTCTATATATATATATATATATTGCTAAGGCACGTTCTGTTGAACATAATCAAACATATTTAATTTTTAGTTTTTAATTGTAGTTTCTCGGGTTGTTTTTTTTCTGTATTTCAAAGTCAAGTCGATGTAACAATTGTCCCATGTTTTTTCACAAGCGCCAAAATACGAAAAAAAAACACACAAGACGACTCGAGTAACTACAGTGGAAAATTATAAATAAAATGTGTTTTATCATGTTCAATAAAACATGCCTTAGAAATAATTTACTGCCAAATTATAAACATATAATTCGCAAGTAGAACGGTCGCAAATAGTAAACCAATGCGTTCTATGTTAAAACACCCAACAAAACGTCAGACATACGTCTACTGACCTCCCATCTCGAAAATCATCCAAGTAAAACAAGCAAGACATGTGAGGCACTGCTGGAGAAGTAAGGAGGGACTCATCTATAACGTTTTTTAATAAACCTCTACACATAAACGTAACAGTGTTGGTCGACCGACAAGAACTTACATCAGCTCTGTGCGGACACTTGATGCTGTTTTGAAGACCTGCTGGAAACGATGGATGATAAGGATGGAAAGAGAGAGAGAGAATTCGGGGTAATTTAATGTTGTCAGCGCGACTTAATGATGAAGATGTAATAAATAATAATAATAAATAAATAGATATTAGATTTATAGATTTAATGCCATGGAAGTTTGTCTGGGACCTTTGGTTTCATGAAGTTTTACAAACTAATATATATATATATATATATATATATATATATATATATACGTGTGTGTGTGTGTGTGTGTGTGTGTGTGTTTCTATTTGAATGTGTGTGCACATGCATGCATATGTGAATGTGTGTTTGGGTTTATATGTGTGTGCATGTGTATATGAGTTTTTGCTCACGTCTCCGGTTGCATGTGCGTGGGTTTTTGTGCGCATGCGTGTGAATGAGTGCATTTATTTGTGTGCGTTTGTATGGATGCCTTTCTGTGTGACTATATATGTTTGTGTGTATTTTAGCGTGTGTTTGTGTGTTAGTAAATGTGTTTACGTGAGTCTGTATGTGTGTATGTGTTAGTATTTGTGTTTGCATGAATGTGTGTGTGTATTTGCGTGCATAGATTGGCTTGCGTACCCGTGTGTGTGTGTGCGTGTGTGCGCGCGTGTGTGTGTGTGTGTGTATTTTCATGAGTGTTTGCGCCTGTATTTATGTTTTATTCGCGTGTGTATGTGCTAGTACGCATGTTTGTAGGTGTGTGTTTGCATGTGTGTGTATCTGTGTGTTAGTGAGTATGTGTATGCTTGTGTGTGTAAATGTGCTTGCGTTTCAGTGTGTATATGAAAGTGCGTATGTGTGTGTGTGTGTGTGTATTTCTGTTACATTTGAGTGTGTATGTTCTCGTGTGTGCGTTTCTTTGTGTGCATGTGTGTGTGTATCCATGTGTTAGTATGTGTGTTATCTTCTCTGTGTTTGTGTATATATGTTTGTATGTGTATTTGCATGTGTGCATGTATGTGTTTGTGAGTATGTATATGTGCTTGTGTTCCCGAATGTGTGTGAGTATGTGTACCTGTATATTTGTGTTTTATTTTAGTGTGAATTACGATGTTTGCTTGTGTGTGTGTGTGTGTGGGTGTGTGTGCGTGTGTGTGTGTGTGTGCTTGCTTGTGTGTGTGTGTGTGTGTGTGTGTGTGTGTAAGCATGTGTTAGTACGTGTGCTTTCGTGTCTCTGTCTGCATGTGTGTGTATGTGTATATATATGTATGTGTTGAATTAGTGTCTACTCCAAAGTAAAAAGTAAATAGCCCCCCCACACACACTCTGCCAACAAAAAACAAATTACAACAACCAAGAGCAGCAGCTGAATAGAGGGGGTGTCCTCGTGGTGTAATGGTTAAAGCGATGGACTGCAGAATCGTAGTAAGCGAGTTCGTACTTCAGTCGCGCTATTACATTCACTTTCGGACAAATACCCTTGGGAAAGGTATGAACCCCCTTATCCTCCCAGCTATGGGTTAAATAGTACCACTACTATTCTTCTAGGAGAATGGCTTTGGCATTAAATAACCTTACAAAGGTTGATATGCCATTAAACAAAGAAACCAAACTAACCAAGAGCAGCAGCTGAATCACGTATCTTGTAAATGCATCATAAAGTATGTCAGTGATTTTTGGTCTCCATGATCTGTAGATAAGTTTTCAGACAGTTCGCTTCGAGCTGTTGCACATGCTGCATAAAGAGATGCACATGAAGCGATGCACATGCAGAATGAAAAGACACCAGTACTATCTCTAGAGAATTTTCTCAGATCACTTGAAAGCGCGGAACATTTATGAATGAGGCTTGTTTTATTCCCGGAAAACATTTATCTTTTCCACCTCAGAAGGTGTTTGAATTCCAGCCACCCTGTTACATTGCAATAATATTAACTGTTAAAAATGTCAAGGCTTTAATTTAACACACTTTTAAATAACAGTTGAAAATAACCGTTAAAAATATTATGGCTTTAATCTAACACACTTTTAAATAACTGCTTAAAATAACTGTTAAAAATATTAAGATTTAACACACCTTTTAATAACTGTTAAAAATAGCTGTTGAAATAACTGTTAAAAATATCAACATTTTATTTTAACCCACTTTTAAATGACCATTTAAAATAACTGTTAAAATATTAAGGCTTTAATTTAACACACTTTTGAATAACTGCTGAAAATAACTGTTAAAAATGTCAATTTTAACCCACCATTTAATAACTGGTAAGAAATAACTCTTAAAATAACTGTGAAAATACTAAGGCTTTGATTTAACTCACTTTTAAATAACTGTTTAAAATAACTGTAAAAATATTAAGGTTTTAATCTAACTCACTTTTAAATAAGTGTTAAAAATAACTATTAAAATATTAAAGGTTTTTTTAACACAGTTTTAAATAACTATCAAAAATAACTGCTGAATAATTGAGGTTTTGATTCAATACACTTTTAGATAACTGTTAAAAATAACAGTAAAATAACTGTTAAAAATGTTAAGGTTTTAATTTTGCACACTTTTAGATAACTGCTAAAATATAAAAGTTAAAAAACTGTTTAAAATATTAAGTTTTATTTACAACACTTTTAAATAATTGTTTAAAATAACTGTTAAAAATAACTGTTTAAAAAACAGCTAAAAATCTTAATAACTGTTACATAAAGATATGTCAAAATATTAAACGAAATAAAAGCTAAGGATTAACTTGAGAAAAAATGTAAATATAAACACACAATTTTCACGATTTCCTAATATGTAGGCATAAAATAACCCCAGCTGAGTTGACATACCGTTGAAATCAATCAATCGTTTGATCGATCAATTAAAATAATTAATTAGATACTGATCATGTTTACGTTTCCAATTTTTGATATAACTAATTCTCTCAAGACAGACAAAATCTCATTCTTGTCGACATTTTCAGTTTACTCTTTTATACGTCATCAAATGAAAGCTAAATCTTTGCATTCTATGAGAAAATATTTAACATTGTAGAGTGTTTGGCATACCAAAAACACTGCGGATGTTCCTCCTTTTTTAATATGAAGGAGTGCGAAAATCTTGTGTGACTAATATGCAGTTGGGATATTGTGACTTGTTCCTTTCTGGACTTTCTGAAAGCTGGTTTTCATTCTTTGAGCGTGGGTTTTAACAGGAAGAGTCTATTGTGCATGTTATTCCAGCGTTATTGCCATCATGAATAGAAGAATTTATTGATTTTTGGTTTGAAGTTAGTGTATGGAATTTTGACTTTGTCGTGGGCCATATTTAAAGCCGACTTGACTGCCAAATCAGCTTCTTCGTTTCTCTTTATTTCAATGTGGTTTGGGATCCAACTTATAAGGATCTCTTTTGAGCTAAACATGGAGTCCAACAGACACAGAAGCTTAATGATTAAAGGGTCTTCAACCTTTTTATCTATTTATCTATTTATTTTTCATTCGAGATATTAAGACAGAACAAATATGAAAATATGGTAAAGTTTTAATTTTTGTTTTCTACGAAGGCATGAACTGTAAAGATTGACATTTCTTCGGGATGATCTTTTTCGGCATTTTTCTTGTTTAATATGGAGATTAAACTTTATGACAATAAACTGATAGAGTAAAACGTTTAACAAAAATTTTCGAGTTTGGATTTGGGTCCTGTAGAAAGTTTTTCATCGAATATTTAGGTTAAAATATCTATATGGCAGTTTTGATTTCGTAATAGTCACCGATTTGGAAAATGGAGTTAGCCAGTCGAGATTAAATTTCATACACGTCAGTCTGTGTTTTCTCTACTCCAATACTCCCTTCTTCCCCAGCTGTGCATAAAAGAGTAGATCAGACTTCATTAGCCTTGGTAGGCAACTAGTCAATTAGAAGGACAACTCTGAATTGAAAACTAGGAACTGAAATCCTTTAGCTATTCTGACATTGTCTTTAACTTTACTCTTACAAATCCTCAAGAATACAGACACCAAGTTATACAGAGCTCTTCCCTTCTCCTGGTCAACATTGGTGTCGTGAAGAAAGCTACTTGCTGCATGGGTCTTCTATGCAACCCTTCCCCGGCTTGTTTTGAGATCCTCACACAATTCCAAACGGTCTTGTGAGATGATGAATGGCAGTCTTTTTTATTTACTTATTCATTTTGTCAAGCATTATTCATCAACAAGCCGAGAAGATAATATTATTCCTCTCTCTCTCTCTCTCTCTCTCTCTCTCTCTCTCTCTCTCTATTTATCTCTCTCTCTCTCCATCCCTCTCAGCCATCGCTCTTGGCAAGTCCTATAGACGGCATCCAGTGTCTACACAAAGCTAATTTCTCAAGATGAAAGAAAATACTAGTCAACATGCTACAGTTTCACATTTCTCCATTTCAAAAAATCTCAGTTAAAGACCCTAACTATTTGTATTTTTTTCTTCGTTTTGCATCAACATTGATATAGCCCTGTTGGAGGCATCTCCAGGTATACGTGCTCGGACGAGGGGTATCTATTCCTCTCGTGCTTCTCAAGGTCAAGGACAGATTCGAGGCTGAATGGCCCTTAGCTTCGGCTTCGGCTTGGCTACCTGCAGATAGGCGATGACGTCATTGACAAACAACAAATAGCACGCGACTCTCGTGTCTAGTTCAAGCTATGAGTAGACATACGTGCCGGGCTAACGTTATATATCAAGCAAGTCTAAATCCAGCATTAGGCTCATCTGACTCACATTGCACTAAGTGACCGATGACCAGCATACGTCCAGCAGGGCTCGAGCCTTGGCTCGCGCCCGACCTCTCTCTCCCGAAACCCCCACTATAAAAAAGACCTTGTGTCAAGTCATGTTTGGTGGGAGGCATAAATAAACAAACTAGAGAGTTGCTGAAATTTGCTGTCACTTGGATTTTTGTGTAAAAGTACCAATTAAGATTGGTGTGAAAAACTAGCACAAACGAGTACAAGACTAAACACGACTAGGGGAGGAAGATATTCCACTGGGAATTGTGCAAGAAATTGACATTTGGCCGTATTACCAGATGGTACTTGGACAAACCAAAATCCGTTCTGGAGAATGAGTCGTTAAAAATTCTCTGGGATTTTGACATACAAACAGATCCCCGAATCCTGATCTAGTGTTAGTTAACTGAAAGAAAAAGAGAACCTGAGAAATGTTGAACTTTGCCGTCTCGGCAGGCCACTGAGTGAAAATCAAAGAAAACCAAAAGAGAGACAAGTACTTGGACCTTTCCAGAGAACTAAAAAAATCTATTGAACATGAAGTTGACCGTGACACTAGTTGTTATTGGGGCACTAGAAACGATGCTCAAAAGCTTGGTAAGGAGGCTGGAAGAAATGTGAATCGGAGGACGAGCAGAGATCATTAAAACTACAGCATTAATAAGATCGATCAGAATACTGAGAAGAGTCCTGATGTCTTGAGAAGACTTGCTATCACTCAAACTCATGGGAAATACCATCAACTAACGCTAGCGTGAAAAATACTCGTAAGGAATAATAATAATAATAATAATAGATCAAAGCCGATATTTAGACTGCGAAAAAAAATCTGGATCAATTGACTATTTTGCGTCTGCTTGCCCATTCCTAAAAACGATAGAATATCAAGTAAGGCAAGATGAAATAGTATACATATTCATAGGGAAATATGTAAAAAGCCGAGAATATTCGATTGTGTAAAAGGTATAAATGCCGGCAAGATCCATTTAAAAAGACAGAGAAACTACTATTCTCAGGGATTTTACTATCAAAACTAATCGAAAAATAAGGAACGACAGAGCAGATTTTGTGGTTAAAGGCTATAAAAGAAAATGATGTGTTTTAATTGATATGTCAGTGCCAATAAAGAATATAATAAAATAAGTAAATACAAAGGACTGAAAATTGAAAAAAAATAAAGGCACATTAAAACTAACACCGTGTCAATAATAGTGGGCGCCCTGGGTATGATCAAGAAAGGGACAGATAAATACATTAACAAGATACCTAGTTGTTTTAGCCTTTATGGAATACAAAAATCACACTTTGTAGGACTGCTCATCTCCTTTGGAGAGTACTATCAATGTGACTTTAAAATAATACCAAAAGAAGCAAGAAAAAACAAATGCATAGAATATATAAGATGACTACTTTTCATCACGCTTGGTCTTGGGTAAATATATTATGAAATTTTGTAAGAAACCGAAAATAGAAACGAAAACTGAATAACAACAATAATGATAATAATAATATGGGATACTGACATACAAACGAATCACTTAATCTCGGCCAGACGACCAGACCTTAAAATAATTAACAAAAAAAGAGAACTTGCAATATTGTGGACTTTACTGTCCCAGCTGACCACAGAGTAAAATTGGCAGAAAGTGAAAAGAAGGATACATACCTCGACCTTGCTAGGAAACTGAAAAAAACAAAGGAACATGATAATCATATTTACCCAACCCCTCCGCTCGGGCAGGATATGATACAAGGTCAATTTTTAAGCGGAATTTAACAGGTTTGAATTCAGAGTTTTCCTTCTCCTAGATTAGTTGCCTCACCAAGGTTGAAGAACCTAGTCTACCCTACTATTTACCCATAGCTGGAGGGAGAATAATTGGATTCATACCTCTCCCAAGGGTATTAATGCTATGTGAAACGCTATGTCTCGTCCAGGATTTGAACTCGTGTCACAAGGAACATGATAATGGAGATACTAATTGTAGTTAGTGCGTTTGGAATGGTCCCCAGATGTTTAGAAAAAAGTCCGGAAGAATTCGAAAGAAAAGGTAGAATCGAAACTTTACAGAACACAACATTTTTAAGATCAGCTAGAATACTGAGAAAAAGTCCTGGAGACCTCAGATGACTTGTTATTTCCTGCGAAAAACCACCAACTCACACTGGTAGGAAAAACTCATAAGGATTGATATAACTGTAGATATCTCTTTTTATTCTATTCGGTTTGTTTCAGATATTAATTTAGAACAATTCATTAAACATATCTTGATATACAATAGTTATTTAAATCTGCAAGATTGAGAGAGAAAATACTTCCAGGGGAAAGATCTCTGTGGCACAGGAGCTACCAAGCTGGACTACGACATCGTAGCAAACAAATTAAAACTCCAGTCGCTATATAATGTTCACTTTCGGACTAATGCCCGTAGAAAAAGTCTTGAACCCTTTATCCCCTAGCTGTAGGTTGAATAGTATCACTTCTATTCTTCTATAAGGATGGCTTTGGTACTAAATAACCCTCAAAGGGTGATACGTCATTAAACAAATTATGACGATACATTATGACGGTAAATCTCATCAATATATCTACTTATAGGATCACTGGGTCAAATCATGAAATTATCAAGTTGCGTGGGTGGCTTATACACACACACACGGACACAGACTGTCTGTCTGTCTGTCTGTCTGTTATTATATTCATCTAAACATGCGAATCCGTTTTGCTGTTAGAATTGGCTGACTGTATCCCTTGTAGAGAGGCAACACCTCTCCGCCAGAAAAAAAAAGAGAAGCTGTTCTATGTATGACACTGATCTCGATATAATGGTGAGGCTCCAGTTCTGAAGATGTGTGGAATGTAGACTACCTCTTCTTTGCTATAACTCCTAGGTCCACACTGACCCGGAATGGTATTATTTTTTACGGTCTCATCTATGGGTTAAATAGGTATATTTAAAAATTATTTCTATCGGATTGGAATACTTTATACATAACTGTAAATTATTTGTTTTAAGAATAGTTCATCATTATCATCATGTCGTGCCATCAGCACGGATATCCCTGACCCTTTCTCTCCACTCTTCTTCATCGTCCATTGCTTCTGGCAGGTCTTCAAGGCTACATCCGGTATTGGCACAGAGCAAATGTATGTAGGTTCTAGCTGGCCGTCCTGCCTTTGCTCGTCCATGTGAAGGGGTCCACAAAAGTATGTCACTTATGAGTTCGTCCTTACTTCTCCAGCATGTCTGGTTCGTCTAACTTGGATAGTCTTCGTGATGGGTGGTAAGTGGCCGTACAGCTGCCGTTTTGTGGGGTGCTACCTCCAGGGCTCGTTCAATATTGCTCGCAGCATCTTTATGTAGTTGCTTCAAGCTTTTTCTCCATACGTTTAGTTGGCGTCTATGTAGTGCATCCATACAGCAGTATCGACACGACAGCTGAAAAAAAATAGTTAGTTGACGCTATATTTGTCTACTTAGTATTATTTATTTATGTATTGATCGTCTCCTTTGGCATATCCATTGTTTAGTATCTTCTAACCACGCTATTACGTTCACTTTCGGACTAATGCCCTTTGGAAACGTATGGACCCTCTTATCATCCCTGCAATAAATTAATAGTACCACTACCGCAATAATACTCGAATATTGATATGCTATTAAACAAGGAAACCAAACCAAGCCTTATAACTTTGTGTAACCCAAAGTTTATTATTAAATCGAAATAATTCTTGAAACCATATAAGTATTATTATTTGATAGGAAACTAGGAATACATGAAATCATATAACTATTTGCAAATTATTTGTATTTGATAGGAATACTTGATATCATATAACTGTATGCGAGAAACAACCATAGAAAAAATAGAAATATAAATGCACAATGAATCTCTTAGTCTGAAATAAAGCTTCACGAGTTGACATGCCGTCAAAATCATTCAATCGATCAATCAATCATGTTGTAATCAAATTACGCACTTTTCATTTCAATATGTCAATAAAATAATGTCAAGGTTGAGTTACAGTGAGCTTTCTAGAATTGTTTTCGCAAATAAATGAATACACCACAAGCGGGATTTTAACTGGATCGACATTTGTTATTCAGTAACCGATATATTAATGACATACTGAATCAAGTGACTGCTGAAAGAACTTATTCCTACTCTTCCATTTCTAGACAGCTACTAACTGGAAACTCACCTTATGTTTAACCTTCCTAAACTGACCATACATTTATGTGTTCCCCTTTTATTTCAACAATAATCTCGGTCGTAACTCCGAAATATGCCTTTGAGTTAGTAAATAAACTCAGAGGTAAACGTTACTCCTTATATAAATACAAACAGTATTTCAAAAGCCTTTTTTTTTAAATCATGGTTTGGTTTCATAGTATATCAACCAGCGTAGATCAATTAATGTCAAATCTAGTTTATACACACTTATATGATACATATGATAGGTAAACATAAGCCAACAAAATTAGATTGTTTCAAGTATTGCTATGCATCACTAACAATTCAATTAAACATCAATCATTTGTTTACATACAATTAAATGTAAAAACAGTTCTATTTAAAAAAATTCAATTTAGCATGTCATTTGTTTGCACTCAGTTTAAATGTCTGTTTTATTTGACCCATAGATAGGACCCTATCAAGTACAATCACTCCAGACCAGAATTGACCTGGGAGCAATGGTTAAAAGGGGTACTTCATATTCCCCTAGACTCCATCATTACTGGAGCCTCACCATCAGATTGTTTCATGTCATATCGTAGGATACTCGTTGGGGGGGTCTTACCCCTCTGCTGAGATGCAGTTGGTGTATTTTACAGGCCCAGCTGATTAGGCTAAAAAAGTCATGGAAAAAATCAAGAAAAAATGTTCTTTTTGTATACCTACATCTATATTTTAGTAATATACAAACGCATATTTTTAATAATATCCATAAATATTATATCACGAGTCCTGCAACATAATCTGGTTGTGAGGGCACAATTAATGTAAAGAGTCTTTTGCAGAAATAGCCTGATTAAGTCTATCCTTCTTCAGAGTTTTCTTTCTCAACTGGTTGTCATGCATTTTACTCTGGCCTGCGTTAAATTTTTTTTTCCATAGGTCAAAGGTTTATCAAGGGATATATAATCGCCATTTTATGCTGAATTGAAAAATGCCATTCATTCTGTTTGGTCAGGTCTGGTTATTAAGATGTGCTTGAATACTTCACAATAAGTTGTACACAATAATAGCACTTATTCAAAAGCCCGTGGACTCTACTTATCGAAGCTGATCGTGGGTGCCCTAGATTTAGAATTATTTGTTTAATTCAACAAGAAAATAAATACTGTTATAATGCTGTTCTATACATTTCAAGTAAGAATTTGTATCGTAAAAATTTGATCTGATTAGAAGTATTAGAGGATGATTTTTAGATTCAGCGTAAAAATCTGCATTAAAATCAGCTATTGTATATTAGAACTTGAAAACATTTCAAGTCAGTGTTATTTAACATTAACTGCAGCGAGAATAACTGGCTTCATAATTTTCTCAAGTGAATTAGTGAAATGTAAACAGCCTCCTTCGGGATTTGAACAAGGTCGGCCGAGTCCACTTCTTACGCCACAAGCACCTTCATATATATTTAGCCCTGGATCTCCTGGTCTGGTGAATCTATGACCAGCAAGGTCACCTGGCATACGTGCTAAGAGACTTCATAATCTCTAGCAGAGTTCACCAAGCCCCAAGTGATCCTCTGATCGTACGAGTTTCGGTTCGTGACCAACCTTTCCCTCACCTAAATCCCCTATATAGAAAAGACCTTGTGTCAAATCCTGCCGAGTGGGAGGTTTGGATAGATATCATATATTTTTTCGCTAAATCTACAGAGTTCACATTGGGTATCACTGATCCAATCGACGGGAAAAAAAAGTTGATTTATGTATTTTCCAAATTGATTAGTAAGAAACGCACAGAAATTACCTGAAGTAAAATGTCAATTTTGCTCCCTTTGCTGATTCCCTATTCCTTGAGAGCCAATTTCCTACGGATGATCAGAATTGATAAATAAAGAGCGTTTACTTCTTTCTTTTCTTTATTATCAACAAGGAAACAGCTATGTTCATAGATGACCGGGTTATTAATGATTAAATCAATAGTTCTCTTTGTTAATTTGTTCGTAATTGCTACATTACCGGTGTTTGCAAGCAAAGAACGCAGGAGTATCAGTCGACTGAAGTCCTTTAAAATCACTCAAGTAAATAATAAAAGAAAGAAAATGTGATAAAAAAAAATATTTCAAACCCATACACAAGTACATAAAATGAGAGAGAGAGAGAGAGAGAGAGAGAGAGAGAAAGAGAGAGCAAACGAGCAGGAAAGAAAGAAATAAAGAAAGAAAGAAGGAGAGAGATAGCGAGATAGAGAGAGAAATAAAGAGATAGAGAGTTTGTGTAATTTAAACAGTCCCTGCATTGTCTCTCTCTCATATATATATATATATATATATATATATATATATATATATATATATATATAAGTAAGTAAAATAAAGTTGGCGACCGTAGTCAAGAGCGACCCGAAGGATCCTTCTTCAATAGCTACCACACCGAGGTGTAGGGGAGGGTGCTACTCCTTCCCCCGTATATATATATATATATATATATATATATATATATCGTTAACGGAAGTAGAACAATCTACTTATGAGGATTAAATAATTTTCATGTTAGTTTTACGGTGCCACATTCTTTCAATTCATATTTCCAGGCCTTTGAATTATCATAGTCTTTGACTAATATGTTATCTGTTGGCGCTGACAAATCATTTCGAAGGCATGTTCTCTTACTTTCCTTAACCATTAAATATATTCCATTGTTTTTTGTTTGTTTGTTTTTTTCTATCAGTTTTGATGGCAAGATCCAAAAGCATAAGAGTTTCTTTGGCTTCTGAAATTGAACTTTGTCGGTGTTTATAGCAATTTTCACAATCGAATATTTCATGTTATTTACATACTTTTCAGTGAATGTGTGTACGATTATATTTTCGTTGCTCTATATCAAACTAATTAGCGTTCTAATGAGTTCAGAGAAACAAGCACTTCCTAAATACTAATATAGATTTAGTAGCCCTACATCAAAACACTTGGCCGTCTTAAGAGGACAGAGAAATGAATACTTCCTAAATATTAATTTTCATCCAGTAGCCCTACATCAAAACACTTGGCTGTCTTTAGAGGACAGAGAAACAAACACTTCCCAAATATTAACATAGATTTAGGAGCTCTACATCAAACAGTTTACAAAGTTTGATATGCCATAAAACCCAACCAACCAACCAACCAATCAAACTGTTTGCCGTCTATAGTGGATGGGCAGTCAAACACTTCTCCATTATTAATATAGATCTGGTTGCTCTACATCAAATAATTTTGCTGTCAATAGAGGACAGACAAACAAACTCTTCCCGATTATAAATATAGATTTAATAGCTCTACATCAAACTATGTCTGTTTATATAAGAACAGACAAGCATATTGTTCCTTCTTATTGATATAGATATGGTAGATCTCCATCAAACTCTTTGGCCATCTATTGAGGACAGACATAAACTTTCCCCAAATATTTATATAGATTTGGTATTTTTACATTAAGCCATCTTGGTCATCAATAGAAAACAGACAAACAAACCCATCCTAATTATTGATAAGCATCTAATAGTCGAGAGATATTCATATTCTTTCGGAGTTTTTGCTCTTCAACTTAAAAGAAGTTAATGGTTAACTTTTCAATCTATGGAAAGACAGTGATAACGAAAATGAAAATAAAATCCACATTTGACACGAGTTTAATGGCCTTTGCTTTATTTATAACCTTATTTAATGGAATATTTTCTGCATAGTTGAAGGTGGATGAAAAGAGTTTTGATGGTAAATAATTTGTAAAAGGACTCAAACTGCTTTGAAGAATGTCAATACCTTAGAAATGACTAACCAATCATAATAGAACACTCTCCCACCCCACAGATCTGAAGGTAAATAATAGAACACTCTCCTACCCCACAGATCAGAAGGTAAATTAAATAATTCAATCAATATATCAATCAATAAATCAACCGAGAAATCAACTCATCTGCGTTGTATTCTTAATATATTCAGGATATCTAATTCGAAAATCGACGAGGATTCTATAGAATTCCGCAATAATTGTTTTAATTATCGAGTAACTTGCTCAAGTTATTTGAAGATTTGTACTGGTGCTCTGAAACTTAGTGTTATCTGCTGCATGGTTAGGTTGACAGGAAATTAACAATCTCTCAAGCTGGCTAATCTGATGTTTAGGGTGGATAGATACCGGACAGCTTTTAAAAAACATGATCTGTCAAAAATGGATAAAGCTGCTTGTTGTGTCAGTGGTCAAGTAACACACACGTGAAGTGAAACGCCAGAAATGTATCATTTCTATCGAAGCTTTGTCAAACTATTTACTGCAAGTTCTTTGAAATGCTTTCGTTTCTAGATCTTGGAGGCGATGATGAGACTGATGTTAGCTCTTATTTACATATCTGCATTTCCTTCTAAAGGAAAAATCGGTGGGAAAAATGATAACTTTAAACCAATACTTCTCTGTGCAAAAGAATACAACTCACTAGAAAAAGAGAGATTTTAGAATGAAGTTCTTGTTATATTCGGGGTACCACAAGGAACTATTATAATTATTATTATCATAACTCTCATTAAGATGTTTGTTTTTACTGATATATATCGAGCTGGTCACCCGATTAGGTACAATGGGCCATTGAGATTTAGTTTTAATCTCTCTACCAATGTATAGATTATTAAGAGAGAGTATTGATACAATTCTAATTGAGATTCCCTTGAATACCCGATATACCGTTGGTTAAAGTGTCTGTGACATCTGTTTTACCACAAGGAACTGTACGGGGATCAGACTTATTCCTGATAATGATATCCAACATTTATAATGATAATGAAAACTCAAATACCAACTTGGAATAATGAGAAAAAAATTATCAGATGAAGAAATAGTAAATGAAAATTTGCAAAAGAAAATGCATTTGGTGGAAAGAAAATGACATGAAATTAAATGGGGACAAATATTGAGTTGGTTATCATCTCAACAAAGAATAACAAAGAAAAAAAAACAGAAGTTATATACTTCAACATAATCAAATAAAAACATAAACGCCGGCTCACAACTATCCAGAAATCGGAAATTCAATCAACACCAGCCTTTTCGGCAGTGGCTGTAGAATGTACCGCCATGGATACTCCCAACCTCAATGTTGGATTATCAGTATTAATAATTTCTTGATCAACAGAAAAAGTGTTTCGTTACGTTATAACTTGAGTGTGGTATGGAAGTAGACGAGTTTGAACTGCAGTCACGTTATAATGTTCACTTTTGGTCTAATACCATTGAAAAGGCATGAATCCCCTCATCCCCAGAAGTATGGGAGAGGTTAAATAGTATCATTATTTTTCTCATAAAAGGATGCCTTTGGCATTAAATAAATCACGAATGTTGATATGCCATTAAACAACTAAACTAAACCCCCAAAATTGTTTGATATTTTTCTATATACTAATCAAACCATGGAATATCTACGGGTTCAAGTTTTTAATAAAATTATCTACTTATAATAATGATTTGGTTATAAATATCTAACGTAAATACCGATTAAAGTGTAGTGGCTGTTCTGTGGAAATTTTGGTTTGGTTTGGGTTGGGTTGGGTTTATGGAATATTAACCATTGTAGGTTATTTAATGCCAAATCCATTTTTATATTTATAAACAGTTCTATTTGAGGCAATTCAATTTAGTATAAGTACAGTTTTTCCTTTACACACAGCTAAAGATAAAAACAGTTCTATTTCAAACAACTCATTTTTGCATTAGCACACAGTTTAGTTCTATTTGACCCATAGATAGGACCCGATCAAGTGCTACCCATCCGGGTCAGAGTGGACCTGGAAGCGATGGAAAAGAACGGTCACTCCGCATTCGCCAAACGTCTAGCATTAGTGGAGCCTCACCACTGAACTATTTACTGTCATATCCAGGACACTTGCTGGGGAAATCTTCGGTGTATTCAACAGCACCAGCCGACTAGACCATCTGTGGATCTTCTTAATCTAAAATTCTTATAAAATATTTCATCACTAATTCCACGAGAAATGAGAAGAAGGCGTAGAGCAAGGAGTTTTACTTAAAATTCAATATGGATACTTTCATTTGCCACCAGCTTTCCAAGCTGTTCGTAAACTGCATCATCTGATTTTACCCTGAACGAACCATGATAGAAAATGTAACTTCTCGTATACGCCCTTCCAATGTTTGGCCCGGTAGATTTGCCTCTTTAGCCAACGTCAAAGAAAAATGTCGCTGGGTGTTAAGTCAGGGCTTCAAGCTGGCTATTAATGTGGAGGTGCCCGTGGTGTAATGGTTATCGTCGCAGGAAATGGACACGGCCACACGAGTTCAAATTCTGGACCTGACTGATCGCATTTCACATAGCACTAATGCCCTTGGGAAAGGTATGAATCCGATTATTCTCCCTCCAGCTATGGGTAAATAGTAGGGCAGACTGGGTTCTTCAGCCTTGGTAAGGCAACTGGTCTAGGAGAATGAAAACTCTGAATTCAAACCTGTTAAACTCCGCTTAAAATCATTGACCTTGAGTCATATCCTGCCCGAGCGGAGGGGTTGGGTAAATAGGATTAATGCGAACTGCGGCGACACATTCATAACCCAGGATAGTGGGCATTCAGCCACTCACGAACACCAAAAGGGGAAGAGCGCCATCTTGCATGAAAATCAAATCTTCCGTACATTTTATCTTGCATCATGGTTAAGTAACTTTCAGCATTCATAGTATCGTGAAGTAGTTACATTTCAATCACTTTCTTTCTTTCTCTCTCTCTCTCTCTCTCTCTCTCTCTCTCTGTGTGTGTATATATATATTTCATCAATCCAAGGTCTCTCAGTTTTTCGATCTAAGTTCAAAGTCACCATCTAGCGAGTTAACCACTACGTTACGAGGACACACCTTCTCTTTTTCAACCTAAGTCGAGATTACCCTAACAATAGGGACGATATGAACGGCTATTTCGCTCTCAAAAGCTTTGTCGAGCTGCTAATCGCTCCCAAACCCACTAGCAATTTGTTTCGAATTGCAAAATCTAATTTGTTTCGAACTGCCAAATCTAACAACAGCGGATGCTTAGCGGAGGAAGAACCCAAGCTTGGCCTGGTGACCCTATTTGTCTGTGTTCAGTGTACATCCTAGCGGTGCCTGAGGCATGAACTGTTAGGGTTTGATTTCTGAGCAAGAACCTGCATTTTTCTTCTTTGACTTCTCAAAACTAAAGATATTCAAAAACATGAGATTCTTTTCAGCTGACCTCAGACCATACTAACGCCGAAGACTTCAGTTAGATACTAGACAAAAATAGTTAATCACCCAGAAAAATTATCATATATGTTAAGTACGCTGATTTCGAATATGTATTTAAAATTGTAAATTTAAATTTTCAACTAAATTTCATAATAATACATCGCAATTATACATTAATCTATAAATAACTATATATCATAATTTCTTATTAGCTGTAAGGTCTAGACTGATTTGTTTGTCCTACTTGTGTGATGGGAGATTGGTGGTCGAACAACTTCTGTTTTGGAGGGTGATGCTTCCAAGATTCGTTCAAAACAGCACACAGTAACATTGTGTAGTCTTTTTCTTGATTTTTTTACAAGCGTTTCGTTTGACTCCAAGTGGTGCAGCAATATAGTTGGACTGACTTGTCTGCTTGTACTGCATATGATATATGTTCAAGGCAAACACTACGTTACTGCACAGTATATTCATGATCAAGGAAAATTTAAATGCCAAGGAAAAAATAACCGAATGAATATAATAAACTCGCTTTATTTCAGCTATCTCCCGAAAAAGCTTGAGACTCTTACTCTTGCAAAACTTGGTTGTGCTGGCCTCCCATTGCTGGAACCAGCAGTATTCATCCATCAAATACAGGTCTTGGTGTCATGTTTTAATCTTAAGTCCTCGAGGAACTTTTCATCTATTGCTTACGACACCCAGATCTACTGATGAAAAATCGATATGAGATGTATAGTTTAAGAAACATCTGGCACCTTGGATATTCTGTCAGCATGTGGTTTATTAAATCATCTAATCTATCGGTTCGATGTGACCCAAGAAATCTGCATAGAACTATTTCGAACGAATTTTATATCGCGATTTCAAGTAGATTCAGTTTGTCTCGGAACTTTTGCAATCGGACATCAATTTCTTCGACTTTTCAGTTCAATAAAAATGTCTGCTTTCAGTTTTATGTCCTTTTGATGCGCGTTACATTCTACATTAAAGTCAGAAAATATACAGACAGTAACCCCTGGGGAGGGCTCTGAGACTCCCACCCCCAAATGGCCAAGTCGGCTAGTGCTGCAGAATACATAAACTGCATCTGTGCAGAGGGGTAAAACTCCTCCAACGAGTGTCCTGGATATGACACTAAACAATATGATGGTGAGACTCCGCTAATACTTGAGATTTGGGGAATGCCTAGTACCCCTTCATTGCCATCACTCCCAGGTCCACTCTGGTCCAGAGTTGTAACACCTGATAACGTCCTATCTATGGGTCAAATCGAACTAAACTGTATATTTATACTAAACTGAATTGTTTGAAATAGAACTGCTTTATGTTTAAAAATGAATTTGGAATTAAATAACCCACAATGGTTGATATGCTGTAAAACTAACCCCCCCCCACGAAATGGAATGTTCTGCGTATGACACTAAGCTACATCAGGTAGTGAACCTCAAATTCTGGAGATCTGGAAAATGTGGTGTAGCTTTTCATTTCCATTATTCCCAGGTCCACTCTAACACGGAGTAATAGTACCTGTTAGTTCATATCTGAGAGTTAAAAAGGTCTGTTTAAAAATTATTGGTAAAGAATACGTGAAACCATGTAACCGTGTGCAAACAAATAATTATTGAATAGAATTGAAACCAAAGGATCATTATTAGTTTCTTAATAGCATATATGGAAATTATTGGGGGCTGTATTTGTCTCTGCCTCCTATCAGACAGGACTCGATACAAAGTCAACGACCCGAAGGTCGGCTTAAAGTGAGGATAAGGGGAGGGGAAGGTCGGGCACGTGTTGAGGCTCTAACCCTGCTGGACTTTGCTGGTCATCGGCTCACTTAGTGCAATATAACCCTGATGAGCCTAGCTGGACATGGACCCAAATCAGGGTCCAAGCACTAATGCCTGATTATTGCTTAAAATGCACAACGAGGTCCAGTGCTATGCAAAGGTGACAAAGGTGTCAATGATGCAGCTTGGTGGCCCAGCCGAAGCAGGGGGGCCTTTTGGCCTGAAGTCTGTCTTTGCTAGACAATGTCCGTTAGGACCAAAGCCAACAGCAAATTAATTCCGTCGGCTTTTTGGGGTTAAGTAGAAATACTTAAAACAAAATAACAACGTAAAAATAAATGATGAAAAAAGAATAGGATCTATCTAACTAATAAATGTCTTCTAGCAAAGCTCGTTAACCATTAAATCATGCAAGAGGCCTCAATTGGTGGGTTAGTTATCATTTTCGAAGGACAGAATAATGGAGCACTCAGTGAGGATTGATATCACCTGTAATGATCTAACGTTGCTCATTAAACATTACATCATGCAAGATATTCTGGTAAGTCTATAAATAGACGCTATGAATTGATTAACAGTATAAAGTATTCCGCAATATTTTTGCCTTCAGAAGAATAATAACCAAACTGCTCTGATGGTGAGGCTCCAGTTTCGGAGATCTGGGGATTGTGGAGTAACTCATCATTACCATAACTCCCAGGCCCATTCTTACCTAAAATATTAGTACCTGTTCGGGTCTCATCAATGGATCAAATAGATCTGTTTGAAAATTATTGGTATTAGATAAAAATACTTGATACTATATAACTGTGCAAATTATTTGTATTAAGAATACTTATTTAAAGTTAAAATTGTTTACTGAGGATTGTCCTTATTAGTTACTTGAAACCATTTAACTGTGTGAAAACAAATCACTATTAATAAACAGAAAATAATAAGTTAAAACTATATAACTGTTTGAAAATTATTGGTATTATATAGAAATACTTGATACCATATAAATGTAAATTGTTTGCATTACGAATATGAATTTAAAGCTATAATTGTTTACTAAGGATTATTATTAGTTACTTTAAAATATATAACTGTGTGCAATCAAATAATCATTGAGTAGAAATAATTATTTAAAACCTATAATTTTTAATATTAGATATAAGTACTTGAAACCATACAAATGTATATAATTTTTTTATTTTAAATAAGAATACTTGATACCATATAAGTAGTTGGTGACCTTAGTCGAGAGTGACCCAAAGGCTCCCTTTTCAATAGCTACCACACGGAGGTGTAGGGGAGGGGCGCTACTCCATTCCCTGGAACGATACCATATAAATGAGTACAAAAAACTCACAAGAATTATATAAATGTGAATATAAACGTTAAAATATATTGTTTCTTTA
>OY757946.1:54025694-54075694 GCA_963585895.1 Sepioteuthis lessoniana
GAAATTACACAAGAATGTTGAGAGCAGTATTAAACAATTCCAGGCGACAACACCCCACGAGACTCCAACTCTACGGACACTTGCCCCCCATCACGAAAACTATACAAGTTCGACGAACTAGACACGCAGGACACTGCTGGAGAAGCAAGGACGAGCTCATAAGCGATGTACTCCTGTGAACCCCCACTCATGGATGTGCAAGAGTGGGACGACCAGCACAAACTTACATACAGCAACTATGTGAGGACACAGGATGTAACCCTGAAGACCTGCCGGAGGCGATGAATGATAGGGAGAAATGGCGAGAGAGGGTCAGGGATATCCGCGCTGGCGGCGCGACATGATGATGATGATGATGTATATATATATATATATATATATATACTTATATTTTTACTTTTGTCCTTTATATATATATATATATATATATATATATATAAAGGACAAAAGTAAAAATGTTCAAGGACTTAATAAAGCCGTAATTACAACTAGAATATCAAAGTATCAAGCCAATATTCTTCATACTACCTTTCTATGCTATCTATCAATCTATCTATCACTATACATACACGGCAATTACACAAGAATGCTGCGAGCAATCTTGAACAAGTCCTGTCGGCAACACACCACAAGACGCCAACTGTACGGCCACCTGCCTCCTATCACGAAAACTATTCAAGTTAGACGAACCAGACTTGCAGGACACTGCTGGAGAAGCAGGGACGAACTCATAAGTGATGTACTCTTATGGACCTCCACACACAGCCGTGCAAAAGCAGGACGACCAGCACGAACATACATTCAGCAACTATGTGAGGTTACGGGATGTTGTCCAGAAGACCTGCCTGAGGCGATGAACGATAGGGAAAAGTGGCGAGAGATCGTCAGGGATATCTGTGCTACCAGCACGACATGATGATGATGATGATGATGATGCTATATGTATATATATATATATATATATATATATAACTTCACTCCAATCCACTTTGGAATGACATTAATGAATCTCCTTCACCAAGCTATTGGTAAATAGCAGGCCAAACTAGGTTCTTTAGCCTCGTTAGGCAACCTGTCAAGGAGAAAGAAGTCTGAATTCCAAACCAGTTGTACATCGCTTAAAAATTGACCTCGTGCCATATCGATCCCTTGTGAATGGGGTTCACTAAATTCATTGTATAGTATAGTAAACAGTCTTCCAACGCCCGGGAAACTCGTTGTCCGACAGAAAATTGTCAACCACGAGTACTCTAACAAGTACTGCGCTACACGGTCACGTGGGGATCGTGAATTTTAAAAGGGGTCAGAAGTCAGTTAGAAGCCAACAAAGAATAAACAAGGGTCATCATTTTGGAGTTAGCGAAACTACCACACCGAATGGAGTCAGGGCAACAATTTATGGAACAAGAATATCTTTCCTTCATCAACTGGATGCCATTTCACGTTTTCCAAATTTGAGAGCGGTGTAGAGGGGAGTTAAAACATGTGGATAAAATGAGTTATAATATTTCTTAGAACATGCGTCTGTCTTTTTCATATCGAATAAACTTCATCTCCTTTTTGTCACCGGCAGTTTTTTTGACTAGAGACGACTTTAGCTAAATATATTGTTTTTAAACCAGATATATGTTTGTTACACTATGTAATTCTTCAACCAGTAATGTCTGTTCGGTTATAGTGTCCCCATCTATTGTGTGTCATAGATTTAATTAAGTTGTTCATCTAGCTGAATTTAGTTCGACAATGAAGGAGAAAGATGTTTTGTTAGTCTACCAGTAGCGTATGCAGTATACTGTTTTCATTCTAGGAAAATATTCTTAATGGGTATAAATAATTTAGTCTAAAAAATATGTTTTTAGACCAGGAGCAAAATCTTTGTTACTCAGCTAATCGTCAATCGCTAATATCTGTTCAGTTGGCTTTTTTTTCTGAGAGAAGAAACATTCAAGAATATTTTTTGCTTTGATTTCATTCAAATTCCTTTTCTAACGATAATGGATCATCAGACAAAATTTAGAAGTTATAAATATATGCAATAAAATCAATCAGTTATCGTTTGATTGGTGTAACTTTTTGACATTTATGATTTGATTATTCCTATGTTCTTTTTTCTTTTTTAATCAGAAGCTTCTGAAAAAGGGTGTAACCAGCCCTACAAGGTAATTAAGAAGAATAAAAACCTGGAGGGGGGGTCTCTAAGTCGACTGATTAGAAATAGAGAGATCAATCTAAAATTTATCTTCTATTTCCCGACAGCAGTAGAAATTATTGATTTTGCTGTGTCAACTGCAGAAGAAGAAGAAGAAGAAGAAGAAGAAGAAGAAGAAGAAGAAGAGGTCATAGGAAAATATTTTCATCATCAAGTAATAGAAAATAAGGACATTACTAATACTGAAGAGGTCCATTGTAAGCAAAGAGAACCGGGGCGCGAATAGATCACTTATCTTTTTTTTAAAAGCCAGCAACTAGAAGAAAGACGTGTCGACAAAGTTAAACATCTCGTCCATTGGGCCCAGTAACAAGTAGCACCTCTGACCAGTTTTGCCGAGAATACCGTATTTGTGGTGACGTGGGCTGACAAGACGATTTCACTAACCCAACACAGAAGTGAGGAATCGTTGTTCTGCGAACCCAAATATAAGACGACCGGCTTCGTGATAATGCCTCTCTTTTTCTTTTGGATGCTGTCGTGTGAAAGGGGAACAAGGAACGAACCAAAGATAAGAGACAAATCTGTTTCGAGAAGAACTAGAAAGCCAGTCAGTAAATAATGTGTGTAATCCATTTTGGATGCCTCGACGGCCTCAGATACTGAAAGGAAGAAATAAAGCAACGAAAGTCACAACAGTAAGGAGTAATTTTGTCTTTTATGAGTTTTTAATTTTTATTTGGTTTCCCTCCTTCAAACGATGTCGTAGTCAACAATGATGTGGCAGTCGTCGGTAACTATACAACTCAATTTGTCGGGAGGTCATTAAGATATGCCTGCATGAGCTTAAGAATAAATAGTTACACGGGTTAATTGATAAATTAGGTCTTCGATTCTATAAAGAAGTCTAAACCAGAGAGAATAATGAAACTGGTATCAAAATGTAGTAAGTCCTTTCCAAAATACTGGGCTCATTGAAAAATAAAGTCTCTAAATCTATAATTGCAAATTGTCTACGCGACAGGACATCCTTTAGAAAGACTACTTGTATGCGTGAGTGGCCCCACAATAATCCCGTTCCACATGTTACTATTTTGTAGTTACGTGACTTACAGAAAGTGTAATCAAAAAGTATCGAGACGAAACTTTTTTTTATTTTTTAAATCTAATTTTGAAATTATCAAAAATAGATTATGCGACCATTAGCTTAAATATCTGTATAATATCTAAAAAGAGACTTCTAAAAGCATTAAACGCAAAAACCTACGTCCTCTCTCAAGGATTTACTCGAAAATTTACCCCCCAAAACCAAAGCGCAAACTTGCACTCAGCATTATAAGGGTAAAGTAGAGGAATATAGGGAAAAGAGTAGCGCCCATCCCTACACAACTGGTTTCAAGTTCTGCAATTCAACATTATTAATTCTATCTCTAAAGTATTCCAGTGTAATATAAATAATTTGAACACAGCCGTATTGTTTTAAATAATAATAATAATGATAATAATAACAATAATTTATAAACGGATGACCTAATATCAGCCAGACGACCACATCTTATAATAATCAAAAACAAAAAAATAATAATGATATACACTCCATCATTTAAAAGAAAAAGATCAACCTAATCGGGAAACCGGTCGAGAAGCAGGGACGAGCTCATAAGTGATGTACTCTTATGGACCCCCACAAATGGCCAAGCAAAAGCAGGACGACCAGCGCGAACATACATACAGAGCCTATGTGCGGATACGGGATGTAGCCCTGAAGACCTGCCAGAGGCGATGAACGATAGGGAGAAGTGGCGATAGAGGGTCAGGGATATCCGTGCTTGCGGCACGACAAGATGATGAGATGATGACAAATATAGAAGAATAGTGAAGCCTTTTGCTTCTTTGGAATAGATTTAAACTTATATATATATATATATATATATATATATCATCATCATCATCATGTCGTACTATCAGCATGGATATCCCTGACCCTCTCTCGCCACTCCTCTCAATCGTCCATTGCTTCCGACAGGTCTTCTGGACTACATCCCGTATCGGCACAGAGCTGTTGTATGTAGGTTCGAGCTGGTCGTTTTGCCTTTGCTCGGCCATGAGAATGGGTCCACAGGAGTACTTCACTTATGAGCTCGTCCCTACTTCACCAGCAGTGTCCGGCATGTCTAGTTAATCTAACTTGGATAGTTTTCGTGATGGGTGGTAGGTGACCGTACAGCTGCTGCTTTGTGGAGTGCAGCATGCACAAACACACACACACACACACACACAAACATATGTCTCTCTCTCTCTATATATATTAAAATGAATTGGTCCGCAATTAAATTTGAATGTGGTAATCTAGGTTGTGATTTCATATAAGTATGTTCCACACGTGTTTCGGACTTCGTGGTCTTCCTCCGGAGATTCTGTTTGCTTTAATTGGGGTGTGATTCTTTTTTTATTCAAATTTATTCCCTTATTTATTTGTTATTATTATTATTATTATTATTACTCATTTTTTCACATCAGCGTTAGCTGATGGTTTTTCACTGGAGTCTGGGTGACAACAATTCTCCTCAAGTCTCCAGGACTCGTCTCAGGATTCTGGCCGTTCTCAGCAATGCTGTCGTTTGGATAGTCTCTACCCGTCCGCCAACTTTCAAGTCCTCCAGGCCCTTTAATAATCTTTTAGTTATTGTGCCTAAAGCAACAATCACAACTGGCACAATCGTTACTTTCGTGTTCCACAGCTTTTTCAATTTTCTAGCAAGGCCGAGGTACTTATCCTTCATTCTGTGGTTGGCCGAGACAGCAAAATCGACAATTTTGCAAATTCTTTTTTTTTTTTTTGTTGATTATTATGAGGTCTGGTCTTTTTGCCTGGATTAGGTGATCCGTTTGTATGTCAAAGTCCCACAGGAGTTTATACGTGTCATTTTCTAGGACAGATGCTGGGTTGCGCATATACCATTTGTTCGTATGATCAAATTTAAATTTCTTGCACATTTCCCAGTGGATCCCCTTGCCGACCCAGTCGTGTCTCGCCTTATACTCCTTCTGTGCTAATTTGCTGCATTCGCTTATTATGTGATTGATGGTTTCGTCTCTATCACCGCATAGCCTACATTTACTGTTTTGTTGCGTCTTATCTATTCTCGCTTTCATATGATTGGTTCTTATGGTGTTGTCCTGTGCTGCTATTTGGAGGGATTCAGTTTCTCTCTTAAGGTTTCCTTTTCTTAGCCAGGTCCATGTTTTCTGTTGTAAGATGTTGGTTATTAGACGTTTAAAGCGGCCAGAGAGTTGTTTTTCCTCCCATTTTTGTTTCCTAGTTGTTGTCATTCTATCGTCTATCGTGTTGACCGTATCGTTTTTGATGGCTGTAATTAGTCCTCGTTCGTGTTTTTCTATGTAGTCTTCGAGCCGTTGTATCGATGCGTCAACGGTGTCTTCGATGCTGGCAAGTCACTTCCTCACTCTTTTCTAGATACATATAGTCTGTCAACGTCGTCTCTGGGGTGTAATGCCTTATCATGGTCATTAGTTTTCTTGTTCTTTGGCCCATTTGTTTAAGTTCAACTCTGGTCCACTTGAGAAAGTGTCCCGAATATCTAACTAGGGGCACAGCCCAATTATTTATTCCTTTGATGAGGTTTCTGCTGGAGTGTTTTGTCTCGAGTAGTTTTCTCGTTCTCCAGAGATATTCTCTTCAGATCTTATCTTTCATTTGCACTTGTTTGATGGTGTCAGCCTCCAAGATACCCAAGTATTTGTAGGTTTCATTTTCTTCGAGTGTTCTAATTTTGTCGTGATTTGGTTGTTCGATTTCGTCAGTCATATATCGTTTGCCACTTTTCATGACGAGCATGGCACATTTTTCTATGCCAAATTCAATTCCTATGTCCTGACTGTATATTCTAACGGCGTGTATGAGAGTTTCCAGTTCTTTTTAATAGTTTAATGTCATCCATGTACATTAGGTGATTGATCTTCTCTTGTGATCTGCTGAGTTTGTATCCGGCTGTGCATTTTCTGAGTATGTGGTTAAGTGGAATCATGGCTATTAGGAATAGTAAGGGTGATAGTACATCTCCTTGGAAAATCCCTCTTTGGATCTTTGTTTCAGCTAAGCTTCTTCTACTTGCTGTCTGCTCCACCCTTCAGGTTTGCATGGTCTGTTCCATGAAATTTATGACTTCATGTGATATTTTGTACATTTTGAGACAGTGTAGTATCCAGCGTTGTGGGAGCATATCAAATGCCATTTTGTAGTCAATCCAGACCATAGCTAGATTTTGCCGTCTTGTCTTGCTCTCATTTACGATGTGTTGATCTATGTAGTGTAATTCTGCTATGCCTCTGGATCCTTTGCGGCAGGGAACTATCCACGGTTTATTTGTGCTGTTTGTATTTTCCACATCATTGGTAGGCAGGTTCTCGGTCTGTAATTGTTTGGAGCATTTCCTTTGTTTGGGTTTTTTTGGATTAATGTAGTCTTTCCTTTGATCATCCATTCAGTTACTTGCATGCCTTGTAAGCATCTGTTCATTTCTAGTGCTAGTCTGCGGGGAATGGAGGCGAATTTCTTGAACCAGAAGCCATGTATTCCATCATGGCCTGGCGCTTTCCAGTTTGATATTCTTTTTAGTGTTGTTTTGAGTAAGTCGGTATGTATTTCTGTTTGGGGGCCTTCTTCAAGTCCCTCTAGTTCTCTTGTAATATTGTTTATCCATGCAGCATTTTCGTTATGTTTCTTTGGTTGCCATATTTTTGTCAAAAATCGTTCGGTTTCTTGTACATCCGGTTGTTGGTATATTTTCGTGTCACTCCCCGCCCCCAATGGTTGATAGAATAACCTTTCTACTCGAGGCACCCCATATGGTATAAAAATAAGATTTATAATAGGATAAAAATTCACTTGCTTTCGAGTGTTATTAAACACATCTTACTATATATATATATATATATAGAGAGAGAGAGAGAGAGAGAATTTAAAGATCATTTGTCGGAAAAAGAAGAATGAATCTGAGTGCAGAGTAATGAAGATAAATATCTTTTTAATTGTTCAATTCTTTCATAGAGCTGAAGAATTACTTAATCAAAGGTCAGATATACTCAGTGGGTGAAAGCACAGACATAAACAGGTGCTTAATAGTCCGCAGTCTATTTATTAGATTTGACCCTTACTTTTCTCCTCTGTGCTAATTCTACCCTGCCCTATGCATGAATTTATCAGTTAGTCCCGGGATTTGAACTCGTGTCGACGTATCCTTTTCCTACGATGATAACCATTACACCACGGGCACCACGTGAAGATGAAATAAAGCCGAACGAAATATCACACATGTAAATTTGAGTTATGTGTTTGATTTATCCAACTTTCCACCTATTTCTATTCTTCGATCAGATTCACAACAAATCTATCTTTTCAACAGACACACACACACACACACACACACACATATATATATATATACATATATTCGGTTAAATACAGCAGATGTCTGGGTCAAGGTGGCGGAGAAAGTGCCTCATAGTAGCCCAAGCGCTTTCGGCCATTTTGTTGGTCATGTTCAGGTTGTGTTAGGTTATTTGGTACCGAGAGCTTTATTTATATTCATTAACAAACCCTCGAATAATCCTCTTCCTAGTCATTCTAAATGACTCCAGTAATAAATGGCTGATATTTACTTGAATTGTTAGTGATACATAGCAATACTAGGAACTATTTAGCTTCGTTGATTTATGTTTGCAAATCATATATATCTTATATATATATATAAATAAACCAGAATTGGCATTAAATAACCCACAATGGTTATATGCCAAAGTATAAAAAAGGAAAACCTAGGTCGAGGTTGACCCGAGGGCCTCCTTTTTGATAGCTACTGAACCAAGGTGTAGAGGAGGGCTTCACTCCTTTCCCTTGTTTCCTCCACTTTACCCTTGATCCGTACCTTATAATGCTGAGTGTTCAGCCAGGATGCATCAAGTATCATTTTTGAGTCTTTGGCATGACTCGACCTGGGATTGAACCCAGGTTTCCCGGGCCATTGCCGAACACTCTAACCATCATGCCAAAGCCATAAAGCCAAACCAAAAGTGATGTTTGGAGAATGTGATGCAGTCCTTGTCTTTACTTTCAGATCAACTCTGATCTTGAGGGGTACTACCTGTTAAGGTCTTATTTAGGGGTCAAATACGACTGTTCAGTCATTTAGTAAACATTATCATTATTACTCATTTGAAGCCATACAACTGTGTGCAAATTAGTTATTGAAATACTAATTTTAATTGCCCAGTCGGCTGGGGCTGTAGAATATACCGACTGCTTCTCTGCAGAGGGGTAAGACACCCCCCAACGAGTGTCCTGGATATGACACTAAACAATTTGATGGTGAAGTTCCAGCAATGCAGGAACTTTGGGGAATGTAGAGTACCCCTTCATTGCCATCGCTCCCATGTCCACTCTGGCCCGGAGTGGTAACACCTGATAAGGGTCCTATCTATGGGTTAAATAGAACTAAACCGTGCTTCTTTCACTAAAGTGATTTTTGCATTTAAACTGCGTATTTATGCTAAACTGAATTGTTTAAAATAGAACTGTTTTGACATTGGAACTGTGTACTAGTGCTGAACTGAATTGCTCGAAATAGAACTGTTTTGACGTCTAAACTGTGTACTTATGCTGAACTGAATTATCTGAAATAAAACTGTTTGACATTTAACTCTGTGTATTGCCCAGTCAGCTGGGGTTGTAGAATACACTGACTGCACCTCGGCAGAGGGGTAAGACCCCCCTAACGAGTGTCCCGGATATGACACAGAAGTGGTGTAGGAGCTTTGGGGAATGCAGAGTACGTCTTCATTGCCATTGCTCCCAGGTCCACTCTGGCCTAGAGTGGTAGCACCTGATAGGGTCCTATCTATGGGTTAAATAGAACTAACAGCATACTTATGCTAAATTGATTTGTTTGAGTAAACTGAGTAGCTTGAAATAGAAATGTTTTTGACAATTAAATCGTACTTACATTTAAACTGCGTGCTTATGCTTAACTGAATTATTTGAAATAGAACTGTTTTTCGACATAAAAACTGTATTTACACTTAACTGAATTGTTACATATAACTGCTTGATTAGTTTGAAATAGAAATGTTTTCGATAATTAAACTGTGTACTTATGCTAAACTGAATTGTTTGAAATAGAACAGATTATTTACATAAAAATTGATTTGGTGTTAAATAACCTAGAAAGGTTGATATACCATATAAACCAACCAACCAACCAACTAATTTTAAATCGCAATAATTGGTACTATTTAACCATGTGTAAATAAAGGATTAATATTGGATTGAATTATTAGTGTTAGCAATTTTGAAACTATTTAATTTTGAGCAAACGAATGGTTAACATTAAATAGAATTATTCGATCAGATAGGAATACTTGAAACAATTTAACTGTGTCTAAACAAATGATTTATCTTGAATGGGATTATTTATGTTTGACAGGAATACTTGAAACCATTTAACAGTATGCAAACAAATACGCCCTATCAACTTATTTTAAAATAATATTACCCGAAAGTATCTTGATTTTGAAGATTATATGCCTCTAATTATGAAGTAATACGTTTACTTTTTTTCATAAGTTCAAGATTGGTCATTATTTAGATTCAAGAGAATTCTCGGCTTCGTGTTGCCAGAATGATACTGCAGAAATTTCGTGACAAGAGATATGAGTCTTTTCTACATCCACCGTATTCTCTTGCTCTCTCACCCACTGACTACCATTTTTTTCAAACATCTAGACACTTTTTTACGCCCAAAAATATTCCGTCCAAAAGGAAAAGTAGAAATTGTATTTCTTGGCATCGAAAGACTTTTATTGCAGAGGCATTTGTTGGCGACTTTAGTCGAAGAGTGATCTGAAGGCTCCCTTTTCAATACCTACTCAGAGATCATATTTTGACTGATAAAAACTCTTCATTATTTCAGAATTAAATGTTTATTCTAAAATAGGACATTATCTTGCACACATCCTTATATATATATATATATATATATATAATGAAATTTGTTAAAAAAAATGAATAAATATAAGCCACTCCGAATAAATATAAAACTCATTGCAACAAATGATCTAAGACAACCCCCGAAGATGATTAACGCTTGGGCTAATATAGGGTTCTTTCTTAAACAACTTGATCCAGAAGTAAGAAAACAAGTAAGATGACTTGAACGTCTTCACTTGAAGATTTTAGAAAATAAAAAATCTGCATTATTCAAACAAACCAGTTTATATATATATATATATATATATATAATATATATATATATATATATATATATATTTGTGTGTGTGTGTGTGTGTGTGTGTGTGTGTGTGTGTGATCGAAAGCCGATAGTTTACCATAGGCTCAGACAAATATAAACAGATTTGAATGACAAACGAGAGATGGAAACGCAAATTACCTGCTGATTGGAACAAGAAGGATTTGTCAATTTTACGAGCCAAAAATTCTTCTGCTTCATCAACCATTTTTATTTCTTTTCTTTCGAGGCATCTAAATCTGCTTTTGTCTGCAATGGCGTCCATTATCCAGAAGGCCTTCCCTTTTGCTCGAAGTTGATATGCTTGTCGGTTTTATTGTCAAGAGGTTTGTTAATATCTAGTGATACAATGTATCCAAACGTACCGTAACTAATTCACTGATATATATATATATATATATATATATACAACACACCCACACACACACACACACACACACACACATATATATATATATATATATATAACTGAAGTGCTTCTCACTTCATTTTAGTGCTAAGAGAAAATAAAAAATAAATAAATAGTAAGGAAATCAGGTAATAAAGATGGATTCGAGCAAAGTACTTTAAGGAAGTGTATCCTTTGAAGATATATGTCTGCAATCTCCACTTATAAAAATCAGCTATTTACTACACAGGAGAATATATATATATATATATATATATATATATATATATATATATATATATATATATATATATATGTGTGTGTGTATATAATCGGAAGAAAACTTTGCTGAGCTGTTTTTGGCGTCCCAGCATGCTGGAAGCCCTCACATCAATAAACACAAATATATTCTATCTCTATTCTGATCTACTCGGGAGAAAATGCTGTAAAGATCTGAAAAGGTGATATATCTGACAGGGGATGATCGGGAAAAAAGGTATGGATGATGTAGAACCTAATTCAAAGCCAAAATCAATGTCGTCTTTCGTTGTCATGCAAGAATAGCGCATTTTTTACGATTGATGGCTTTCTTACAACAAAGACCCCTGTAATGCATCCACTCTTCAGCAATGTCAGAATAGACTGTTTCATGACTTTTGAAAAGATGACATCCCATCAAACCCCGAGGTGTGTGTGTGTGGGGGTGAAGTCCCTGTGGCACAATTTCTAACCAGCTTGACTGCGACATCATTTTAAACCTTTCAATCTCCTAACTCAAGTTCGAGCTGCTTTTTCTTACAACTCATTAGTTTTGACTTTTAGCTGTATTCTTAATGTAAGATAGATAGACTGATTGACTGAGATATACATACCTGCGTACATAGGGGCGTTCATAGTGTAATGGATATTGTCGTTGGAAATGAACACGGTGAAGCTAGTTCAAACCTTGAATAAGGCTGTTTGCATTTCAGATATCGCTAATACACCTGGAAAAGTTACGAATTCAATTATTCTCCCTCCACCTAGAGTTAAATAGACTTGGCTCTGTAACCTTCGTATGACAACCGGAAAAGAAAAACTCAAACTTGTTAAACACCACTTAAAAATTGACCTTGTGTCGTATCCTGTCCGTGTAGAGGGTAGGTAAATATATACATACATTTGAACAGGCTTCTAGACTTAAAGATGCTGACAGATTAGGTAAGACAAGACTACATACATATGAACAAACTAGTGTAGTTTGATTTTATGGTGCATCAACAATTATAGGTTATTTAATGCCAAATACATTTTTATACATATAAACAGTCTTATTTCAAACAATTCTGTTTAGTATAAGTATAGTTGTTTACACACAGTTAAATGTAAAAAACAGTTCTATTTCAAACAATTCAATTTAGCATAAGTACACACTTTCAGTGTAAAAAAAAAGCTTCATTTCAAACTATTCAGATTAGCATAAGTACACCGTTTAGTTCTATTTGTCCCGTAGATTGGACCCTATCAGGGCCTAATGGGAGTGACTGCAATGAAGGGGTACTCTGCATTCCCCAAAGCTCCAGCATTACTGGAACCTCATCATCAGATTGTTTAGAGTCATATCAGGACACTCGTTGGGGTGGGGTTTTTACAATTCGGCAGAGAAGCAATCGGTGTATTCTACAGGCCCATCCGACGAGATAATGCACAGTTAAATGTAAAAACAATTTTATTTCAAACAATTCAGTTTAGCATACGTATGCAGTTTAAATGTCAAAACAATCCTATTTCAAGCAATTCAGTTTAGCGTAAGTACACATTTTAGTTCTGTTTGACCCATAGATCGGACCCTATCAAATGCTGCCACGCCGAGCCAGAAGGGATACTCTGCATTCCTCAAAGCTCCAGCATTACAAGAACCTCACCATCAGATTGTTTGGTGTCATATCTAGGACACACGTTGGGGGAGGTTTTTATTTCTCTGCAAATATACAGCCGGTGTATTCTGCTGCCTCAGCGGACTGAGCCAAGTCTCTCTGTGGATGACTATATATATATATATATATATATATATATATATATATATATATATATATATATTCAACACAAATAAAAAACCTCTTCAGTTATTGAGTTTAACATATCTATTTTTAGTTGGATCTTACAGTCCTGAGTTTCGAATGATGTTAAAAATAAATAAATGGCCACTGGGACAATTTATAATGACCAGTTTTGATATTACCATTGCTTCATTTTTCAAGCCATGTTTTTATATGAAAGCTAAAAGAATAAAAAAAGAAAATTTTAAAATAAAAAAAATGAACACAAGTACATTAATTATTCATTTTAACTTTTGGTTGGTTGGTTGGTTGGTTGGTTTTTGGCATCTCAACCTTTATAGGATATTCAATGCAAAACCATATATAAATATATATATACGTATGCGTGTGTGCGTGTGTATGTGTGTGTGTGTGTGTGTGTGTATTCATTGTAAGCAAATTGTTTGTAAGCAACTCAATTTCTAAATGAGTTGTTACAGCTTATTTGTTTGCACACAGTGAAATCGTTTTAAGTATTGCTAGCTAACACTAATATTTCTTTTTTATATTAATCGTCTGTTTGCACAGAGTTAAATTGTTTCAAGAATTGCTAGCTAACACTAATAATTCTATTTGATATTAGCCATTTGTTTGAACACCGTTTAATGGTCACTCGTGTTCCTATTTGATAATAATGATTCTATTCAATATCGATTATATTAATCGTCTGTTTGCACACTGTTAAATTGTTTTAAGTATTACTATCTAAACATAATTCTGATATTAATCATTGTTTGCACATAGTTAAATAGTTTCAAGGATTTCTATAAAACACTAATAATTCTATTAAATACTAATGTGGATCCTATTTAATCATTGCTATTTGTCATGAGTATTTCTATTCAGCAAACATCCTTCTGTAATATAAATAATTTGTCCACAGTTGTATGGTTTAAATAACCAATAATAATGATAATAATTCTCAGTAAATGATTGAACAGTTCTATTTGATCCATAGATAGGACCCTAACAGGTACTACAACTCCCGTCAGAGTACGATTGGGAGTAATGGAAATTTACTAAGCTTTTTGCTTAGGTGTGGCTCAAGGCCATATGAAAGAGGCACCCAATGAGACTCGAACTCACTCGTGTAGGTTTGCTAGTCGAGCTTGCAAACCATTACACCACCAGAGGCGCCTACGATTGGGAGTAATGGCAATAAAGAGATACTCCACACTCCCAAAGCTCCAGGAGTAGAGCCTCACCATCAGATACAGTTTTGTGTCATATCTAGGATACTCGTTTGGGTGGGGAGTGTCTTACCCTGCTGCAGAAGTTTAGCCGGTGTATTCTGCGGCTCCAGCTTACAAGGCCATTCTTTTGATTTGTTTAATGGCAGATCAATCTTCGTGGCTTATCTACTGCCAATGCTCTTTTCGTAAAAAAAAACCCAGGGAGGTTTTCTGACGTGTATTTGTCCAAAAGTGAATGTAATAGCATGTCACAGTCGAGCACATTTGTCACTTCTCTGTGGTGTATATTCGAGGAAAGGCTAACGTCAAAAGTATTGAGAGAAAATAAAGCAAAGCGTCTTTCGGTATTTTTTGCTGATATTGAATATATTTTTATTATAGTTTGGATATGCTGACATTAACAAAATAATTTAGTTATAGAAATAGTTATAATTCCGTGATGTAAACGTTTAAACATTGTAGCTGTGTCGGTACTACTATATAGATGCACCACCTGAAATTCTAAGGTGACGCATTTTGGAAAAGATAGATGAGAACTACACAAGGATGCTCCGTAAATTTTCAACAAATCCTGGAAGCAACTCCTTACAAAAGAAAACTTTTACCTTTCTTTCAAAGGCACCTCGAATAGTGTAATGGTTAGCAATCTAGACTTGCAAACTTTCACGAGTGAGTTCGAGTCTCATTAGGTGCCCCATTCATGAGGCCTGGTGCCACATCTAAGAATTGAAGCTCACAGGCACTACGTCTCTTACATTACCAACTGTTACTAAGTGGTCACCCATCTACATAGTGAACACACTCGTTGTTGCTTAACTTCATGAATCGGTTGCTTTCGGCGTGACCTGACCGCAAGTCGTATCAAAGAAAGTAGTTTCTTAATATCTAAATTCTTTTTTGCATTAACCACAGAATATTCTATCTTCATTGCCCTAATTATTAAACAGGATATAAATAAGCTTGTATTTACGTAATATTATCGGAACGCATTTCCAGATAAATATATTCTACTCTTGTTCCCTCAGGGAAATAACAAGTCATAATTATTTGTCTTATATACGTCTGAACGAAATAAACATCAATACACGTTGACATATATTCGTCCCTTGTGCATCTTTATGACGGAACTGATAGATACAATTTGTACGGAAAGGTTGGTAAAGTGCATAAATTTTGAATATTCTATTGCAAAGGAGAGAAGAACATTCATTGATAATTATGGAATCGAAAGATGTCTGAGAATATGTTTGGTTTAGTTTATTTAACGACATATCAACACCTTTATAGGTTATTTAATGATAAAATTTCGAACATTTGTGAATGTTTGATTATAATTATAACTTCGTAATCGTGAAAACCGAAACCCCACAAAATCCAGCACCACAAAAATAATGTTAAAACAAAAAGACGAAATAAATGCAGTATTGATGAAAAAAAGATGACTGAAAAGAAGACAACGTTACCATCCTTCAGGAGTTAAGACAGGAGAAAATATTTAAGTAGAAACGGAAATTAACAAATATACCAACACGCAACATCTCTGAACTAAACGAACTAATTCTTGCTGTAACGAAACTAGTCTGTGATAAGATCAGTGTTCTCCCAAAGAACCCGAACAGAAATACAGAACCTGGATGGTAAATTCTTCTTGAATGACTGGTAAGGAAATTGTCCCAACAAGCAAAGATGGTAAGGAAGGAAAAATACGTGAGGATGTATTGGAAGGAAATGACCTAAAAAAAAACAGTAAATAAGTCTGACAATGCAACTTGAAAAGATAAATCTAAAGATATGGACGATGGTGGGGAGTCTTAAAAGATATCTAGACAAAATCAAGCAGTACAAACAAAACATGACGTTCCAAAATGACAAAAGAATTTTCTACAATCGAGTTAGTGGAGAATGTACGGAGACAATCAAACAACTGAAAGCAAAATGATTTTGAAGTAAATTGTGAGAACAAAAAGAATATAACAGAAAGCCAGAAGGGACAAATAATAGGAAAAAAAGAATTTTAAAAAATCGAAGGACCTGAAACGGGCATAAACCTGGAATCGCTAAAAGCAACATTCAAAAAAGTACTGAATTTGAAAACGCCAGGGCGTATAATAGGATATATGTATTCTGGTTTTAAAAAATTCACGTTCATCCATGACAAACTGACTCATGAACTGAGTAGATACCTAAAAGCAGCTGGTATACCTTAATGAGGAAGTCAGACCTGACCGATAAAATGAAGCGCAGTTTCTTCCAAGCAGCGGTCGTGTCGATACTGCTATATGGATGCACAACATGGACGCTAACTAAACGTATGGAGGAAAATCTGCGAGCAATATTGAACAAGTCATGGAGGCAACACCCCATAAAGCAGCAGCTTTACGGCCCCTTACCACCCATCACGAAAACTATCAAAATTAGACGAACCAGACTCGCAGGACACTGCTGGAGAAGTTGGGACGAGCTCATAAGAGGTGTACTCCTGTGGACTCCTTCCCATGGCTGTGCGAAAGCAGGGCAACCATCTCGAACCTACACACAGCAGCTCTGTGCCAATACGGGATGTAGCCCTGAAGACTAACTGGAAGCAATGGACGATAGGGAGGGTTGGTGAGAGAGGGTCAGGGATATCCGTGCTGATAGTGCGACATGATGATGATGATGATGATGATGCCTTAATGAATGAAAAGTAACCTTAGCTAGGAGACCCCCCCAAAAAGGAACCATTCCAGCTACTATTGAACGATAACGTGTCAACCTATAATGTGAAAACTCCAAACTGCACAAATTGGGACAATCTATTACTTGCTTATATGACACGAACTTTATCTGGGAGTGTAACATAGCTATACATGAATATGTGAAATGTACATTGGGTGTACATAATGTCCATATCTGATAGCATATATATATATATATATATATATAACATAGGAATCCTGAAACACGAAAAACACTTACGACTTCTTAGTTCAGTTTTATCACCTTTGAGTTAAAAGGTTTTTCGACATAAGGAGAGAGATACCATCTTTCTATACTGACTTTTCCGTCTGCCCACCCCCAACACGTGCGGCGCCCGTAGCGCACAAATTCGTCTGGCCTCGCCCTGGTCTCAATCTCAACTAACTGACGTTTCTCAAATCTCAGCCCACGCTTCCGGTGCGTGACGTCACTCATATCCCTGGTCATATACTCTATCTGGGATTTTTATTGTGACATCTCTGAATGACACGTTCGCCCCGCGCGCACGTGAACACCTGCGGTCAAGTTGCACCTAACTAACCCATGCGCTAAACGAAAGGTTCTCAGCCTAACTAAACCGAAAGGCAAGATATATAAAACGAAATCCATCGGCCATTATATTACAGAAGAACGAAAATGATACTATGGAAAAACAAATGGATTAAGAGACTTACCGTAGATTGATTGGCACATTCTCAAGCAGAACAAAGCAAGACGGAAAAATATAGCCATGTCATTGATTAGTTACAAACACGTCTATGCCATGGTCCCCAAAACTTGGATGATAGTCTGAAAATGTAAAAAGTATCCGACAAAGTCATAAGATTCATCTCAGAAGCCATAAAAATTGGAAAGTGGAATTGACAGCAGAAGAAAAAATTTTGGAGAGGTGAAAATCCAGAGAGGTATCCTGCAGGGAGAGATATTTCGCCATTTCTCTTTGTAAAATCAATGGTTGTTATTACAAATAGAAATAGCGAAGTGCCTCTCCCTGCAAGATACCTCTGTGGATTTTCACTACTCAAATGCAATAGGCCAACAAATTTAGAAAATCACAAAAAAAGAATAATCACTTTATGTACACGGACGGCTTCAAGCTGTTTGCTAAAAAAAAAATGAACAAGAACTGGGGAATATGATACCAACAAGAAGTGTTATACAGCGGTATAACGAAAAGGTGCCCGTGGTGTAATGGTTATCGTCGTAGGAAATGGACACGGCGACACAAGTTCAAATGCTGGACGAGTCTGATTGCATTTCACATAGCACTAATACACTTGGGAAAGGTATGAATCTAATTATTCTTTCTCCAGCTAGTGGTAAATAGTAGGGCAGACTAGGTTCTTCAGCCTTGGTGAGACAATGAGTCGAGGAGAAGGAAAACTCTGAATTCAAACCTGTTAAACTCTGCTTAAAAATTGACGTTGTGTCATATCCTGCCCGATCGGAGGCGTTGGTAAATATATATAACGAAAAGGCCTGACACTTTTTCTTCATAAAGATATATCACTCTTTTTATTTCTCGAAAGGGTCGAAATTGGCCGTGTTAGATAGAGACAGAGACGAAAAGGCGAAGGACCCGGACACAGACTAACGGAGGACTGCTTAATTGACCTTTTCTTAACCATGTTGAGTCTAAATTCAGGGCCCCACTAAGCACTTTCTCTACCTCTCGGCCGGGATCCCATTGTCCTCCATGCCCCACTGGTGGCGCCCAACGTGGCTTTTTCCCTGACTTGGTTTTGACTCCATCTGCCAGACTGTGACTGCTCATGACTTACCGTGTACATATAATATCATAACGCCCTCAGATTCCTTCCGGTTCGTGATTCACATGATCTGCCTACACCCACGTATCGCTTATTTTCTGGTAATTTCTTTGTTTACAAAGCTGGAATATCCTGTCCCAGGAATCCCTGATTGATAGCTCTGTAAATGGTTAATATGCAACATAAGAATATACAGCTAGGATATAGGAATGTAATTTGCCATTGAAAAATGTGCCAAGCTCATAAAAAAGTAGAAAAATAGAAATAACGGGAGGAATAGAACTGCTGAATCAAGAAGGAATCGGAACGCTTGGAGAAAAAGAGAATTGAAAATACTGAAAGCAAACACCATCAGATATGGGGGGGGGCGAAAGTAAAAGCAAAAAAGTTCCTTAGAAGAACGAGGTAACTTCTGGAAACCAAGCTTTGCTGCAGAAATCTCATTGCAAAGGTTAAATACCTGAGTAGTCTCCCCTGTACGATAGTAAGAACAATTTATAGAATGGGCAAGTGAGAAACTCAGAAAAATGGACCAGAGAACAAGAAGGTTGCTGCTATTGATGATGATGATGATGATGATTGTGATGTTGAACTTGTCTTTATATCCGAGAAATGAAATAGAAATAGTTTCAAAAAACAAGAAGGAAGAGGACTCACCCACGTTGAAGATTACGTGGATGCATCAATACCTGAAGTCTAGGATTATATTAAAATATACAAAGAAATATTAATTACAGCAGCTAGTAACAACCCTGACAACATAAGGATAAACAGAGTGATAAGGTCGGCGACTGTAGTCGAGGGTGACCCAAAGGCTCCCTTTTCAATAGCTACTATACTGAGGTGTTGGGGCGAGCGCTACTCCTTTCTCTGGATTGCCCCACTTTACCCTTGATACGTACCTCATAATGCCGATTATTAAGCAAAGAAGTAACAAGTACCATTTTTTTAAGTCTTTGGTATGACCCGATCTGGAATTGAACCCCATTCGCCCGGGCCATTGGCAAACACTCTACCCACTAGGCCAATGAGCCAGTTAAAGGGATAATAAAAGCTAAAAACCAGAAATCGGAAGAAAAATAACTGTATAGGTATTTCAAGCGACAAACTAATGAACTCTCACACTAGAAAACCTGGATATTACTACAAAAAGAGAAATCTTATGAGAGAAACGGAAAAGCAATACGAAATAACGCCATAAGGACCAATTATATCGAAGCGAGAATAGATAATGCGCAATAGAAGAGCTAGTGCAGGTTATGTGTTGACAAAAACGAAATGATTAATCAACTGATAAGCGAATGAATGTAACGTCATGGCCAAGGGATTTCGGTTCATGCCTTTGAGTTTACTTAGGCTGAGAACCTTTCGGCTCAGCACGTGGATTAGTTAGGTGCAACCCTTGATGTAGGTGGTAACGCACGTGCGGGGCGGACGTGCCATTCAGAGATGTCACAATAGCCCGAGATGACGGAACGGGGTGACAAAGTGCGGGTGACGTCACGCACTGGAAGCGCGCGGAGGTTTGTGGGAGATTTGAGGAAAGTTAGAGGGTTGGAAACTAGACGCCGAACGAGGAGGTTCGACTTTTTGGACTCGCTGAGGCGAGACGAATTTGCGCGCCGTGGGTGCCGCACGAGATAGGGGCCAGATGAAGAAGCCAGCATAAAAAGATTGTGTCTTTCTCCTTATGTTGAAACCTTTAACTCAAAAGTAATAAAAAGGTTTCGTACCTGAACAAAGAAGTCGTTACGTGTTTTCGAATTTGGAGATTCCTGTGTTCTACGTTATGTATATATGTGATGAACGTCCCATGTACGTTTCGCAAATAGCTGTATTTACCTATAGTACATGAAGTCAGCTGGTTTAAAAAGAGTATAAGTCAATGCACAACTAGGTGAGGAGGCTGATCCACTGGGAATTGTGCAAGAAATTCAATAATTTAATAATCTTTGAAGGAAAATGTAAATTTTTTTTATATTTAAGCAAAATTTGATAATTATTTTTTTTTAGATAAAGATTTAATAAATTCTATTTTAATTTTTCGACAAATATAGTACATAGTTTCTGCGCGGAAAAAGATGTAATTTAACTGTTAAAAGTTATCAGATAGATAAAAGATAAATACTGATATTGATAAAATAAAGTTTGTCTGCAAATTCAGACGATTCAGTTGAAGGTTTTCAAGATGAAAAAAAAAGTTAAAATCCAGAAATCCAATCCAAGAAATTTTATTTAATACAAAAAATATAAAAATATATTTGCTTAAAAGTTCTTAAGTGATATCTTAAAGATAAACAATTAACAGTTTTACAATAATGAAAAAAAGTCAAAATTGAAATGTTTATACAATTTCTTTTAGATAAAAAAAAACAATTTTATAAAAGTTTTTCCCCTTTTGTTTATGTTTGCTTATATGCAATCAGTTAGAAAAAACTCGATAATATAGTTTTAAATAATTTTTGAACAACCGATTCTACAAATGTAACGGGAATTATACAATTGTCTTGTTCATTTCGACAGTGAAAAGAGGATTAATCTCAAACAATAATCTTTAATAAAAGTTGTTAGTGATTATCATTTTAAAATGAAACTTGGTTTCTACGAATTTTAGAAACACAAGACAAATAAATACAAAAAAGATATGTTTTTTACTGACGTATTAAAAGGAGTTACTCATCTCGAACTTGCTGGTTCAAATTACAATAAACTTTTCTTAATACATAAATGATTATGTATAAAAGTTATGATAAAAGTTATGATCATAACTTTATGAATATTTGAATTTTGATTTTTCGATTTATGAAAAACCGGGGAAAGAACTGAACGTCTTCGCTGTGCGAATTCAAAGTTCCTTCTAATATTTTTTCGTTTGTCAAAATATTCAATCGAACTCATTAAGCAGACGATAATTTGAAATGCTACAGTTTTTTTTTTAAATTTGAAACGCTGGAGATTGGAATTTTCAAACCGAACACACAGACACGGCATTTCATTCCTTTTATTACAGCGACTCAAGCGTACATTTCTCTTTACAAAATATTCAAAATAAAAACGCTTGCCACAAAAATAAACAAATAAAACAAATAATTGTCTTGGAATTAATTACAATATCATTAGAAGAAAAAATATTTCTTATAAAAGTTATACGCACAAACCAGAATCTGTCATTGAAAATGAGACGCATAAAATTCTCGGGGATTTTGAAATACAAATGGATCATCTAATCCCGGTCACAAGATCAGACCAAGTGATATATATTTACAAAAACTAAAGAGAAATTGCCATTTAATGGATTTTGCCCTCCCAGGGTCCCACAGAGTGAAAAAAAAAAACGAAAAGAAAAACAAGTATTTAGACCTTACCAGAAAACTTTAAAATTTGTAAAGGTTGGGTGATACCAGGGGTAATTGTGGCACGTGGAACAGTCCCCAAAGTCTTGTAATGAGGACTGGGAGGATTGGAAATCTGAGGAAGAATCAAGGCCATCCAAACTACAGCATTGTTGAGATTGTCTAGAATGCTGAGAAGTGTCCAAGGGACCTAACGAGACTTGCTGTCACTTAAAATCCATTGAAAGACCATCAATTAATGCTTGTGAAAAACTCGCAAGGGGTAGTGATATTTCCAAAGTGTGTAAATAGCATGGAATATTTGATTGTAGAAAATGGTATAAACATCAACCAAAACCAATAAAAGAAGCTAACAAAGTAACTATTCTCTAAGATCTTCTATCCGAACTGAGAAAAAAATCAATAGACCAGATAGAGTGCTTTAGGACTAAAAAATGCCTTCTTATTGATATATTAGTGCCAACCGATAACAACAAATCAGTCAAAAAAATATTATAAGTAAGCACAAAGACCTGGAATAAGAAATCGAACAAATGTGACTGCTTAGAATTACTAACGTGCCAGTAGTAGTGGGAGCACTGGATATTATCAAAACAGGGAGAGATAAACACATCAGTCCCTCCCTATATAAAATATAAAAAACTGCAATTTGCGGATCTGCTCATCTCCTTGGGAGAATACTATCAGTGTGACTGAAAATTATCACCTAAAAGAGATATTAAAAACATGAATACATAAGATACATGTAATCACACTCTTCCCTCATCCTAGGTCTTGGTTAAAGAACCGATGAAGGATTATAAGAAACTGAAATTAAAACTGAAAATCAAATACTATAACTACTACTAATAAAAATAATAATACCATCCTTAATACAATATACGAAGATCATTAAATAAGTTTCCAGACTTTTTTCGTATGGGAACTTTTATTGATAGTAAGCACATGAAACTCTAATCCCCTTCGAGATAATCTCCTCCGGCTGCAATCCACTTGTTGTGCCGTTCCAACAACTTCAGGAAGGCCCCATGGAAGTCCTCTTGTGTGAGCGTATCAATGTTCTTCGTCACAGCCTCTTTCATCTCCTCAGTTATCTCATAACGACAGCCTCTGAGCTTACGGAATAACCAAATGTCACATGGAGCAAGATCTGGACTATAGGGAGAGTAAGGAACAGTCTTGATGCTCATCTTGGTCAAATAGTCTGTGACAAGGATGGAATTGTGGTCTGGTATATTGTCCTGTTGGAAATGCCACTGAACCAATTTGAAGAGTGCTGGCCTCTTCCCAAGGAATCTCTTCCTGAACTCCCTTAAAACCTCAACATAGTAACCCTAACTCTTTGGCCAATCAACTCTGGTGTATTGACTTCCTTACTCCTCCCACACCTCTCATCATCCCTCACAGACTCCCTGCCTTCCTTGAATCTCTAATGCCACTCAAAAACCGGTGCTCGATTTATGCAAGATGGTCGAAAAGTAGTCTGAAGCATTCCATACGTTTCTGTGGCATCATTTTTTCCAAGTTTAAAACAGAATTTTATTGCATATCGTTCTTCTAAAGTGTCCTCACATCCAGATTGCATTTTTGAAATTCACCATCTGTGGCAATCAGGTTTTAGTAGGATGTTTTCCAATTGCTGCTGTAGCTGTTCATTTGAACCTGGAATCATAAAAATTGGTCCGTTATCTCATAAGATGTATAGCCATAACATATTGAGTTTTCAAGAGTCTAAAACAATTTTAAATGCCTGTACAAAAAAGTCTGGAAACTTATTGAAGGCACCACGTAATAGTAGCAGTTTCAACATCCTCTTGATTGACTTGGTCACTGTTACTGAAGTCTTTGAAAAGATTATGCTTACCATCATGAAGACCAGGCTTGTGAAGTCCCAGCAAAACTGTGCGAGACACATCTCTAAGTTGGGAAATCATCACCTGCCCCAAATCATACTGTCCGGCAAACTCTCCGCTAGCCATCACAATAGATGGAGAACGAAAGAAGCGATACGAGGATTGCTTGAAAAAAAGTATTTTGGCGCCTGACACATCGACCACGGTCTAACCTAGCTAAAAACTGACGTCCGGTGTCTCATTACCAACAATGTTGGTTCCTCATTTGAAAACACCCGCAAAGTCACTCTCTGGCGCAAAAGGCACGAGGAGAAGGATAACAAAAATTGATCCCTGAAAAGACTCTCAGCTGCAGCCGCTACGACCGAGCCTACCTATTTATCATCGACCTAGAGAATGATACGCATAAAATTCTCAGGTCTTTTGAAATTTAAACAGATTATCCCATCATGTCCAGAAGTCTAAACCCAGAGTTAACTAACAAGAAAAAAGGATCTTGCCGTCAAGGGGACGTTAAAATGAAAAAGAAAGAAGATGAAAAAACAAACAAAAACAAATGCTTGAAACTTTTCGGAGAACTAAAAAATTGCAGTGGAACATGTGGGTGACGGTGAGGCCAGTTGTAATTGCTGAACTTAGAAAAGTCCTCAAAGGATGGAAAAAAGACTGGAAATAAGAGGAAGAACCTAGACCATCCAAACCACAGCATTGCTCAGATTGGTTAGATTATTCAGAAATGAAATGGAAGGCAGACTTGCTGTTATTTAGACTCAAATGAAAGGCCACTAGCAAACGCTATGCGAAAAACTCGCAAGAAACGAAACAACAACAATCCACATCATCAAAACATATCGATACCATTCGACAGTAGATGCTCTCTGGCCAACTGAGAATGAAGGCTGCTTAGTAATTGTCCGAAATCTCTGATATTGTAACCCAAGTACATAAACTTTCGATCATCGTTCATACACGATGTCAACTGCATTCGGTGAACCCTCTCATTCATGATATTTATTGATTTCATAAAGCATCTCATAAATCATTTGTGCGGTCGTACCCACATGCTCGACAATAACCAGTGCAAGTTAAAAGTATTTGGGTTACAACATTGGAAAATCCGAACAATTTTTACACAGCCTTTATCTTAAGCTTTGACATCTTTGCTCGCGAACAAGTAAAAGGCTCATCACAAACTCAGCTTCAAATCTTTATCATCTTTTACAAAATATGCTGGTGTTGTATACTCACATGCATATACATCTAGATATACATATGCATATACACATGCAGAATAATTCACAACGACACAATGATAAAGGACGAGCGAAGACTTCTTTAGAAAAATATGTACCTCTCACTTTATTGTAAGGGTTCGAAAAGGGTTACTCAGGGTTTTACTGTGAGAGGGAGTTGGAGACCGAACAGACTGCAATATATTGACCCCCACTCTTATGGCCGTCAGCGTTGTGTCTTTCTCGTTCTCCAGGGCTGCTCAACCGGAGGCACAGGGGCCCACCTCTCCGCTGGATAATGGCTTTCTTTACTGCATCTTATCACCAACTGGTCTCCAAAACTCCATCTGGGGTCCCGAGGGCCCTTCAGCCGGGTGTGGCTTTCCCCACCACATCTTGTCTCCGACGTCTCTGATCCCCAACTGTCTGACTTTCTGTCTTGACTGAGTTATATAATAGTTCAACGCCCACTCAATCGCCCACTCAATCTTTGGAATGGCATGTTTGATCGTCATCAAGCGGAAATAACTGTCATGCAATTCACAGGTCACTCTCTCCCGGTGCATCAGTCTATGAGTGTATTATGGGATTTTTTACCTTGTCCCATTTCGTCAGCCAAGCCCACCTACGCGATTTCCTTCGATTACTGGCCATTGGAATGTGTCACTTCCTTCCGATGCATCACTTTGGAATGGCATGTTTGCCCGGGCCGAAGGTCAATATATAACACTGGGAAGAAAATTTGATTTCTAAATGCATACAAACGCGTGCGCGCACACACACACACACACACACACACACAATATATATATATATATATATATATATATATATATGAAAATCTGAAAAATAGAAGATAATGCATATATATGTGGAGTCCGTTTTAATCAGTGTTTAGAAAATCAGAATATATACATAAATATCTTTATCTTAAAAAATTCAAATATCAATTCATATTGCGTATAACTGATGTAAATATGTACATATCTTTGTTGTTGTTGTTGTTGTTGTTATCTTATTTACTTTTTTATTTACGTAAATACTGATATTTGTAAAACATTATTTAATCATAAACAAAAAAAGGAAGAAAATCAAAACCTATTGATAACTAACTCCTGTATTCAATACATAAATCCAGTTTCGACTTCTGATTCTTTGTATAAACAAGTACGAGTTATTCTTTTTAAATACGTTCTATGTATACATTAGCATCTCATCAATTATTCTTCACATGGAACATGAATGCTTAATCTAAACCAAATGAAAATCAGAACGCATTTGTTAATTTCTTTAAGAATCAAGAATTCGTATTTCATGAGTTTTTCCGTCCAAAATCAAACGCGTCTCTTCTTTTTTTATCCGATAATTATTTAAAAGAAAAACTGACATCCTGATATGAAATAAAGGAACTCACAATTATACCAGTTACAAGTTGATCTCCTCTGTCATCAAACAATGTTCGAGTTTTCTTAAAGGTCAAACTTTAAATATACTACATCGCTAAAGTGACTTCAACCCATTAACCTCCTCTGGCACTGGTGTAATACACGCATTTACCGAATTCCTCTGCCGTAGGCAGGATTTCACACAGGGTCAATTTTTTAGGCTGAGTGTAATGCATTGAATTCCAAATTTTACATCTAAAATGAATTCTTCACAGAAGCCAAATAATCCTGCCTGATCTACTATTTACACATAGCTAAGAGGTTGTGACGAAAGAGGGATCCATGTCTTTCCCAAGAAGCTGTTGAATTGCCCCCCCCCACAGATTGTATTTGAATGTGGGGTCAATTTCCCTGAATCTTTCTTTCCATTTGTCCCTATCTTGTGTCCACTCAGAGCTGCTGTTCGTAAGTTCTTGTTGACGGGCCAACATACAAGTTTTCCTTGCTTCAAGGGTTGGGTTGGTTTCTTTTTTTAATGGCATATCAACCTTTTGGGGTTATTTAATTATTTGTTATTTATATGGTCATTATCTGTATTTGATAATAGTCATTCGTTTCAAGTAACTAATGATACTTTTGCAACCATCGTCACCGATCACTTTGTTCGATTATCGCCTTGTTCTCTTAGCCGAGGCTGTGACATAAGCCGAATGCAGAGGCGTAACACCTAAACCATCTGGTAGTTAGGCTTCAGTCAAGGAGATTTGATGATAGTGGAGTACCCCTTCATTGCCATTACTATCAGGTCCATTCTGACTTAGAGTGTTACTACCTATTAGGGTCCCATCTGTGGATTAAATAAAACTGTTCAATCATTTACTAAGGATTATTGACAGTCATTTCAAACCAAAGTATGCCATGATATAGATAAATGCAAATTGTATTTGGTGAAAATACTTTCTAAATAAAATTACTAATGTTAAATAACAATACTTAAAATCCTTTAACTGTGTGCAAACGAATGTGTCCTGGCTCGTTTTAAAATCTTACTTGCAAACTATTCACTTACAAATCAAATATATTCACACACACACAAACAATATTTGGTATCAAATAACCCACTAGAGTTGATGTCATAAAATACAACCAAATCATGCGTCAGTGTTGCAGTGCTTGAATCCTGATGGTCAAAATGTCATCAATAGCAGATTATGCTTTAGTATCTATTAGGGTCCTATCTATGGGTCAAATAGAATTATTTAATAATTTTCTATATTTGAAACCATTTAACTGTGTGCAAACAAATAAGCTCTTGCTTGTTTATAAATAATGTTATCTATAAGCTATTTATTTCATGTAGAAGTCACTTCTCTAACGTGCAGAATAAACAACAAGAACAACACTTCCCGGTTCAACAGCCCCAGCTGGCAGACAAAAAGTAAAATGAGCGGTAACCCAATACCGAACTAGTAACATTAAGCGAGCCAGTGTATACACAGACACTAATATAGCCATTCACTGAACCAGCAACCAATCACCGTCCAGAGAATGGACTTTGCCACTTGAGAGCAATAGAATACCCCAATGTCCATATAATCTCGCCACGAGTCGAAGCATTGCTCTTTTACGCAAACGAGTATTTATTCATTGCTAACGAGCATTACGAACGAATTCCAACATTTTATTCGTTTATTTTATGGCAAATCCATATTATATATATATATAATATGGATTTTCCATTAAATGACCCACAAGTGTTGATATACCGTAAACTACAACCAAACAAAACCACCAGCCCCACCAGCTGGGACTGTAGAATACACTGTAGAAGAGTAAGATCCCTCAACGATTGTCCTAGATATGACACTAAACAATCTGCTGGTTAGACTCCAGTTATGCTGGAGCTATGGGGAATTCAAGGGAGCACTTCATTACCATCACTCCCATGTCCACTCTGAGTGGTAATACCTGATAGGCTCCTATCTATGGGTCAAATAGGATTGTTTGACATTTAAACTGAATGCAAACAAATGGCTGATGCTAAATTGATTTGTTTGAAATAGAACTGTTTGATCATTTAACTGTGGGTAAAGAAATGTCCGATGTTTAATTAAATAGTTAGTGGTATATTATAATACATGAAATCCTTTAACTGTGTGCAAACAAATAAGTAATGTTGAATAGAATTGTAAATGCTAAATAGCAAAACTTGAAACTCTTCAACTGGGTGGCCAAATTGAATTATTGGTATAACAGGAGAATATTCCGAAACATTTTACTGTGTGCAAATGAATGAATAATGTTAAATATAATTATTAGTTGAATAACAATACTTATAACCAGTTCACTGTCTTCAAACTAATCATTAATGCTGAATGGAATTGTTCCAGTAAGCAATAATTGAAACCATTCGACCATGTAGAAACTATAGCAATACTAAGTGTGCAAATATATCAGTTCTCAGGGATTTAAAAATGAAATTATCGACAAAGTAATTTCTAACATATCATGTATATCTATTTAAATGTGGGCAGACAAATGAGTGATGTTATATTGTTACATAGCAATACTTGAAACCATTTAACTGTGTGCCAAAAAAGTGAGCTTAAGCTCGTTTAAATATGTTATCAACAAATGTGTTTACAGATCAAATATATTTGATGTATATGTATAAAGAGTATTTGGCATTAAATAACCTACAATGGTTGATATGCCATAAAACCCAAACAAACCAAATCATATAAATCTAATATATATGTACAAAGAGGATTTGGCATTAAATAACCTATAATGGTTGATATGCCATAAAACGAAACCAAACCAAATCATATATATTTAAGATATATGTATAAAGAGGATTTGGCATTTAAATAACCTATGATGGTTGATATGTCATAAAACCAAACCAAACCAAATCATATATATTTAATATATATGTATAAAGAGGATTTGGCATTAAATAACCAACAATGGTTGATATGCCATAAAACCCAACCAAACCAAATCATATGTATTTAATATATATGTGTGTACATGTTTTGGCATTAAATAACTAACAATTGTTGATATGCCATAAAACCAAACCAAACTAAAAAATTATCATCTCAACATACAGATGTTGGTGTCTTCTGCGGATGTCTGCATCCGTAAATTCTTATTTGGTCAAAAATTTGATTACAAATCTTTGGTTTTATTTCATATTCATATTTATGTAACTCCAGAAAATAAAGATATCAAGTCAACATGCCATAAGAATTTGTTTTGGTTATAAAAGTCTAAATTCTTTCCTCTTGAGAGGCTCCAATTCTGAGGCTCTGTAGGGTGTAAAGTTCCGATTTCATTGCCATTACTCCCAGTTCGACTCATGCTCTGAAATATATCACTTTTTAGGGTCTTGTTTCTGAATTAAATAGATCTGTTTGAGATATTGTCTAGAATGATTCAGAACTATATAAACGCATTGATTTGTAACATATTGTAATTAGGTAAGAAGTGTTTAACTTTTTAAGGTGATTATCGAGTAAATAAATTGATTTATTCGTATTAGATGGCTTTTCAGTCGGGACTTCTGGCATTCGTGTCGGATGCCTAATCAATTCAATGATAGATTCGATACTGAATAGCCCCCGGTTCCGACCGGGCCACCTTTGGGTAGGCGAAGAAACATTGACAATCATAAGTCTAGAACTTCGGGTCTGGTTCAAGCTATTGCCCCGACTGAGCCTATGACCAGCATTGTCCAGTAGGACAAGAATTTCACCTCCTACCTAACCTCCATCTTCCCCAAATCCCCACTATAAAAAAGACCTCGTGTCTAACCCAGTCTAGTGGGAAGCAGAGGGAGATATGTTTACTAGTATTAAAGGGGAAAAGTTAATTGATGAAATATAATATTTGGCACATTATTGAAGTTCTTGGAAATCATATCACTATAAGAAAATTATTTTTAAATCAAAAATCGTTACTTTAATCGTTAGCAAACGAAAATTATTAAAAGAAATTATGTTTTTTTTAACTCCTCATGAAGTAGTTATTCCTAATGTATATAATCTTTCCCTGTAACTGTAATATTTGACTCTTTTGATTAGTTTTGTCAATCTATTGTGTATGTCCTTCTACTTTAACATGACAGTACAATTTCCTACGTCTCGACATTAGCGCTCAGGCCTGATTACAGTACAATTTCCGACGTCTCGACATTAGAGCTCAGGCCTGATGGCAGTACAATTTCCGATGTCTTGACATTAGAGTTCAGGCCTGATTACAGTACAAATGCCGACGTCTCGACATTAGAGCTCAGGCCTGATTACAGTACGATTTCCGACGTCTTGATATTAGAGCTCAGGCCAGATTACAGTATAATTTCCGACGTATTGACATTAGAGCGTAGGCCTGATTACAGTACAATTTCCGACGTCTTGACATTAAAGCTCAGGCCTGATTACAGTACAATTTCCGACGTCTTGACATTAGAGCTCAGGCCTGATTACAGTACAATTTCCTACGTCTTGACATTAGAGCTCAGGCCTGATTACAGTACAATTTCCTACGTCTGGACATTAGAGCTCAGGCCTGATTACAGTACAATTTCCGACGTCTAGACATTAGAGCTCAGGCCTGATTACAGTACAATTTCCGACGTCTTGACATTAGAGCTCAGGCCTGATTACAGTACAATTTCCTACGTCTGGACATTAGAGCTCAGGCCTGATTACAGTACAATTTCCGACGTCTAGACATTAGAGCTCAGGCCTGATTACAGTACAATTTCCTACGTCTCGACATTAGAGCACAGGCTTGATGGCAGTACAATTTCCGACGTCTTGACATTAGAGTTCAGGCCTGATTACAGTACAATTTCCTACGTCTCGACATTAGAGCACATGCCTGATGGCAGTACAAATGCCGACGTCTCGACATTAGAGCTCAGGCCTGATTACAGTACAATTTCCGACGTCTTGACATTAGAGCTCAGGCCTGATGACAGTACAATTTCCTACGTCTCAACATAAGAGCTCAGGCCTGATTACAGTACAATTTCCGACGTCTCGACATTAGAGCTCAGGCCTGATTACAGTACAATTTCCGACGTCTCGACATGAGAGCTCAGGCCTGATTACAGTACAATTTCCGACGTCTTGACATTAGAGGTCAGGCCTGATTACAGTACAATTTCCTACGTCTGGACATTAGAGCTCAGGCCTGATTACAGTACGATTTCCGACGTCTTGATATTAGAGCTCAGGCCTGATTACAGTACAATTTCCGACGTCTCGACACGAGAGCTCAGGCCAGATTACAGTATAATTTCCGACGTATTGATATTAGAGATTAGGCCTGATTACAGTACAATTTCCGACGTCTCGACATTAGAGCTCAGGCCTGATTACAGTACAATTTCCGACGTGTCGACACGAGAGCTCAGGCCAGATTACAGTATAATTTCCGACGTATTGATATTAGAGATTAGGCCTGATTACAGTACAATTTCCGACGTCTCGACATGAGAGCTCAGGCCTGATTACAGTATTATATAATGGGGTCTGATAAGGGTTTTATATATTTTTAAAACAGCATTTGCCTCTCTTCAAATAACATTTTTAATAATCTAGCCAATCATTCAATTTGCTAATTGCTTGCGAATAAGAATGAATTTGGCATTAGATAACCTAACAAGGGTTGACATGCCATAAAAGAAAATAATTATGATTTATTTTTACTTTCTTTATAAGAATACTGACTTTAGTATTAAATAAACTAACAAGGTTTGACATGCCGTAAAACTAAATAATCCTGATTTATTTGAAATTTCTACATGAAAAACTGACTTCGGCATTAAATAATCCAACAAGGATTGACATGCCATAAAACTAAACAATTAACAATAATTTCGATTAATAACTTCGGAGGAAATTAAAAACTCGAATTAGTTTCCGTATAACAGACGCATAACTTTAAGAAGGGACATTATTGCAAATCGATACAAATAAACAAACCACCTTTTATTTATTTTTAAATTCATTCAATAGATGAAGACAATCAATCAATATTTACTTTGACTTGTATGTTTCTTCATTTTTTTAATTTCCTGTATGCATTGGTCTTTATATAGATTTACACCATTTTTTTTACCCTTCTTGTCAAATCCACTTTCAGCCCTTATAGTGTGGCGTAAAATAATCCGACTGTATTCTCTGCTGAGAAGTAAGAACCCCACCGAAACCCACCAAAATAAAGAGTCTGTCCTGATTTTGACTCTAAAGTGGATCATATTATGGAGATCCAGTTCTGGAGCTCTGAGTTATGGGGAGTGACCACTTCGTTGCCATTACTCTTGGTCCATTCTGACTAATCGCTGTATAGATGGTTGTATTTTATGGCATATCAACCCTTGTAAGTTATTTAATGCCCTATACATATGGATATTTAACATAGGATTTGTAAACGCATAGTTTGTAGATAACACTTTTAAATGAGCCAGAGCTCATATGTTTACACACAGTTAAATGTTTAAAGAGATCTATTTGACACATTGATGAGATCCTAACAAGTACAAAACTCCGGATCAGAGTGGACCTGGGAGTAATGGTATGAAGAGGTAATCCACATTCCCCAAAGATCCAAGACTGGAGCCTCGACATTAGATAATTTAGGGTCATATCGAGGACACATTGGAGGTGGGGGGAGTCTTTGAAAATTCTCTTTTATTATTATTATTATTATTATTATTTCTCTCCTTCCGTGTTCTCTACACCAGCTTTAACTGGTAATATTTCACTGAACTCTGGGTGACAGCATGTCTTCTCGGTTCTCCAGTACTCTTCTGAGTATTCTAGCCGATGTTATTAAAATTATTATTATTATTAAATGGAGATTGTTTCTTGAAACCATTTAACTATGAGCAAATTATTAGTATTAGATTGAAATACTTGAAACCATATCTCTATGCGTAAACAAATGATTATTATTATTAAATAGGATAAGTTAGCCGAAACTATGTGTAAATTATGTATATCATTTAAGAATACTTGAAATTATATAACTCTGTGCAAACAAATAAAGATTATTATTAAGTAACGGTAGTTTCTTGAAACCATATGATCGTGAACAAATTATTGGTATAAGATAGAAATACTTGAAACCATATCACTGAGTAAATAAACAATTGCTATAACTAAATTGGGATAGTTAATTGAAACCATAAAATTGTCTATATATTATTAGTATTTAATCGGAATACTTGAAATCATATAACTATGTGAAAAACGCTTGTTTAAAATTTCTGGATTGAATAACTCTTAAGGAATTGATATGCCGTTAAAAAAATAAACCAAACCAGCCTGCACAAATCAATTAAATTTTGACATTAAATAACCCATTAGGAGTTGATATGCCGTTTATCAAATAAACCTAACCAAAGCTAGTGAACTGTATTTTAGCTATGAATAACACATTAGGAGTTAATACGCCGTTTAACAAAAAACAAAACAAACCAAATCAAACCAAGTCCTCTTTAGAGAAATTATTGGCTACTGTCGATGACCTTCCATTGTGAGGTTTGTATTCAACAATGGTTCCATCTCTAAAATATTTTCCTACTCTTAGCACCGGGGGACGGCCTCGGGGGACGGCCCCGGTACGTAGTTGCTTGACTGCAGCTTTTTAGTTAGCCAATTCTATCTCTAGTCGCTGTATCACGTTCACTTTCAGACCAATACCCTATGAAAAGGCATAAACCCCCTAATTCTTCCAACTAAGGATTAAATACTGCTGTTCTACGAGGATGGCTTTGGCATTAAATAACCCACGAAGGTTGATATGCAATTAAACAAACAAACCAAATCAAACTACTCTTTTCTGACCCTTTTGTTGTTATCGGCTGCAGCGTATATTCTTTTTTGACCATTGTTCTTTCTTTCTATTTACAATCCAAATTTATTCAACATCTGAAAACACAGATTTATGGCAGTCGTGCAGTAAGAATTACTCGATCTCCTGTCGTAAAAAATCACAGTTCGATTAACAGTTTCAAAGTAAATCGAAGACAAACATTATTTTCAATACAACTAGCATATAATTGAAATTACAAATACGATCGTTAATCAATAATTACAAATGAACCACCTTTTTATTGGTCAAATGAATCAATGGCTACTCTTCGATTCTACTTCATATCCTTTGTTACAAAAATTCTGAAAATACAGACACCATGCCGATGGACCTTATAATACACTGACAGTATCGCCTGCAGAAGGGTAACCAGGAAGGTGTCCAGGGTATGACACTAAATTGAATCTGATGGTGAGGCTCCAGTTCTGGAGATCTGGGGGAGTGTGGAGTATTTCTACATAGCATTTACACTCAGAATAGTAGTACCTGTTAGATTTTAATCTATGGGTAAAAGAGATCTGTTTCAAAATCATTGGTATTAGATAGGAATACTTGATACCGTATAACTGTACATTATTTGTATTAAGAATAGTTTTTTTTAAGCTAAAATTGTTTGCTAATGAGTATAATTATTATTAAACCATATAACTGTTTGTAAACAAATAATTATTATTAATTAAAAATACTGACTTGAAGCCATACAATTATTAGTATCAGAAGAATACTTGAAAACATACAGTCTTGTGAAAATTATTTGTATTAGATAGAAATACTTGATATCATAAAATTGTGCAAAAAAATCTCGGAAGAAACACCTAAATATAAATGTACAATGGACACAATACCCCAAATTTTGGCATTCAATAACCCCGGATGGTTTCATAACAGTTACTTCTTTTCCGTGACATAGTTGACCTGGGAGTAATGATAGTGAAGGGTTACTGTAGCATCATTACCGGTGGCAGGTTATTTTCATACTCAGGATGCATTTGTTATTTAATGCCCCCACCTTTGTTTTAAATTATTGTATGTGGTATTACTGGAATTTTCAACCGACGTTTGACCATTTGACCACCGGTACACCTCTGCATATATATATATATATATATATATATATATATATATATATATATATATATATATATATAATTCTCATATACACATTATATACATAGATATATGAAATTCTCATTATATATATATATATATATATATATATATATATATATATATATATATATATATACACGTGTGCGCATACACACACACAGACCAATGATAAATATACATAATTAAAGAGAAAAAGAGACAAAGAAAGAAAGAAAAAAAAAGAGAAAAAGAAAGAAAGAAAGAAAGAAAGAACGAGAGAGAGAATGAGAGAAAGAATTTGGTGGGGTCTACGCCGTACTGAAGACTTTTTATCATCAAAATTCTCGATATTACGTAGATAATTATGAAATGCTAATTTGGATCATTCAATCCTTCCTAAATAGAAGCATCAGTGTCATTATGGACAACTGTTAACAATAAAATACATATTAAAATCTTTCAATCCTTCCTAAATAGAAATATCACTATTATTATTATTACTTCAGGTAATCTATTAATTGAACTGGAACCTCACTAACAAATGGGGTTTAGTGTCACAACCAGAGCACCCTTTATTTACTTTTTGAGGGGAATCTTACCCCCTGCAGGGGATACAGTCAGCATATTCCAAGCCCTACCGATCAAATGTGTTAAGTATTATTGGTTTAAATTAGACTCTATTAAGAATTCACCTTTCGATCCGAGGTTGGGCAGTGCGAGATACTATGTTGCCTATTAGTAATTAGAATATATATATTTCTCCTGATTAAAATTTTAAAACGCAGTGCAAGACTGTGATTGAAAGAATTATACGAGGAAACCTAATGAAGATGGATTTTTCCCGCCAACACACTGATACAAAATGTCCATTTTCTATTTCGCGGTTGATTAATTGTAAGGGCACATGTAGATGACGAAATGCGTACAAAGAAAATCAGTAATAAAAAAAACGATAAATAAAAGTTAATTAAAACTGGTCGACATCAAATAACATTACAAACTCCAATTAACGTCACCGTTTTTATATCTATATCAATAATTAAGAGGGTGTTTGTTGGTCGGTTCTCCACTGATGGCCAATCAATTAGACGTTATTAATTGGTTTTATATGTTTTTACCGAACCTTTTCGCCTTGAGCAAGATGTGATACAAGGTCAATGTTTTAGCGGTGTAAAGCTGGTTTTAATCTCAGTTTTCCTTCTCCCAGATTATTTGCCTAACCAACATTAAAACACCAAATATGCCGCACTATTTACATATAGCAGGGAGGAAAAGAGATAGATTTATCCTCGTCTCCAGATTCATCTGACGGAGACATTGTTGGATATACAGCAGTTGTTTTGTTTTTTTTTTAAATATGCATGCATATTTCACACACATTCATTTATATAGTTGGTTTGTAGTTTTGTATGGCATATCAACACTTGTAGGTTATTTAATGCCAAATCACACACACACACACACACATATATATACTTATATATATATATATATATATGTATATATAAAATATTTATGGTTTGTGAACAAATAGTTTGTTGGTAACATTATTTTGTTTGCACACCGTTAAATGGTTTCAAGTATTGCTCTGTATAACTAATAGTTTTATTTTCACACAGTTAAATGGTTCCAAAACTTGCTACGTAATAGTAATAATAAATTGTCAGTAATTTGTTTGTACTCAGTTAAATTGTTTCAAGTTAAGAAAATGATTAAATATATCTTTTTGATGGTTCATAGAGAATCATAGCAATGAACGGGCACTCCATATTCCCTAAATCTCCAGAAGTGGATCCTCACCATTAGATGCAGTTTAGTTTCATATACAAGACACTCGTTGGGAATGGGGGTGTCTCACCCTCTGAGGAGGCGCAGTCAGCGTATTTTACAGCCTCAGGCGATCCTGCTTATAATTTTTTAAAAATACATAAAAGCCTAATCACCTGGATTTGTGTGATACGTATTTATCAAACCCTTCTTCTAAGTAAAGAATTTAGTCCTTTATTATTATTATTATTATTATTATTATTATTATTATTATTATTATTATTATTATTATTATATACCCTTTTAGAGTTTTTTTACATCAGCGTCAACTGATGGTTTTTCACTGGAGTTTGAGTGACAGCAAGTCGCCTCATGTCACCAGGACTCTTTTCAGTATTCTGACTGTCTTCAATAATGCTGTTGTTTGGATGGTCTCCACTCGCCCGCCAACTTCCAAGTCCTCCAGTCCCTTTAATAATCCTTTAGTTACTGTGCCAAATGCACCCATCACAATTGGTACAATCGTCACTTTCATGTTCAATAGTTTTTTGGGGTTTTTTTCAATTCCCTAGCAAGGTCGAGGTACTTATCCTTCTTTTCACATTCGTTCAGTTTTTTTTCTACGGTCAGCCGGGGCAGCAAAGTCGACAATTTTGAAAATTCTCTTTTTTTTTGTTGATAAGGTCTGGTCTTCTGGCCGAGATTAGGTGATCCGTCAGTACCTCAAAGTCCCATTGGGGTTTATGTGTGTCATTTTCTAGGACAGGTGCTGGGTTGTGCATATACCATTTGTTCGTATGGTCAAATCTAAATTTCTTGCACAATTCCAAGTGGATCACCTTGCCCACCCAGTCGTGTCTGGTCTTGTACTCTTTTTGTGCTAATTTGCTGCATTCGCTTATTATGTGATTGATCGTTTCGTCTCTGTCACCACATAGCCTACATATTTTTATCATTAACTTGTTTAAATGATACTTTCGGTGATCGTCAAGTTGAATATTATGTTTGGTCCAATTTATATAATTTTTAACAAACAACAAATAAATTAATAAATAAAGTTAAAAACACTGTAATTTATATTTAACAGTTATCTCCCTTGAGAAATTAGGACGATTGAATTAAACGTGGATGATGACCTCACGCTTTTTAAATAGAAAATTGGACGAGAATAAGAATATTTTAACGGCATTGAAAATTTAAATTTCGTTATGTGCTATTTTTGCTATGTTGTGTTACATAGAAAAAATTATATGATGATAATATAAATAAATAAAAATACATTAAAAAAAACGTATTTTAGAATCATTTTGATCAAAAGATTAAGAAAAAAGAAACCAAGTAATAAAGTTTGGTTATGTTCCTTTGCTTACAGGCATATCAACCTTCGTGGGTTATTTGATATCATAGCAATCCTTGTAAAACTGTCGAAAAAATATATTTCTACAGTAAAACTGTAGAATTAGTCCCAAAGTGAACGTAATAACTCGACTAGAATACGAACTCGATGACGCAGTCCAGTACATTAGCTACTACACTATAGGGACTAATCCCCCGCCTCAAGTTTTGGAAGGGTCCACCGGAGAGAAATGTGGGACAGAAAATTAATTTTGAAATTTTTTGCAGTTCATCAAAACAGAAGTGAAAAGGCAAGGGGAGTTCGTTCCATTCTTTAAAAAAAATGACAGCGCACACTGACATACTTTCAGTAGATAAGATAATGCTACCGAGGTATATGAACTGGTCGACTAATTTCAGAAGCTTGTTATCTAATATCAAGATGGCACAACTTTGATTAAAATACATTGTGGCCAACTATTGACAGATTATCGACCACATAAAATCGGATATCTCTGATTATATAAAAAGGAAATTCTTCTCAGCTTTAGCCGTTTCAGTACTATTGTGTAGTTGCACCACTTGAACTTTAATGAAACGCTTGGAGAAAATACTCCATGGCAATTAAACAAGAAAATCTTGAAGAAAATCTTGATGCAGCAACCTACAAAATTACTGTTGTACGGTCACTTACCTCCCATCTCACAAGACCATCCAATTAAGACGAGCAAGACATGCTGGGCAAGGACTCACTGATAAGTAACTTTCTTCAATGGATTCCTACCCATGAGCATACAAATTTTGGTCTACCAGCAAAAACCTTTTGTGTGGACACCTCGTGCTGTCTAGAGCAGTGCTTTTCAAACTATCGGATGTTGCGAACTAGCAGAATTTTTTTCACTGACCGGCACCCTATTTATGCCACATTATTTATTTATTTTTTATTAAGTTTCAAGTATTTCTATCTGTTGCATTGCTTCAGAGCATGTGAAAAGAATCATTGAAAACAATACAGCATTGTCCAGTTGACGCAGGAGGGGGATGTAGAATACACTGTCTGCATCTCTGCTGAGGGGTAAGGCCCCCAACAAGTATCCTGGATATAACACTAAACAATCTGATGGTGAGGTTCCAGAAAGGGTGGAATCTTGGGAAATGCGGAGTCAACCTTCATTGCCATTACTCCCAGGTCCACTCTGGCCCGAAGTGGTAGCATTTTACGGGTCAAATAGAACTAAACTGTGTTGGTTGAGATGGGACTGTTTTTGCTTTTAAACTGCGTACTTATGCTAAACTGAATTGTTTAAAATAGAACTGTTTTTAAATTTAAACTGCGTACTTATGCTAAACTGAATTGTTTGAAATGAAACTGTTTTTGTAAGCAAAACTTAAGTGTTTGAAATAGAATTGTTTCTGACATTGAAACAATACTTATACTAAACTGAATTGGTTGAAATAGAACTGTTTTGACAATTACCTGAGTGTAAACAAAACTATACTAATACCAAACTGAATTGTTTGAATCAGAACTGTTTGAGTAAACTGAATAGCTTGAGATATGAATGTTTTTGACAATAAAACTGTGTACTTATGCTAAACTGAATTGTTTGAAATTGAACTGTTTATTTGCATAAAAATAGATTAGGCATAAAACACAAACAAACAAACAATATAGAAAGATTGTATGTATTTTATTTTTATATTCCGTCATACATATGACGATAGTGTGAAACCGAAAACTCCTTTGGTACCGACAGTCGATAACTTGCGTACCGGCATCGGTACGTGTACCAACTATTTGAACAGCACTGGTCGAGAGAACTTACCAAGTTCGATGGCTGATAGGGACGAAAGGCAAAGGAGAGTCAAAAGAATCCATGCTATCGACATTCTTTAATAAGTATGAGTACTATACTGTCGTGTAGGAACAGAGTAAGAATTAGTTTGGCGTCCCAGTAAAATTATATCGATTTTAATTTGCTACACTCTCCTTTAAGATGAAAGATTATTACCTTGGAAAAGAATATTAGAAAAGAAAAGAAGAAATTATGAAAAGATAAAGAACTTGTAATGTTTAATCTTTGCTTTTATGATTGAATTACAACGGCAAAAGACGATCGTCTGTATTTAACTCAAGCGAAACATTCACAAAAAAAAAGCTGTATTAAAAATCATTTACATCAAATTGCTTTTCTAAAAGTGACTGATTATGTAATCAAATTCTATCTACCCATCTATGCGATTTTATATGTCCGTATTTTGGGAGAAATGGAAAATTTTATCAGCATTTAAGAGTCTGTGAGAGAAAATACATATACATTTATATGTATGTATATATATGTATATGTATATATATATATATATATATATATATATATACATTTATATATATATATATATATATATATATATATATATATATATATATATATATATATATATACTCTGTTCAGTATTCTGGCCGTCTTCAATAATGCTGTTGTTTGGACGGTCTCCACTCGCCCGCCAACTTCCAAGTCCTCCAGTCTCTTTAATAATCCTTTAGTTACTGTGCCAAAAGCACCCATCACAATTGGTACAATCGTCACTTTCATGTTCAATAGTTTTTTTTTCAATTTTTCGTTCCATTCTACAAGAGTCGAAGTTAGGCTTCCTGATGATCCGAAAAGGTGAAACTTTAGTAGAAGATTTTCGACTCGTTATTTAGGTTAATTTTATATATACATATATATATATATATATATATATATACATATATATATATATATATATATATATATATATACATATATATATATATATATATGTTTATTACTTCTCGAATCAAGTGGGTTTGAACTCGAGTCAAGCTATTACACTTACTTTCTGACAAAAAAAAAACTTCGTACCTGTCTATTCTCGCAGCTATGGGTTGGTTAGTACCACTGCTGTCCTTCTCCAAACATAGTTTTGGCATTCAATAACTCATGGAGGTTGATAACAAAGAAATCGAATCCTCAAAATTTAAGCACCTCCGATTTTTTTCTTCAGGATTCAAAATCGACTAGACTCATGAGAATCCTATTGTAGTTAAATATTTTAAAGAAAATTCACATTTCTTTTTTTATTAATTTCTGTCTTGGTAAATACTGCTAAAGTTTCGACACCTTTTGAACACACATTGTATTTGGAAAAAAAATCAATGTTTCATGCATTGTTTATTTTTCTCTTGGTAAATACAGGTTCAGTCTCGACCCTTTTTTAACAAAACTTATATATATATATATATATGTGTGTGTGTGTGTGTCTTGGCAGTATAACACAGAAATGAAAACCACATACCACAACTAATAAATGAAAGTAAAGTTGGCGACCTTAGTCGAGGGTGACCCGAAGGATCCCTTTTCAACAGCTACCATACCGAGGTGTAGTGGAGGGCGATACTCCATTCGCTGGATTGCTCCACTTTACCCTTTCCTCATACTGTTGAGGGTTAAGCAAGGGGGCATCAAGAACCATTTTTTGAGTCTTTGGTATTACTCGACCTGGGATTGAACACCGATCTCGCTGACTATTGGCAAACACTCTACTGCTTAGGCCAACGATCATCATCTATTCTGTTATGTTTGGTTTATAACTTTTCGGTATTTTAATTTATTTTGCTCCTTTCAAATTTTCCATATCAGCATTTACTGTTGGTCTTTCACTGGGGTTTGAGTGGCAGCACGTCTCTTCAGGCCTCCAGGACTCTTCTCAGTATTTTAGTCGATCTTCATAATGTTGTGTTCTGGATAGCCTCGATTCTTCAATTTATTTCTAATTTCTCTGGTCTTTTTGTAAGCGTTCCAAGAGCACCAACCTTCTTTGTTGATTATCACTCGCTTTAATCTCCTGGCCGAGATTAGGTGATCCGTTTGTATCTCGTAATCCCAAAGAACTTTGTGCATCTCATTTTCTCGGACGGATTCTAGTTTGTGCATTTTTTAAAAATTTTTTCGACTTTACATATTTTTTATAAAATGTTCTTATTTATATAATAAAACTTGGTCTGATGATTGCATCGGTGAGAAACTGATAGTCACAAAGCACCGTTGATTCTGTGTATAAGCCATCCGAACTTATGTCTATCACCATCAGTAAATCACACTGATACCACAGCCCCTTGACACTCTTTCTCCATTCGTCCATAACGTCAATCGCTCTTGGCAAGTCCTCAAGACCGCATCATGTGTCTGCACAGAGCTGATTTATGTAAATCGTTGCTGGTTGGCCAATATAACTATGTTGATTTGAAGTTGTCCATTGGAGAACAACGCTTACGACCTCGTCCTTCACAAGACGTGCCCTGCATGTCTTTTTTCTCTTACTTTTTGTGAGACCATTGGCAAGTGGCCGTTCAGCTACTGTTTTGTCCGGTGCTGCTTCCAAGATTTGTTAAAAAAAAAACCGTAGCATCCTTGTAATCAACCATCTTTCATTTTTCTCAGGCGTTTCATTACAGTCAATGCAGGTGTTTGCATTCTGATGTATCGTATTATTCAAAGTCATATATAAGTTTCTAAGGAATCTTTAAGTAAGACAACAAATTCGAAAAATTACTTTATTATTTAAAACGTATTCGCTTTTCTTTCACCAGACCCAGATTTGTGTGTATAGCGTGGACGCTGTTGATGATTGTTCCATCAATTTCATTGGTCAATGGATATCACGTGCATTGACACCAAATCGTCTGCTACTGTTGTCTTGTGGCCTTTATTACAGTTTCAATGGACTCTCTTCACGTTGGACGGACATTAAAACGGGACATAAAACGGACATAACTTGAGGATATGATAAAAAATTGACAGCATGAAATTGCTGGCGTGCCAGAAAAGTAAATGATGGCTAAACCAACACTGACTCGGTAATTGTTTTATGAAGGCTACAAATCTGCCGTTTTTAAACGTTTATTGAAATTATGATTGATTGCAATGATATAATTATTGTTCTTAAAAAAAGTATGTTTCCATGTCGACACTAGCGTTTCAGTCAGCATTTTCTCTTTGATAGAGCGACTAAGGATGTATTTAAGTATAATCCTTTTAATTGCCACCAAATCAAGGCTATACTAAGAAAAAGCATGGCAGCTATGCAACAGGGGTTGGTGACTACAGGCGACCATGAAAGCGAAAGAATTAAAGTTAATTTTTTATTAGACGAATTAGGTTAGAAAAAAGTCTTTACTTGCTTTTCGTCTTTTTATTGAACAATCTCCTCGATACTTAACTTTCTTTTTTATTTTTGTTATTTACTAATTCAAGCACGTAGAGCTTTGGTCGCTTACGACACCTGTTGTTTCCTTTTGGTCACTCATCCGAATACTGAACAGGTTCATCGTTGCTAAATTTCTTGTCATTTTCTAAGTTTTGCTTAATTTGGTTCGCAGAGGATTGCATTAATTGATGTTATACAGTGTATTAAATGGATTCGGCGACCTGAGATCAAATCCCGGACGAGAGTGTTTGATTTTCTTCTCGCACTATTGTCTTTGGAAAAGGCATGAACCCTTTCCTTATCATCCTGCTATGGGTAAATAGTTCGGCAAAATGGGCTTTTTTAGCTTTAGTTAACGACCAGTCTAGAAAAAAGACAATCTTAAATTTTTAAAAAAGTTTTGCTCGGCTTAAAAATTTGACGTTTTGTTGCATGGTGGAGTGATTTGGTAAATACATACACACTGATTATTGAATATATTCATTGATGCTTAACTTCTGTCTTGTTCTTTACTAAATTTGGCTTTGTCTAGCACACGAGCCTCAGATGTCTTATTGTATCGGCGGTTATAAAATGTGATTATCAGCTTGACTAAGGGAAAGGTTCATAGATGTTTAACTTCGTTGATCAGGAAGTGGTGAAGGTGGTCGTCATGGTGATCGTCATGGTAATGAAGATGATGATAGGATATCATGGCATTTGTTGAAATTGTTTTTGATTGACACTGTTTCAATTTACCGACAAAAACATATGTTGCATTAATTCTTAAGACACAGCAACAAAAAATTGAAATAAAGCCAATTCAATTTTGGGATCTAAAAATATATCGTCAAATCTATAGTTTATTTTGTTCATCATTTAATATTTTTCTTCTATTCCTGGGGCAGGCAAATTTCTATCCACTTACTCTGATTGAAAAGGCTATAAAATTTATGTTCGGAATAATTTTTTTAAAATATTCAAAACTCTTGAGTATTTTTAGGTGATTCATATCAATAAATATTGTTTTGCCCCATGTGTAAAGATAATGGATACAGCCTCAGGTGTCCGCTGGTTTAGAACAATGGTTTCATCAAAATGATTCGGCAGGGAATATATTAGCGTTATCTCCCAGACGACTTCGTCCGTTTCGATACAATCGATTATTGTATAAGAGAGAACGTTCGAAGTTTGAAATTCAAAATACTTACACATGGGCAGATGGATAAATAATCAAATAATTTTCGTATCTTTCTTTGTTTAATGGTATATCAACCTTCACGGCTTATGTGCTGCCTTCAATAAGTTTCTAGACTTTTTTTGGTACAGGCATTTAAAATTGTCGTTGACTCTTGAAAATTTACTATGTTATTGCTATACATCTTATGAGATGACTGACCAATTTTTATGATTTCCGGTTCAAACAGCTACAGCAGTAATTGGAATACACTCTACTAAAGCCTGATTGTCACAGCTGGTGAATTTCAAAAAATGCAATCTGGACGTGAGGACACTTTAGAAGAACGATATGCAATACAATTATGTTTTAAACTTGGAAAAATGCCACAGAAACGTATGGAATGCTTCAGACTGGTTTTATACCATCTTGCATGAATCGAGCACCAGTCTTTGAGTGGCATAAGAGATTCAAGGATGGCAGGGAGTCTGTGAGGGATAATGAGAGGTGTGGGAGGAGTAAGGAGTTAATACACCAGAGTTGATTGGCCAAAGGGTTAGGGTTAGGGGTTCTATGTAGAGGTTTTAAGGGAGTACAGGAAGAGATTCCTTGGGAAGAGGCCAGCACTCTTCAAATCAGGTCAGAGGCATTTCCATCAGGACAATGCACCAGTCCACAACTCCATCCTTGTCACAGACTATTTGACTAAGATGGGCATCAAGACAGTTCGTCACCCTCCCTATAGTACAGACCTTGCTCCCTGTGACTTTTGCTTATTCCCTAAGCTCAAGGAAAGCCTTAGAGGCTGTCGTTATGAGATAACTGAGGAGATGAAAGAGGCTGTGACGAATGTCATTGACACGCTCATACAAGAGGACTTCCATGGGGCCATGCAGAAGTTGTTGTAACGATACAACAAGTGCATTGCAGCCGGAGGAGATTACTTCGAAGGGGACTAGAGTTTCATGTGTGTACTATCAATAAAAGTTCCCATAGGAAAAAATCTGGAAAATTATTTAATGATCCTCGTATCTAATACCAAAGCCATCATTCTAGAAGAACAGTAAAAGTAAAGTAAAGTTAGCGACCATAGTCGAGGGTGACCCGAAGGCTCCCTTTTCGATAGCTACTACACCAAGGTGTAGGGGAGGGCGCTACTCCATTCCCAGGATTGCTCCACTTTACCATTGAACCGTACCTTATAATGCTGAGTGTTAAGCAAGGTGGTATCAAGTTCCATTTTTAAAGTCTTTGGTATGACTCGACCTGGGATTGAACCCAGGTCTCCCGGGCCATTGGCGAACACTCTAACCGCTGGGCCAATGTCCCGAGTTCATGCTTTTCTCAAGGGGAATTATATGAAAGTGTACGTAATAGCGAGACTAGAGTTAGAACTCACTTAATACAATGTCGAGGTCTAGAACGTTAGCCACGGGGACTCGGAATAAGCCAAGAAGGATATATATCATCATTATCCTGTCGTGCCGTTAACACAGATATCCCTGACCCTCTCTCACCACTTCTCCCTATCATTCATCGCTTCTGGCAGGTCTTCAGGGCTACATCCCGTATCCTCACAGAGCTCCTGTATGTATGTTCGAGCTGGTCGTCCTGTTTTTGCTTGGCCATATGTGGGGGTCCATTGGAGTACATCACTGATGAGTTCGTCTCTGCTTCTTCAGCAGTGTCCTGCGTGTCTGGTTTGTCTAACTTGTATAGTTTTCGTGATGGGAGGCAGGTGGCCGTATAATTGGTGCCTTGTGAGGTGTTGCCGCCAGGACTTGTTCAATATTGCTCGCAGCATTCTTCTGTAATTATGTCTAGCTTCTTTCTTACAATAATTAATTAATCCAATCTCTCTGCAACAGAGGTGAAGTTCTTCATGATGAAGTTGCTAAAGTAGGGCCACGAAGTAAGCAAGCTTGAATTCAAGTCGCGCTATAACGTTCTCTTTCAGACAAATACCATTGGGAAAGGTAGAGACTCCTCTATCCTACGAATTATGGGTTAAAGACTATCACAACTGTTTTCTACAACGTTGGCTGTGGCATTAAATAACCCATGTATGTTAATATACCATTAAATCAAGAAACCAAACCAAAGTAACATGTGACACGAGCAGAATATGACACGATTACGTCAGCTGGTTTGAATTTAGAGTACTCATTGACCAGTTGTCTAAAGAGCCCAGCTATTTATCTATATCTACGGGAAGAACAGATTTTCCCCAGAAAAACGCCAGCGCCCTCATCATAGATTTGAAAATGGGTCTTGGATATCATTTTATACGACGATAATCATTACAACAATGGATGATGGAAATAATATTGAAGTATATGTATTTTCATAACTCAACTACTATCAATCTATCTATCGTATTCTATTCATATCTATCTATCTATCTATCTATCTATCTATCTATCTTATTCTATTCATATCTATCTATCTATCTATCTATCTATCTTATTCTATTCATATCAATCTATCTATCTATCTATCTTATTCTATTCATATCTATCTATCTATCTATCTATCTATCTATCTATCTATCTTATTCTATTCATATCTATCTATCTATCTATCTATCTATCTATCTATCTATCTATCTATCTTATTCTATTCATATCTATCTATCTATCTATCTATCTATCTTATTCTATTCATATCTATCTATCTATCTATCTATCTATCTTATTCTATTCATATCTATCTATCTATCTATCTTATTCTATTCATATCTATCTATCTATCTATCTATCTATCTTATTCTATTCATATCTATCTATCTATCTATCTATCTATCTATCTATCTTATTCTATTCATATCTATCTATCTATCTATCTATCTATCTTATTCTATTCATATCTATCTATCTATCTATCTATCTATCTATCTATCTATCTATCTATCTTATTCTATTCATATCTATCTATCTGTCTATCTTATTCTATTCATATCTATCTGTTTATCTATCTATCTTATTCTATTCATATCTATCTATCTGTCTATCTATCTATCCCTCATTTCTGTCAACATCTATGTGTCTGTATTGTGATTGAAGATAGCATCCATTCAGTCAAATCTTCAACAAATATTCGCAAATCTACAATCTATCAACAAGTCACACACATGTTTAATAGCACACACACACACACACACACACACACACACACACACACACACGTACGGACACTAACATATACATACATACATATATATATATATATATATATATATATATATATATGAAGAACTTATTCAAAGGATGGATTTCTTAATATATGGTTAATATGCCACATTAGATGTTTTGGTTTTTTTAACCATTTTCTGGTTGATGCTTTTATGTAAAGTTGCCACATCAAAAAACTATTTTCAAATGGATGAAACAACATCACATAATAACATTGCCCTGAAGATGGGTTTAAAACGAAACATTTAACGTGGCATATTATCCTTGTATAAATAGATACGTTTTTTTTTTTTCATATATATTTCATATTTATTTCTTAGATAGAGAGAGAGAGAGGGCGGGGAACTGTTCATTTTTCGCCGATGTGATCTTTATATGTCTGATGATTGAGTAGGTAAGAAACTAACAGTCACTAACCGTCTGTGTCTCTGTATCTATTCTGTCTTAATTAAATTTCACATGTACACCATCACCGATATTTGAGAATTCTTTATTTATAAATATAGCAAACGACGTTATATATATATATATATATATATAAAGTAAGTAAAGTTGGCGACCATAGTCGAGGGTGACCCGAAGGCCCCCTTTTCGATAGCTTACTAAACCAAGGTGTAGGGGAGGGCGCTACTCCTTTCCCTGGATTGCTCCACTTTACCCTTGATCCATACCTTATAATGCTGAGTGCTAAGCAAGGAGGCATCAAGTACCATTTTTTGAGTCTTTAGTATGACTCGACCTGGGATTGAACCCAGGTCTCCCGGGCCATTGGCGAACACTCTAACCGCTAGGCCAAGTGAAATAAACAATTCTCTTCACTAACTTTTTCTCAAAAATCAGGAAAGTACTCAAATACGGGAGACCGAGGTTTAATCCTACGTTGAGTCATATGAAAGACTCAAAAAATGGTACTTGATGCCTCCTTACTTAACACTCATTATTATAAGGAACGGATCAAGGGTAAAATGGAGCAATCCAGAGAAAGGAGTTGCGCCCAGCACTACACCCCAGTGTCGTAGCTATTATCAAGGCAGCCTTCGGGTCTCCCTCGACTACGGTCGGCCAATTTACTTAATAATTTGCTTATATATATATATATATATATATATATATATATATGTATATATATATATATATATATAGTCACTTTGTATTTCTAATCTTTTAATGACTTTAATTTCTCCTTCTGTCAAATTTGAATATCTATCATTATCATCATCATCAAGTTGTGTGGATAGCACGAAATCCCTTGACTCTCTTGCTATTAGTCCCTATCATCCAACCCCCAGGCCAGGTTCTCTAGACGGCATCCAGCGTCCGAATAGAGCAGGTGTAAGTCTTTGTTGGTCTGCCAACACTGGTGTGTCCATGTCTTGGAATACATTACAAAAGTTTGTCCTTTCTTCACTAGCAGTGGCAAGCCATTCTTGTTCGTCTTACATAGATGGTTTGGGTGATGGGTCGTAAGTGGCCGTACATTAGCTGTTTTTCGCAGTGTTGCTTCCAGAATTTGTTTAAATTCTTGATTGCCCGATTTTTTTTTCCATCATTTTCGGGACTGCATCCATACATCAATACCATAAAAATAGAATCAACGGCACGAGCTTTACTGTTAGTTTCTGGCCTATGCGATCTTCAAAGAAAAAACAACGTCAGATGAAACCTACATGTATTGTATTTTTATGTAAAAATATACGAGACTATCCTGATGTAAGTAGAGATATATTTATCCGAGATCCAATTCTGCACTATTACTAACCTGTATTTGTGCACTTTTCTAATTTAAAAAAAGAAAAAAAATTCCAACTATTTGTTTATTTCATTATATATATATATATATATGATTTTTATAAGTAATTCAATAACTCTGGTGGTAT
>OY757946.1:54080694-54100694 GCA_963585895.1 Sepioteuthis lessoniana
ACCGCTGCCTGGAAGAAACTGCGTTTCATTTTATCGGTTAGGTCTGATTTCCATATAATCGATAGCCTATTGATAGCTGTCCATGCTTTCGTTAACCTCGTTTCGATGTCCTTTTCGGTTGATTCGACGCTGCTTCCTAGGTACGTGAATTTGTCTACTAGTTTAAGTGGGGTTCCTTCTAGAGTGGAGATGTCCCCCGTTTGGTTATAGCACATATATTCCGTTTTGTGTGCATTAACATAGAGGCCTATGCTTGCTGCTGCTTGTTCCAAACTATGCAGAAGTGTTTCGGCTTGGTCAGGTGTATTTGCCAGTATCGCTATGTCATCGGCGTAGTCGGCATCGGTAATTGTTGTTGCTTCTTTTCTTCGTCAGTTCGAGGCCATTCTCTTTGATTTTGTCAATCGATGTTCTAAGTACGTAGTCTAGACAAATGATAAAGAGGTACGGGGCCAGCGTGTCCCCTTGTAGTAGTCCTGCTACAATGTCAAAGTATTCTGTGTCTCCATCTGGTGATCGTACTTTTACTTTAGTGTTTCTATAGAGAATCGTTATTGCCGCTACGGTTTCTTTAGGTATGCCGTACGCTAGTAGGATTTGTTCCATCTTTCCTCTGTGAATGGAGTCGAAAGCCTTGGTAAAGTCGACAAATATTAATGTCGCTTGTAGGTTCTTTGCCCGTACACCTTCAAGGATTCTGCGGATGGTTAATATTTGTGAGGTCGTGGATCTATTTCTTCGGAAGCCATTTTGGTTTTTTCTAAGTATGATGTCGATTTTGGGTTCTATTCTGTTTCGTAGTAGGGCATTGTAGATTTTGGCAGCTATGGATGTAAGTGTTATGCCTCGGTAGTTTTTGGCTAATCCGAGGTCCCCCTTTTTAGGGAAGGGGAGTATGCATCCCTTCATCCATCTATCTATCGGATTTTGATTGTATACTGCGTTGCAGTGTCGGAGCAGTATGTCGTCGAATTGTCTGGTCTTCCATACTTCCGGTGGAATTTCGTCCAGCCCTGCAGCTTTCCTATTTTTAATTTTTCTGAGAACCGAGTCGAGTTCTTCTTGTGTAAACGGTCCTAGTTTAATGTCTAATTGTTTGCTAATTATTCTGGTGATTGGTTCATGCGTTATTTTTGGTGGGTTTCCAAGTAAGTTTTCGAAGTGCTGTTTCCACAGTTTTATTCTTTCTTGTTGGTTTGCTGCTTTAAGTTTTGCTTTGGCTGTGTTCTTTCTTCTGCTCACTTCGTTTATTGTTTGCCAGGCTATTCTAGATTGTCTATCTTCCACCGAGTCTCTAATCTTATCTATCTGATTTTGAATGTATTCTGTCTGTTCCTTTATATATATGCCTGCTAATTCATATTGTGCCGTTTTTAGTTTTAAGGCATTTGTGTTTGTTGGGTTTTTTCGATAGTTTTTGGAGGCTGTTTTCACTAGTGCACGTTTTTCTCTCACCGCTAAAGTTTCCCATGGGACTCTATATTTAGTTTTAATTTTTGTTGGAATGTATTTTGCTGCTGCCTCGAGTTGTGCATTGACGAAATTTTCGTATTCGTCGTTTGGTGTACTTTTTTCCGTCTTTTCTTGTAGTGTTTCGAATCTGTTTCTTAATTCTAATACGTATTTATCTCTTATATCTTTGTTGTTTAATAGGGTCCAGTCATAGTGTTTGGTGGTCGCTGTTCGTTTGGCGTTTTTTCGTAGGCTTAACCGTATTTTCACCGTGACTATTCGGTGATCGGTGGACACACCCTCAAAAGAGGAGTATGCCTCGCAATTCAGTGCACTATTTTTCCATTTCTTGTTTATAAGGACGTAGTCTATCTGAGCTTTAGTATTGTTTGCGTTCGTGTATGTCCATAGTTTGCCCTCTCTTTTTTGGTAGTTTGCATTGAGGCATGCTAATCTATTTTCTATCATGAAATCTGTTAGATGCTGCCCATTCCTATTTGACGTGTTGTGGAGGCTGTATTTGTTGTTTCCGTTTTTCCCGATTTGGGCATTCATGTCTCCGCCAATAACTAACATGTTGTGTTTCGGGATGCTACGCACTAATGAGGATAACTCATCGTAGAAGGTGACTAGTTCAGTTTCTTCACTAACATTGGTGGGGCTGTAGCATGAGATGATTGTTGCTCTGGGGTTTCCGTTAAATGTAGCTGCCATCATTCTAGGTTGTATTTTCTCAACGCTATTAAGCGTTTTTAATGCTCTAGGTCCTATAAGTAATCCTACCCCTCCTACTGCGGCGTTGACAGAGTTTTTCCATGCGGATACAGTGGCGAGCGATCAGCCATTGCCAGTTTCGTGATATTTGATATCTTCGGTGTGCGTGTATCTGTGTTCTTGTATGCATATTAAGTTTATCTTATGTTCTTCGGCCGATGCGATTAGCTCTGGGAGTTGTCCTATTCTATTTAAGGTTCTTACGTTAAATGTGGCTATTTGTAGTGTTTGCTTGCAATTTAGTAGTTTTGATTGTTTGAGCCCCCCCCCCCGTGATTAATTATACTAATCATTTTTCGTTAATTATATTTTATCATTGAGTTTGTAAGGCTTTGAATTACTCGGTGTCTCTTAGTTCAGGTGTCGTAGTCAAACAGGGCACTCACACACCAATGCGGAATGGATATGACAATCATCATCTGCCATAATAAACTCCCAGACAGGAAATGGCGCTGGACGGGTCGTTGGAGTGAATTCAGTGGGTGGATGACGTCATATCCGGAAGAGATGGTCCTGAGAAATTTTAGGATTTTGCAAAAGAGGAGTTGAGGTTTGACTGTCAAAGAGAGCGGTTGGGTTTTTCGGTTCTAATGAGATCAGATCAGTTTGGGTCTCGACTGTCAAAGATGATTTCAGATTTTAGACACTAAAAGATGCGCCACGCGTTGGGGGATGGTAGTCAGCATAGTAGGGTTAGCATTGGCCCTTATGAATTGTTTTTCTCTGCGTGTCGCTAAGGACTGAAGGCAGAGAGAAACAAACTCGTTCGTATTAGGAACGACAGAGTCCACCTGTATTATTATTATTATTGATATCACCATAAGTATACAACATTTCTCTGCATATAACCCGTGTGGATTATTGTATGTCAAATCTTGTCTATATATGAATACAATTTGTAAGCTAATAGCTGAGAAAAATGTTCTTAGAGGTCATTTGTTTGCACACACTTAAACGGTTTCAAGTATTCCTAGCTGACATTAGTAATTCTATTTATTGTAACATATTGACCCCGGCCAAGCTGTAAAAAGAAGAAATGCACCGGTGTAAATAACAGGTGCATCCGGTCGAAGATATCAGTGGACAACCTTCACTATCGAAGGGTTGAATTGAGTGCGAATTGTAACGCTCGCAAGGTGGGTGTAAAATTATTATATCATCCCGGTGGCAGGAAGTTCCGATGAGTTGGAGAGAAAATGCTGGAATGAGAATCATGTCCCAGCAGAGGCTGGCCCCCAGGCCCCCGGTTGAGCAGCCCAGGAGAACGGGAAAGAAATGCTGCTGTAGCCAGAAGAGTTGGGGGGGTCAATATATTGCAGTTCTGTTCAGTCTCCAACTCACATCTCACAGATAATACCGTTCGTAACCCTTTCGAACCCTTTCAAATAAAGTGAGAGGTATATTTTTCTAAAGAACTGTGTCCGCTCGTCTTTCTGGTGTTGAATATGTTTCTGCACGCATCGGCATATGAGTATGTTACATTATCAAGTATTCCTATCAAATACAAATAATTTGCAAACAGCTGTAAAGTTTCAAATAACTAATATTAATAATCCATAGTAAATGATTAAGCATGTCTATTTGACAATAAATGGGTCCCTAACATGTACTACTGCTCTGTAGTCACCTTTAATCAGTATAGAAAATTTCTATTTGACCCATAGATGAGACCCTACCTGGTACCACCACTTCAGGTAAAAGTGAACCTGGGAGTAATGGCAATGAAGAGGTACTTCACATTCCCTAAAGCTCCAAGACTGGAACCTCATCATCAGATAATTTAATGTCATATCCAGGACACTTTTGGTAGGGGGGGGGCTTATTCCTCTGCAGAGATACCTATTCAACAACCCCCAACCGACTGGACAAGAAAATTATTAATATGAAGTTGGAATACTTGAAACCATATAAGCATGTAAATTATTTGTATAAAGAATAGTTCAGCATCATCATCATCATGTCGTGCCGCTAGCAGGGATATCCCTGACCCTCTCTCGCCACTTTTCCCTATCGTTCATCGCCTTAGGCATGTCTTCATGGCTACATCCCGTATCCTCACATAGCTGCTGTATGTATGTTCGAGCTGGTCGTCCTGCTTTTGCTCGGCCATATGTGGGGGTCCATTTGCACAATAATTACTTATTAAGGTTAATTATTATTACTTACTTGAAACCATATCATTGCTTAAAATAGTTGAAACCAAATAAATATGCTCAAATCCTTCGTGTTAGATAGGTATACCAGAAACCATATATTAATCTACGAAAAGAATGACTGATCTCATGAAATAGAAATTGTCCCTTGAAACGATAATTGCTTAAAATAAGTAAAGTCGGTGACCTTAGTCGAGGGTGACCCGAAGGCTCCCTTTTCAATAACTACGACACCGAAGTGTAGGGGAGAGGAGGGTGCTACTCTATTGTCCGGATTGCTCCACTTTACCCTTGATCCTTACCTTATAATTCTGAGTGTTAAGCAAAGCGGCATCAAGTACCATCTTTTTTAGTATTTGGTATGACTCGACCTGGGATTGAACCCCGGTCTCCCGGACCATTAGCGAACACTCTACTCATTAGAATAATCTAGAACCATACCATTGTGTTTGAATTATCAGTATCATGAATAGTTACTTGAAAATATAACTATTTACAAATGATAATTAAAGATTATTGCCCGAAATCATGTCACCGATTTTAAAAGACTGACTTCGTCTTTGAATAACTCAACAAGTGTTGAAATACCATAAAATCAACCAACCAGCGAACCATCTTCCATGTTTTATATTAAGATTTAATTTTAGGGAGAATTATAAATTAATTCCGATGACACTATTTCCTGAAAAAAATGTTAATCTGATTTTTCATCTTCTTTCTCCTACACATATTTCGAAATGACTGTAATCGGCTCATATATCAAGTTCTTTTTGAACTACTGCCTCTACGTAAGGAACAGAAATTCGCTCAGGTCGATGACGTCATCCCTAAATATAGATTAACGCTTGCTCAATTTCGCGGATGAATAACAAAGTACTGCATATTATTCAATGGACCATTCATAGTAATGAACCGTGTACTGCGATTACTACTGGGCGAAAACATCGATGTCATATTGGGAAAATGAATGAATATATGAAAGAATTAAAGAGGGGGGAACGGGAGATATGATTCCTGATGAATTAATGAATGAAATGGAAACAGTGAATGGAAGTGTAATTCGCACCGATTTTATGAATGGAAACATCTAGTTTCGACAACATGTCGTTAACTTGAATTCTATTTCTTTGATTCTATGTATTTGATTGGCATGGTGCCATTGTCGTTTTTTTAACCTATTACAGCCAAAATTTATATTCAAGACACCCTACTGGGCTTATATACAAACCCAGGTTAAAAGCACAGTAAGTTTTAACTGAAGGCAAACGTGTTTTTTTTTGACTTCGAAAAAGAAAGGTCTAGAATAGTTCGATTTGAGGTTAATCTTACCACCTTTTTGATCTGAACTATTCAACCAGGAACAGAAATAAAAGTACATTGTCACAGTCCAGTAGGTCCGCAACTACAACATAGAGATTCCCTCGCAGACGTGATTGGTAAATCAAAAACATGATTAAAACATTATAGGGATATATAAAGATATATTGATTGGTTGGGTTTCTCGATATTTCAACTCGTCTAGGGTTATTTCATGCCTAGAGGTTAGGAAATCACATTCATCGTAAATTTATGTTTACATTTTTTTGTGTAGTCGTTTTTTAAGGATTTTTTTTTTTGTCAGCCATATGGTATAAAGTCTTCTTATCCAGTCGGCTGAAGCTGAAGAACACAATAAGTACATCTCTGCAGAGGGGTAAGATTCCCCCAACGAGTGTCCTAGATATGACACTAAACAATCAGATGATGAGACTCCAAAAATGCTGGAGCTTTGGGGAATGCAGAGTATCCCTTTATTGCCATCGCCTGGCCCGGAGTGGTAGCACCTGATAGGGTCCTATTTATGGGTTAAATAGAACTAAACAGTGTACTTTTGCTAAACTGAATGGTTTGAAATAGAACTGTCTATATGTATAAAAACGGATTTGGTATTAAATAACCTACAATGGTTAATATGACATAAAACCAAACCAAACCTTAATCGCCATCAGTCCCAGAACCACTCTAGCCCGGAGTGGTAGTACCTGATAGGGTCCCATCTATGGGTCAAATAGAAGTAAACTGTAATTACGCTAAACTGAATAGTTTGAAATTAACTGTTTTTACATTCAACTGTGTATAAACAAAAAAATATATACTAAACGGAATTGTTTGAAATAGAACAGTTTTGATATTTAAACTGCGTACTTATGCTGCATTGAATTGTTTGAAATAGAACTGTTTTGACATTTAACTGTGTGTAAACAAAAAAACTGTACTTATAAAAAACTGAATTGTTTGAAATAGAACTGTTTTTGACATTTAAAGTGTGCACTTATGCTAAACTGAGTGGTTCGAAAAAGAACTGTTTATATGTATGAAAATGGATTTGGCATTAAATAACCTACAATGGTTGATATGCCATAAAACCAACACAAACCAAGCGAAACCAATATCTTTGTGTTTGCACATATTTGTATGGGTTTAAGTATTCCTTTTCTTTTATTTTGTTCGGAATTAATTGTTCGTCGCCACTTTTGTAATGTTCCGTATGTGGGGGGGGGTGATTTTGGCCAGTACTTAAAATCCCTTCACTTCCGTTGGAATGCTAGATATTACTAACTCACAATGTTACATTTCGATTCTATTTTGCATATGTCTTGCTTCTCTCACTCTCTCTCTCTCTCTTTCTCTCTCTCTCTTCCTCTCTCTCTCTTTCTCTCTCTCTCTCTCTCTCTCTCTCTCTTTCTTTCTTTCTCCGTCTCTCTTTCTTTCTCTGTCTCTCTTTCTCTCTCTCTCTCTTTCTCTTTCTCTCTCTTTCTTATATGTGTCTTTATTATTTAATCAAACATGCTTAAATGAAAGACTGCTGCCCAACTACACACACACACACACACACACACACACACACACACACACATATATATATATATATATATATAAGTAAAGTTGGCGACCTTAGTCGACGGTGACCCCAAGGCCTCCTTTTCAATAGCTACCACACTGAAGTGTAGGGAAGGGCGCTATTGCTCCACTTTACCTTTGATTCTTGCCTAAAAATGCTGAGTGTTAAGCAAGGTGGCATCAAGTACCATTTTTTGAGTCTTTGGTATTACTCGACCTGGGATTGAACCCCGTCCCGGACCATTGGTGAACACTCTACTCATTAAGCCACATATATTATGAATTCTAAAAAACAAGACGAGATGAAATGGAAAAGGGTTTTTTTTTAGAACACACAAGGTATCCTCTTCTTAAAACTATTCAAAAATTTTGAATGTATATAGATCCTATATTACGTGCAAAAAATATATATATATATATATCATAATTACTATTCTCATTGCTGCTGTTTATTGAAAAAGAGAAAAGACAGAGGAAGAGAGAGAGAGAGAGGAAGAGAGAGAGAGAGAGAGAGAGAGAGAGAGAAAATATGCATGAAAAAGAGGTATGTATATTTCTCTCTATGTCTCTTTCTTTTTCACTCTCCTTTAGTCCCTCTCTCTCTCTCTCTCAATATATATATATATATATACATACACACATACACATACATATATATATATATAATTGTGTGTGAGAGTGTGTGTGTGGGTGTGTGTGTGTTATCATTAATCTTGTTTATAGAGAAAGAGAAAGAGAGAGAAATATGGGAGGAAAGAAGTCACGTATATTTCTGTCCGTCTCTCTCTCTTTCTCTTTTTCTCTCTCTCTCTCTTCCTCTCTCTTTTGCAGGCTTTTTTGTATATATATATATATATATATATTTCCGAATGAAGACAATTATTTATTTGATCTACTTCCCAGCCAAGGCTTCCTACCGATAAAATTTCCTTTTATGCTATCTCTCAGGGTAATGTTGGTTATTCTGCGGTGTCATCTTTCTAATTAAAATGCAACAGGTCACTCTAAGTTAAATGATGCGAGTAAGAAAGAACGATATCTGACCTATTTTCGAATGTACAAGGTGGATTACATCTTATGAGATATATATAAAGATATATTGATTGGTTGGGTTTCTCGATATTTCAACTCGTCTAGGGTTATTTCATGCCTAGAGGTTAGGAAATAACATTCATCGTAAATTTATGTTTACATTTTTTTGTGTAGTCGTTTTTTAAGGATTTTTTTTTTTGTCAGCCATATGGTATAAAGTCTTCTTATCCAGTCGGCTGAAGCTGAAGAACACAATAAGTACATCTCTGCAGAGGGGTAAGATTCCCCCAACGAGTGTCCTAGATATGACACTAAACAATCAGATGATGAGACTCCAAAAATGCTGGAGCTTTGGGGAATGCAGAGTATCCCTTTATTGCCATCGCCTGGCCCGGAGTGGTAGCACCTGATAGGGTCCTATTTATGGGTTAAATAGAACTAAACAGTGTACTTTTGCTAAACTGAATGGTTTGAAATAGAACTGTCTATATGTATAAAAACGGATTTGGTATTAAATAACCTACAATGGTTAATATGACATAAAACCAAACCAAACCTTAATCGCCATCAGTCCCAGAACCACTCTAGCCTACTCTGGTCTACTTTTTAATCATAGTTGATTAGAAAAGTGGTTTCATGCCTGTTGTTAATACGTTAATGTAAAGTGAATATAAATAATCACAGTCCGAGTTTGAACTCCATTCGCTTATTTCAATTCTACGTACACATATAACCACGTGTTATCTGTTCCTCCAAGATATTATAGAAATATATGGTTGCATAAATTAATTGATAATTCACCAAATAATTCTTTCTTTCTTTCTTTCTTTCTTTCTTTCTTCCTTAATATATATATATATATATATATATATACATATATATATATATATTATAACTGTGTTGGTTGTCACTATATCACTTTGTGAGTTTGTGTCGAGCCAAGTGCAATATAATATGGACAGTGCTCAATATCTAGGATAGAGCTATCATATAATAATAATAGATAATAAATAAATAAATATATATTAGATATATATATTTAATTCATGGAATTTAGACTGCGACCCCTGGGGTTCATGAGTTTTTTACAAAACAACAACCATCAGGCAGTTTCTTAACCGATTTCTGAACCGATAATTAAGAAGGCTAGATGAAAAAAAAATCTGAATATGAGCTCAGGTAAAAAATCATACATAATAGTAGTAATCCTAGTCAAATAAGAACATTAAGTTTATAAATCCCAAAAATTCATTCTGAATTGGCCAGCAGAACACATGGAGTAACGGTTATAGGCGTTGGTTCCCTATGCTTCTAAATAGACAATCATCTGCAGGTTCAATCCTCACTACAGGTAGCAATATAGGAATACTTAACACTTGTACCCGGTTATGGCAAACGAAATCAGAACAGGCGAACCCCGTGGTTTCAAAAAAGTGAAAGTTCCCGAGTTCGACAAACACCTGAAGAAGGTCGGAGGAAATATCGGCCGAAATGTTGTGGAAATAACAATAAAGAGTCCGAAAACCCTTAATGATAAAAAAATATATACATATTGTATTGTATTGTATTAACTTACTATTGCAATACGAAATAATAATTTGTTGAGTCTAATTAATTTCAAAGTAAACATTCCATCGTCAGAGATTTTCTTTTTTAATATGAACTTGATGTTGTATGTTCAGTTTTTGTAAACATTGTGTGACGTGGGGTTTTGCAACGCCATGTTGGGTGCTGTAACCATGGTGCCATGTGTAGTCTTTAAACGCTAAGCAATTTCATTTTATTTTATTTTATTTTATTCTACAGTTTACATATTTTTTAAATATGCATTTAAAATATGCATGTTAATTAATGATATATTCAGTATTTAATTCTAACCTGAGGATGTAACTAAGCTGTTAATAAAGCCTGCTTAATTCTGAGATTACCGACATTGCATCCTGATCCAGAGAGGTAGTACCTGACAGGGTCCTATCTATGGGTCAAATAGATTTATTTAAAAACATTCGTATTCGACAGGACAGTGTACAAGAAAAATACCTTTAAGAAACAGCAACACAAAAGATGCAAATATGAACGTAGAATTAACGTTATTCCTTAACTTCTTGTCATAAAATAATTATGGATCGTGGTGAATTTTTACCGCCGTTTGAAATGGATACGGTGACCTGAGTTCAAACCCTAAACGAGGCTGTTTACATTTCACATAGCGCTAATACACTTCGGAAATGTTTGAATCCAACTATAAAAGAATTCTCTAACGATAAAGTTTTTACTTTGAAATTAATTAGACTCAAATAATGATTATTTCGCATTGCAATATCTCTCTAAAATAATACAATAAAATAAAATCATTTGTGCATTGTTTTCCAAAAATTACGATGTATATATATATATATATATATAAAATTAACCTAAATCGCGAGTCGAAAATCTTCTACTAAAGTTTCACCTTAACAGATCATCAGGAAGCCTAAGTTCGACTTTAGTAGATTTTCGACTCGCGATTTAAGTTAATTCTATAATTGGCTCCATTGTCTGGTGTTGAGCACTTTAGTAATTGTAGCATTGCAGGATTCGCGGAGGGTTTTTTGATTTTCTTTTGACCACTGACTGCGTATCCCTTGATTTTTTCAAGGGGTCGGACGAGGTTTGCCTTTGCTTTATTTTTTACCCCAATTTTTTTTCTTTTTCCCCTGGGCGGTGATTCGAGATACTCTTCTTCCTGGCGAGGTTTTTTTTTGTTTTTTTCTGGTTCCGTGAATACTGGTAGATATTAGATTAGTAAATATATATATATATATATATATATATATATATATACATCGTAATAGAATGCCAATTAAAGACCTTATGCTATCAGAATGTCATGACCCTTTCATTGTTTGACCGGATTCGCTTTCTTCGACTCATGTCGAGCATTCATAAAAGGAGTATTTGCAAGCTCACTACTCGTAGGATATCAAAGGTAGCGTGTATGATCAAAAAGCGTTTTGGTCATATTAAGGCGCCATCCGTAGACGGGGTCGTTTTTAATTTGTCTACGTTCAGACCGACGGAATTTGAGTCACTTATTTTAGCACATTCACTTACCTAGGAAGCAGCGTCGAATCAACCGAAAAGGACATCGACACGAGGTTAACGAAAGCATGGACAGCTATCAATAGGCTATCGATTATATGGAAATCAGACCTAACCGATAAAATGAAACGCAGTTTCTTCCAGGCAGCGGTCACATCGATACTGCTATACGGGTGCACTACATGGACGCTAACAAAACGGCTGGAGAAGAAGCTAGACGGCAGTTACACAAGAATGCTGCGTGCAATCTTGAACAAGTCCTGGCGACAACACCCCACGAGACACCAACTGTACAGCCACCTGCCTCCTGTCACAAAAACTATTCAAGTTAGACGAACCAGACATGCAGGACACTGCTGGAGAAGCAGAGACGAACTCATAAGTGATGTACTCTTATGGACCCCCACACATGGCCGAGCAAAGGCAGGACGACCAGCACGAACATACATTCAGCAGCTGTATGAGGATACGGGATGTTGTCCTGAGGACCTGCCTAGGGCAATGAACGATAGGGAGGAGTGGCGAGAGAGAGTCAGGGATATCCGTGCTACCAGCACGACATGATGATGATGATGATGATTTTTGTACATGGACTTGATTTTTGTGTTCCCTTCCATATGCCGGGCCGTGGGAAGGTTTTCGCTGATATTGAAGTCCTGTATTCACAACTGGCTAGATTAAAACCTAGTTCTAATATATATATATGTATAAAAGCATAGAGTTAAATTGAGAATTAATGTAAATGAATAAATAAAATAAAATGTTAGATAGAAAATTGTGAAAAAGCATAAAATACATACGTACTACTCATAAAAACTGTAACTGATTAATGGTTTCTAAATAGTTTTGAAATTTTAATATATTTTAAATAAATTAAATATTTGTTTTAGTTTAATATATCTATTACTGTATCATTACGTAAGGTTATTAATTAAAGTTTAAATCTAATTTAATATAAAATCTGTAATTTAGGTCAAAATGTAATTAAAAAATAAAAAATTACGAAAATTTTTTAAAAATAAATCTATAACAATTTTAACCGAAATTAAAATTTAAAACGGGAGTGGGCTTAATGAGGAGATAACTCTTCACCCCTCTTCTATCCCCTCCCACTTTTCTGTGTCTATTCTAGTTTTTTTAATCTAAAAGATCTGAAGAAGTCCTGCTAATTTTTTTTCGTGTTTTTGGAAATTTCAAAAATGCGTAACAGGATGGAAATAAATTTATAATCCTATGTGACCGGTTTTGTTCTTTTTCTTAAAATATATATATATATATATATATATATATATATATATATATATATATATATTGTTACTGCCACTTCTTGGGAGAAACACTTTTCGATTTGCTAAGAGCGCTTATAGGAGCGCATGTGAATTCTCAGGTCACGTATATGTAACATAATGAACGAGGGATTTCGGTTTATGCCTTTGGGTTTAGTTAGGCTGAGAACCTTTCGGCTCAGCACATGGGTTAGTTAGGTGCAACATTAACACATGTGTACGCGCGCGCGCAGAGCGGACGTGTCACTCAGAGATGTCACAATAGCCCGAGATGGGAAACGGGGGTTACAGAGTGCAGGTGACGTCACACGTCGGGAGTGCGCGGAGGATTTTGGGAGATTTTGAAAAAGTCAGAGTAGTTGAGAACTGGACACCGAACGAGACGGTTGACTTTGTGGCGGGTGCCACACGTGTTGGGGGCGGGGCAGATGAAAAAGCCAGAATAGAAAGATTATACCTCTCTCTCTCCTTATGTCGAAGAACCTTTAAACTCAAAGGTAATAAAAAGTTTCGTACATGAACTGAGAAGTCGTTACGTGTTTTTCGAATTTCGAGATTCCTATGATCTGTGTTATATATATATGAACATTATATGTCCATTTCGCATATCCGTATCTGGCTATGGTACATATATCCTTGTAAGACTTATCTCATGTGTGACAAATGAATCAGCTGTCTTTTCCGGTGCCATTTTCCCCGTGAACCCTCATATGACTTCCCAAATCTGCAGTGGACCCACATACTTTGTTACAGAATTGACACTAGTTTCCTGTAGGTTGGTGCTGTAAATACTTTTCTTAAACGAGTCTTCGATAGATTGCTGCCCTGAGTTCTTCTACATAGAATAGGAAAGGGTTAATTAAAAAAGCCACAAAAAAAAAGGGTCGTTAATAGGTTGAGAGTCGGTGTGGGAACAATTTCGAAAAAATTAAAAACTATTTTTTATTAATTCTGAACAAAAAATAAGTTTTCATTTTCATTTTTTTATTTTCTTTTTTTAATTTCCAAATCGATTACATAATTAACGAATGCCGTAACAAGTTTTAAAGTATGTTATTTCTTAGAGGATTTCTTAAATTCACTTAATCTCCCAATGAGATTAAGTTGAGAAAATAAATCCGCTTAACTTTTTAATAAAACTTATTAGAAGTGCTGAAAATTTCTCCGCCCAACTAAGAGCATAATTTTTTTTTACAGATTTGTATTTATTTATTTATTTTTTTAGAGTCAAAGAAAATTTAAATAACTATCTGATAAATATACTGGATTGTATGAATATTTTCCCTGGAAATAATGAAATTATATCTTTGGTTTTGAAGGAAATGAAATTCTTATCAAAATATTGTTCAGGTGTGTACTTATTCATGTGTGATACTGTTGTAGTAAAAAAATTCATTTTTAGTGTACAATATTTAAATAGAAATTATCATCATCATTATAATCATCATCATGTCGTACCGCAATCACGGATATCCCTGACCCTCTCTCACCACTCCTCGCTATCGTTCATCGCTACTGGCAGGTCCCCAGGGCTACATCCCGTATCCTCACAGAGCTGCTGTCTGTAGGTTCGAGCTGGTCGTCCTGCTTTTGCTCGGCCATATGCGGGGGTTCATTGGAGTATATCACTTATAAGCTCGTCCCAGCTTCTCCAGCAGTGTCCTGCATGTCTGGTTTGATAATTTTCGTGATGGGAGGTTGGTGGCTGTACAGTTGGGGCTTTGTGGGGTGTTGCCTCCAGGACTTGTTCAAAGTTATAAAATTCTTATATCGTTGGTTTTGGAAGAAATCAACTTTTTATCAAAATATTTTGGGGGAGTACTTATTTATAAGCAATACTATAGTGCTTAATATCCATTTTCATTGTGATATTTGACTAGAATGAATAAAATCCTAGTACGTTTGGTTTTGAAGAAAATTGACTATTTTTACTTTGAACCTATTTTAATGGTACACTTCTTTATTGGTGATGTTGTATATAACCATTAGTAGTGAAGATATTGTTGATTTCTTCAAAGATAGTTTTGTCGTAACTGGTGTTTTCAATCCGGTTCGCAAATATCGTTAGTGTATATATATATATATATATATATATATATATATATATATATATATATATATATATATATATAAAACATTACCTAAACAGAGATTTGGAAATATTATTCACTGGATACGGAATGTTAAAGCTACGTAATTTGCATTTGTTTAAATATCGATTTAATGTTCTAAAAAAACAGCGTCTAAACGTTGAAATGTTTTCTGGTTATTGATAGAATAACTTAAAACTCGTCTAGCAAACTATATAGAGACTGTGTTGTTTTTTGCTTTTTAAGCTTTTCTTGTTTGTTTGTATTGCTTTAGCTTTTTTGCGGAGGGTAAATTTCTTAAATTTACAACAACCTCATTTTTCTTGGCTTGTAATAATTTTCTATCTCTTCAAATGTTATTTTTGTGTTTCTTGAGAATTTGCTTTATTTCACTTCTTATTTACACAGATTGTAAATAACATTTCTATATATGGCTCTATCAGTAAAAGAGAGACTCTCCGTGGCGTTGTGGCAAACATTCCGGACTGCGATATTCTAGAAACCGAGTTCAAACTCCCCTAACGCTATTGCACTCACTTTCAGACTAATACCTTTTGAAAAGGTAGGAACCTCTCCTCTACACCCTGATGGTTAAATCGTAACACTATTATTTTTCTACAAGGACGACTTTAGCATTAAATGACCCACGAAGGTTCATATACCATTAAAAAAGATTATTCAGAATGAAAGCATCTGGGAGTTGCAGGTTCAATCCCAACAGCAGGTAAGAATAACAAGGGATATTTATTATAACTTGACATTTGTACCGGTCATGGTTAAAAAAATTGAACAGTTTAGCCCTGCGGTTCAAATAAAGGGTTCAGTTCCAGATTCCGTATGGATTTCCGAGTTCAACATGAAACACCTGAAGAAAGCCGAAGGGCATATCGGCCGAAACGTTGTGTTTATAACAATAAAGATGTGGTCAATAGTCCGAATATTCTAAGTGATAATAAAAGATTATTAATTTAGCTTCTTTTTTTTTAATCAAAAAAATTCCTGTATGTTGGAAAAATATACGCATGGCTCGTGATCTGAGAAGTTGATTTGGTTTTTTGGTGATCGATGAGGGAAGAAAAATCAAGAACGTAACAATGTATTATTTACCCAACCTCTCCGCCACCATGATCTGGATGTAACACAAGGTCAATTTTTTAAAAGTTTGATTTTAAAATTTTCCTTCTCCTAGACTTGTTCTCCACCCAAAAATAAAACTCCCGTTTTCCCATCAGAATAATATGATTTTGTTTCTTTCCATAATCCTATATCAACACCTCGGGAGTTATTTAATGCCAAAGCCATCCTTTTAGAAGAACATCAAGAACTCACTCAATCCTGCATTTTGTAATATAATGGCCGAGGGATTTCGTTTTATGCCTTTGGGTTTAGTTAGGCTGAGAACCTTTCGGCTCAGTGTATGGGTTACTAGGTGCAACATTAACGCAGGTGTTCACGCGCGCACACGGAACGGATGTGTCATTCAGAGATGTCACAATAGCCCAGATGAGAAACGGGGGCTAGAAAGTGCGAATGACGTCAAACACTGGAAGCGCGTGCGCAGGATTTGTGGGTATTTTGAAAAACTCAGTTGGTTGAGTTGAGAACTAGACACCGAACGAGAAGGGTCGACTTTCGGGGCTCGCAGAAGCCAGACGAATTTGTGTGCTACGGGCACCGCATGAGATGGGGGGGAGCAAGAATTGAAAGAATGTGTATCTCTCTCCTAATGTCGAAGAAGCTTTAAACTCAAAGGTAATAAAAACTTTTGTACCTGAACTAAGAAGTCGTTTTTCGTGTTTCGGGATTCCTATGTTCTATGTATATATTTTATGAACATTCAATGTACGTTTCAACATATCTGTATCTGGCTATGGTACAATTTTAGCCATTACGCCACGGGGACTACATGGTGATAATGTTGATGATGCAGAAATTAGTTTATTATTGGTAAATATAGAGAAATTTATATTCTTAGATTTGAATTTGAAAATTATAAAAAGAAGGGATGTTATAAAATAGACCATAAAACTACTGGATGTGGCGAACATTCACGTAGGAATGATCTACAGATGACAGATTAAAGGTCTAATCCCCACCCACAAGAAATGATCACAGTCCTCGTGGTTTGTTGTGGACAGTCACAGAGAGTTGTTTTTTTCATTTCCTTTCTCTCCCAGATCAAGTGACAACCTTACTCGTCTTGATAACTTTTGTGAGGGACACACAATATTACCCTGTTTACAATAGCTGAAAACTACGACAACAACAAAAATAAATCAAGGAGATATAGAAAAACGGGATAAATAAAATCAAGAAAATAAAAATAGGAAGAAAAATAACAACCTGGACTCTTCAGAAGATAAACTAAGGAATTTACTGGCTACACAAAGGAAACATCAAATGAGAAACTGAATTCCTATTAATAGCAGCCCAAAATAAAGCCATAAGAACTGTGTAAGGGCTAGAATAGACAATATTTAGGAGAATAGCAAGTGTAGACTATATGGAAAGAGAAATTAAACAATAAACCACAAAAGTAAATATAGCAACGAGAACCCAACGTGTTAACGGGTCTTCCGTAGTTGTAAAGGCTTTTATACTTGTGTGTATTGTTGTAACATCTCCACACTAAAAGGTAGTTCTCTGAAACGAGTGGACAAGTTTACCTACCTCAGAAGCAGTGTCTCATCAACCGAAAAACACATCAAAAAGCGACTAGCAAAGGCATGGACGGCTATCGATAGCGCGGATATCCCTGACCCTCTCTTGCTCCCCTCCCTATCGTCCATTGCTTCCGGCAGGTTGCCAGGGTTACATCTCCTATCGGCACAGGGCTGCTGTATCAAGGTTCAAGCTGGTCGTTCTGCTTTTGCTCGTCCATGTGAAAGGGTCCACCGGGGTACATCCCTTATGAGCTCGTCCCTACTTCTCCAGCAGTGTTCCGCATGTCTGGTTCGTCTAACTTTGAGAGTTTTCGTGATGGGTGGTTGGTGGCCGTAACAGCTGCTGCTTTGTCGGATGCTGCCTCCATGACTTATTCAATATTACTCGCAGCATTCTTGTGTAGTTGCCGTCAATCTTTTTTCTCCATTCGTTTAGTTAGCGTCTATGTAGTGCATCCATATTGCTGTATCGACACGGCCGCTGCTTGAAAGAAACTGCCTTTTATTTTATCGGTTAGGTCTGACTTCCATATGACCGATAGTCTAACCCTATCAATAGCTGTTCATGCCTTTGCTAGTCACGTGTTGATGTCTGTCTTGATTGATGAGATACTGCTTCCTAGGTAGGTGAACTTGTCAACTAGTGTCAGAGAGCAACCGTTTAGTGTGGAGATGTCACCTGTTTGATTAAAGCACATATATTCCGTCTTGTGTGAATTGACATGGAGGCCTATGCCTACAGCCGCTCGTTTCAGACTATGTAGCAGGGTTTTGGCTTGGGCGGGTGCATTTGCCAGAAGCGATATGTCATCGGTGTCGTCAGCGTCCGTAAATGTTTGTGCGGGGGACCTTTTGCTTCTTTCCTTTGTTAGCTTGAAACCGTTTAAGCATCTATTCTTAACAAATGTTCTGCATATATATGTTTGAAGTCTTCCCGTCTAATAAAAATAATTTGCCTACAGTTATATCGGCTTCAATATTAGATTCGAAAGCAATTATATAGTTGGTTGGTTGGTTGGTTTTCCGGCAAATCAACACTTGTTGTTTTTTTGTTTTTTTTGATTCAGAGGAACAATTATTGTATATAATTATTCCAAATAAAAACATGGTTCTTCACAATCATTTTAAACAGATAAATATTTCATACTGGCTTGCAATGTGAATTTTTCTAACAAATTTATTTATATAGTTCAAATCATTTCAAAAATATAGAAATATGATCCATTGATAGGACTTTGATAATACACCGGATCAAAGTGGACTTGGGAGTAATGGCAATGAAAGTGAGCCCTTTTTCCTTTAAGCTCCTGAATTGGAGTCTCGAGACCAGTTGTAGTTTACTCTGATGGTTTGATGGATTTTAATGGCATTTCAAATCGTCTACGGTTATTCTCTGCCTAGATTTTAAGCAATCGCTTTTATTGTACGTTTATATTTACATTTTTGTGGAGTTGTTTCTCAAGAATCTTTTTTTTTTGTTGTTGTTGTTCATGCTCCTATCGAGTAGGTATCATTCTCAAACAGATCTATTTGACCCATATATGGGAGCCTGAAAAGTTCTAGCCACTCAGTTGAAAGTTGACTTGGGAATTATGGCAATGAAAGAGTATTCTACACTTCATAGATCTCGAAAACCAGTAGATGCCATTTAGTGTTTTACCCAAGACATCCCTTTAAAGGGACAGTGGTCCTACCCCTTAACAAGGGATAAAACCAACATTTTCTAAACCCCGCCAACAAGGATTTATGCAGTTTTATGTCATTAAATCTATTAGCAAAAATAAAAAGTAAAGTAAAATGCAGGTTTGTTTTATTTGCTTTAGTTTGTTTTATTTAATAGCATATCATCTTTCACGGATTATTTAAAGCCAAATTCATCCTTGTAGAATAACAGCAGTGATACTATTCAACTCTATTTCTGGTGAGAATAAGTGGCTTCATACCTTTCCTAGGGGGCATTTGTTCACAAGTGAATGTAATAGCGAGACTGAAGTTCGAACTCGCTTACGACAATATCGCAGTAGAAAACGTTAGCCACTAAACCACCGGGACCCCCTCTTGATATGCAGGTAACAAAATTTATTTAATACAGATTGCACACTGCTGTTTAGAAACGTGTATAAATAAAAATATCGACTCAGTCTATGATATGTAAGAGTGAGACGGATTTATCTCGAACACAGACGTGGGACAGACCTCAAGACTGAGTTTAATCCCAAGAAAGATTAAACTCTTACATGGCTAGCTTAAGAAGGAGCAAAACATTGCCAGTTTTATGCCATTTTATAAGCCACAGTCGGACAAAGTTTTAAACAATGGCTCAATTTACTTCGTATTCGGAGACGTTGGGAATGTTATTGTTATCAACGAACAAAATGTAATCGGTGACCCAAGTTAAAAACCTTGACGAGGCTGTTTGCATTTCACTTCGCGCTAAGGCCGTTTTGAAAAGTGTCCGCGGTATGACACTTAGCTACATCTGATGGTGAGGCTACTGTCTTCAAGTTTTGAGATTGTGAAGTACTCCTTCGTTACAGTTACTCTCCAACCCAGTCAGTTAGAGATGTGGAATACGCCAACTGAATCTTT
>OY757946.1:54105694-54128194 GCA_963585895.1 Sepioteuthis lessoniana
CAGTGAAAAATTACCAGTCAAAACTGATGGAAATAACAAGAACAGTGAAAATTTAATTAAAACTCTATTGGATAAATTGTTGTCTGCATTTAGCGAAAATGATAATAACGCAGACATCTTACTTTATCAAATATATTGACCAAAATTACATGCAAATTTCTTAAAGCACAGTAGATTAAAGTCGTCATTTGTTTCAACCACGGACAAGGGAACATCGGAATTTTTTGCAAGCCTTCATCATCATCATCATATCGTGCTGGCAGCACGGATATCCCTGACCCTCTCTCGCCACTCCTCCCTATCGTTCATCGCCCTAGGCAGGTCTTCAGGACAACAACCTGTATCCTCACATAGCTGCTGAATGCAAGCCTTAACGACAGTCTTAAATTGGTGAATACTGCTGTTGTCGTTGCCTTTAGTTCATCTTTGGAGTTTAACAGATTTTTGTTCTTCTCTCACTCAACTGCACCCAACACATAATAATTAAAGCGGTTGCAATCTGGAGAGTCATGCAGCTAGATGTTAGTTGTAATATGGTCGCAGAAATTTTCTGACGGCCAAGACTGGGTTCTCCTGCTTGTGTGGCATGGTGCAGAGTCCTGTTACCAGACGAAGCTTCTTCTTATAGCCTCTCTCTCTCTCTCTCTCTCTCTCTCTCTCTCGCTCTCTCTCTCTCTCTCTCTCTCTACAGACACTTGATTAAGCCTCCATCTTGAGTCTGAAGCCATACGGTAAAAATGAATGCAGGCACAACATCGCAATCGCTTTGTAACAACCATAAACACGGTGATATGAAGTGTGTATTTGGTTTTCATTAATGTGAATACTTTGAAATCTTAACATATTGGAGCTTCCTTGAATGCCAAATTGCATATCAGGCCATTTTCAAATTCCTGGAGGACTGAAAAGTGTCATGGTACTGCTTTCGTCTCAAACAGTGTCCAACTGAATCTAGTTTACTGCACAGTAGACAAAATCTGTAACAAATCAAACGCATGCGCAAAAATGATAATTCCAAATGGCGACAATCTACTCATCATATCCTGTATATCTTCAATTAATTATTTCTATCTAATACTAATCTAGAAATGGTTAGATTAGTTGGTTATATTTTATGGCATATCAACTCTTCTAGGTTATCTAATGCTGAATCCTCTTCATACACATATTTAATGTATATAAATTGTAAAGAGATTTTGCTGATAACATTTTTAAACCCGCTTCAGCACATTTTTTTTTTTTTGCTCACAGTTAATTTCTTTTAAATATTGCTATGTAACAGTAGCAATTTAATTCAACATCAGTCATTTGTTTGCACATAGTTAAATATGATTTGTAAGTAATTTTATTTTTAAGTGAGTTAGAATGACCTGTATTCGCTCACGTATTGCGATTGTTTCTCCAGAGTTAAATGGTTTCATTTATTTCTATCTAATAGTAATAATTCTATTCAATATGAATCATTTGTTTATATATTGTGAAGTGCTTACAAGTATTGCTATTGAACACTATTAATTTATTTGCACACAAATGGTTGCGAGTATTACTATGAAATACTACGAACTTTATTTTGCATACAGTTAAACGTTTCTAAGTGTTGCTATGCAATACTAATATTACTTATTCGTTTGTACACAGTAAAATGATTCCAAGTATAACTGTGAATCACTAACAATTCAATTAAACATCAATCATTTGTTCACAGAGTTTAAATATCAAACAGTTCCATTTAAGCCATTGATGTGATCGTATCAGGTACATCCATTCCAGGGTCAGAGTTGACCTGGGAGTAATGGCAATGAAATGGTATTCCACATTCCCCAAAGCTTCAGGACTAGAGCCTCACCATCAAATAGTTTTGTGTCATATCTGGAAACTCTTTTGGGGTCTTATCCCTCTGCAAAGATGTATTCCGTGTATTCTACAGACTCAGTAGAAAGGGCTGGATTGTTTCGTGTCATATCCAGGAATGGAGCAGTGCAAAGATCTACTCGGTGTATTATTTTACAGTACCAGCCAACTGGGTTTAATTTAGTAACAGTGTGATTTTGTTCTCTGTCGTTTTAAACCGTTAAACACTTCATACAAAGTTAATCTATTAACTTTTCAAAAGCCATTGGATTCATGCAGCTGAAATCATTCTAAACGTTATCTCAAAGAAATCTATTTAGCGCATAGATTGTATCATAACAGGCAATGGTAACAAAAAGCTTTTATCCACATTCCTCTGTGCTCCAAATCTGAAGCCTAACCACTAGATACAATTTAATTTCATACCCATAATACCCCTTTTGTGGGTATGGGGATGAGTTTTACCACATTAAAGTGGGTACAGTCAGCTTATTCTAAGCCCCGATGACATCGTAATCGAGCGGATGAAATGGCTGATTCAGCATTTCACAGAACACCAAATATGAAGCCTCAATACCCGAGATAGTTTAGGGTCATGTTCAGGGTAGCTTTTTTGGAAAAAGTTTCTCCCCTGTAAGAGAAGCAGTTTGCCTCTTCTTGACCCTACCGACGGGACAGTAATATAGAAATGATCATTGGTTTGCACAGCTATAGGATATCAAGTATTCTTACCTTACAAATAATTTACAAAAACTTATCTGCTTTCAACGAACTTATTCTGTTAAATGATAATCACTTCTTTGAATGGTTTCTAGTAACTAATAATAAGTTGTTGGTGGTGACCTTAGTCGAAAGTGACCCGAAGGCTCCCTTTTCAATAGCCACTACACCGAGATGTAAGGGATGGCGCTACTCCATTCCCTGGATTGCTCCACTTTATCCTTGATCCTTACCTTATAATGTTGAGTGTTAAGCAAGGCGGCATCAAGTACCATTTTTGAGTCTTAGGTATGACTCGACCTGGGATTGAACCCCAGTCCCCTGGACCATTGGTGAATTCTCTACTCATTATGCCAATAGCCCGGTTCTTTACTTTATTACTTTCTGCATACTACCAGGTTGGACCATCTGGCATTCATGCCAAGTCGGTAATTGAAAGTTGATTACGTGGTCTCAGAGGAGGTACTTAACCTCAAGCTAAACCCGCTTTGCTGTGTTGACTTTATTCTTCGGCGTCCGAAAATGGGAATGCCTACGGGACCAAGCATTTTTGGTGGAGCCGCGCTGGAGTCTCGATTTGTAAATGGCTCCCCTCTATAAAACGACCTTGCGACATATGTCGATTTGATGGGAAGTCGGTTAAATCCCTTAACCCTTTGTAAACAATTGTAGTTTCAATGAAGTATTCTTAAAACAAAAAAAATTGTTATAGGGTATCAAGTATCTTAATACAAAGGATTTATAAATAGAACTGTTTGAACTATAGATAGGATCCATTGAGAGGATCCATAGTTAGGATCCATAGATAGGATCCAATCGGGTACTACAACTCCGCTTTAAAGCAGACCTGGAAGTAATGACTATGAATAGTTACTCCACACTCCCAGGAGCTCCAGAACTGGAACCTCAACACCGAATGCAGTTTTGTGCAATACCCAATATAACCGTTTTTAGGAGAAATCTGCTGTGAATATACTCGGCTAATTCTAAGCCTCATCAATTGGACGATTGATACCTGGATTGGAAAAAAAAGGGCTGACCCTACAGAACTATAAATCTACAGTCTCATTACTGGATGCAATTAGGATCAAAGACGATTTTAACCATATGTCAACTCGTCTTGGGTAATTCTATGCCAGGTGGTTAGGGAATCACGTTGATTGTATGTTCATATTTATATATTTTGCGTTGTTGTTTGTTAAAAGGTTTTTCTCCACACGGTCAAATCAAATATTCTTACTCAATTGGATTGTTGGTCGGTTTGAGTTTTATGGCATATGGACCCTTGTGGGTAATTTAATGTCAAACCCTGTTTATATATATATATATATATATATATATTGAAAATTTTTCTCGATGAACAAATGGAACATATACAGTCTATCAAAATTCCCAATAAGTCACATGACGTAATTTTTAAAAACAAACGCTGATTTACAGATTAAAATAGCCACCATTTCCCCGATATATAGATTTTTCCAATGTTTTTGTAAAGTTTTTAAAACATCCTCCGTTGATTTAATATCACTAATATCATCTCTCCCAGTCCTGATGATGGCTCATGAAGGGGTACTTCACATTGCTCAGATCTCCACAATTTCAGTCTCAATATCAGATAGAGGGAGGTCGCTACTCCTTCCCATGGATTGCTCCTCTTTACCTTTTATCTTATATTGGTGAATGTTAAGCAAAGGGGTATCAAGTACTATTTTAAAAGTCTTTGGTAATACGCAACCGGGGATTGAACCCAGGTCACCCGGACCATTGGCGAACAACTCTACTCACTAGGCCAATGAGCCGGTTCTAAACAGGTAGTGCACTCTAGACTAGAGTAGATCTTGACGTAATTATAAATGTAGTTTAGGGTCATGCATAGGGAAACACCTTTAGAGAATCTTACTCCTCAACAAAGAAAGCAGTTCGCATTTTCTTGGTCCCGCCTGCGTTTGTGTGTGTGTGTGTGTGTGTGCGCGCACGTATGTGTGTGTATATGTGTCTGCGTGCGATCGTATGTGTGTGTATATGTGTCTGCAGACATACATATGGAGGTAGAATAATAAGTATGAGCATAAGTAGTTCCCATTTACACCTCCCACTGTTCGCACGATTATTTTGTTGCTATGCCTGTTTAGGTAAAATACTGCCAGAAAGGATCGATACGTGATATTCACATTGCAACTGGACGCTCGCCAATGAAATCTTGCCTACCAACAGGGCTGACCTATGGCCTACCTTGACGCAACCATTACCTTTGCTTATTTTCACGCTTATTTTCATAGTGCGTTATGAAGCGTACAAACCCTGTAGGCAAGTTATTTCATGCAGCTGTATGCATATAATCACATTATTGAGGCCTTGGCAATTTAAAAGATACTCTCACGCACCAACATCCTGGCTGCATTAAATCAGTTTGTCGATTTGTTTGTTTGTTGGTTGGTTGTTTTGGTGGTTGGTTGGTTGGTTGGTTGTTTGGCTTATGGGTTGTTTGGTTGTTTGGTTGGTTGGCTAGTGGATTGGTTGGTTGTTTGGCTTGTTGGTTTGTTGTTTTGTTTGTTGGCTGGTTGGTTGATTTGGGGGTTGGTTGGTTGTTTGGCTTGTGGGTTGGTTGGTTGTTTGGCTTGTGGCTTGGTTGGTTGGTTGGTTGGTTGGTTTACGAACATATCAACTCTCTTTTGAAAAAAAATGGAGAAAATTGTTAGTTGGTTGGTGTTTTATGTTTGTGAGTAACTTAATGCAACATTTTGTTTATATATATATATATATATATATATTTACAAACACGCCACATAAGCGGACTAAAATACAAGGTCAATTTTAAAGCAAAGTTTAAAAGGATTAAATACCAAGGTTAAAGAGCCCAATGAATTCTTCTATTTACCTATTAATGGAGGAAGAATCGTTGGATTAGTACCTCTTGCAACGGGATTAACACTTTGTAAAATGCAAACAGCCTTGTCCAGATTTTGAAATCGGGTGTCCATTTCTTACAACGATAAGCATTACATTCTGACCATGTATGTATGTATGTATGTATGTATGTATGTATTGATTTGTTTCGTTTCGTTTCCTTTCTTTGTTTAATGGCAAATCAACCTTTGTAGTTTATTTAATGCCAAAGCCCTCCTTCTAGAAGAACAGTAGTGGTTCTATTTAACCTATAGCTGGGAGGTTCATACCTTTCTCACGGGTATTTGTCCGAAAGTGAATATAATAGCGCAAGTGGAGTTTGAACTTGCTTTCTACGATTCCGCAGTTCATCGCTTTAGCCATTATACCGCGAGGATACCTCCCACCATATTGATTTGTAAGCGAATATTTAGGTGACATTTTTGAGCGAGTCGTTTGTGCTAAATTAAATGGTTTCAAGAATTCCTACGAAACCTTATTATTTGTTTATTTGTTTGGGTTTATGGCATATCAACCTTTGTAGGTTATTTGATACCAAATCCATTTTATACAATTAACAGTTCTATTTCAAGCTTTTGAGTTTAGAATAAATACGTAACTTATTTGTAAAATAACATTTCTATTTCAAGCTTTTCAGTTTAGTCAAACAGTTCTATTTCAAACGATCCAGGCGTAAGTACAGTTCCAATGTCAAAAACAGTTTCATTTCAAACAATTCAGTTTAGCTTAAGTACGCAGTTTAAATGCCAAAACTGTTCTATTGCAAGCAATTCAGTTTGGCATAAGTACACAGTTTAGTTCTGTTTGACCCATAGAACCCTATTTAGGTGTTACCACTTGGAGCCAGAGTGAACCAGGGAGCAATAGCAATGAGGGGGTACCTCGCATTACTCAAAGTTCTAGAATTACTGGAATCTCACTATCAGATTGTTTAGTGTCATATTCAGGACACTCGTTTGGGGGGTCTCACCCCGCTGCAAAGACGCAGTCATTGTATTCTACAGCTCCAGCTGACTAGTTAATACCAAACTTTAGCAATTCTATTTATCACGCATTCCTACCAAATGTAGATAATTTGTATAGTTGCAAATAACTTATAATAATCCTAATGATTGAACTGTTCTATTTGATCGATAGATCGGATTTTGACCAGTATTACCACCCCCGGGCATAATAAACCTGGGAGTAATGAGAACCAGACCATCAGATGCTGTTTTTGTCATACACAGAGAAACTTGAGATCAAAGTAAGAACTGAAATTGTATCGAACACAGCTCTTATTCAAAATGACCAAATCCTGAACGGTCTACAGGGTGGAACGATAGAATTGTCACCCTAGAAAAGACGACATAATACCATTTCCGTTAAATGAAAACCGGTTTTGTTTTTTAACCCATAACCATAAATCCTAAACGAGGCTGTTTGCATTTCACTTCGCGCTAATGCCCTTGGGAAAAACATTGATCCATCTCTTTTACCCCCACCACATCATTTATGAGTAAATGATCGGCTAGATTGGGTTCTCTAGCCTTGGTTTGTTTACCTCTCTATGAAGAAGGAAAATTCTGAATTCAAAACAGATTTACTCCGCTTAAAATTTGATCTGTGTCACATTCAGCCGGTGAGGAGGGAGATATAAATATACACTTTTAAAAAAGGTGAAAATAATTTAATCATTTCCTTTATTTCTTTTTAAAATGAATATCTCGCATATTTTTTGTCTAATAGATTTGTTTAATGGCATATCAACTTTTGTGGGTTATTTAATTAAAAAGCCATCCTTGTAGAATAGAAATAATGGTGCTAGATAACTGATAGCCGGGAGGATAAGGGAGTTCATACAGTTTCCAAGGTTATTCATCCAAAAGTGAAAATAATCGAGCCACTAGGAGATAAGTGACTTTACACTTGCTGTTTCTTAAGGTTCGTTCAAAGCAGCATGCGGCATCCTTGTGTGTTTCCTCTCTGGATTTTTCTCCGGGCGTGAAAGTTGTGAAACTATAAAATGTTTTTGATACACTTGCGGTTTGCAATAACTGAAGCGGTAATCCTTCTCTCTCTCTCTCTCTCTATATATATATATATATATATATATATATATATGTGTGTGTGTGTGTGTGTGTGGTACATTCAATAGGTTTCCAGACATTTTTGTACGGGCATTTAAAATTGTTATAGACTCTTGAAAATTCAATGTTATTGCTATACATCTTATGAGATGACTAATTTTAATGATTTCGGGTTCAAATGAACAGCTACAGCAGCAATTGGAATATACCCTAATAAAGCCTGATTGTCACAGCTGGTGAATTTCAAAAATGCAATCTGGACCTTAGAAGAACGATCTGCAATAAAATTCTGTTTTAAACTTGGAAAAAAATGCCATGCGATGAAAGCTAGATCTACTGCTATGACCCAGAGACCAAGAGACAGAGTTCCCAGTGGAAGCATACTGGCTCTCCCAGATCCAAGAAGGCTAGACAGAGCAAATTCACTCACAAACTTTTGATGATCCCTTTTTTGACAGCACTGGCATGATCTACATGCACTGGGTTCCTACTAGACAGACAGTCAACAAGTATTACTCTGCTGAGGTTTTAAGGGAGATCACGAAGAGATTCCCTGGGAAGAGGCCAGCACTCTTCAAATCGGGTCAGTGGCATTTCCACTAGGACAATGCACCAGTCCCCAACACTATCCTTGTCACAGACTATTTGATCAAGGTGGGCATCAAGACAGTTCCTCACCCTCCCTATAGTCCAGACCTTGCTCTCCGTGACTTTTGGTTATTCCCTAAGCTCAGAGGCTGTCGTTATGAGACAATTGAGGAGATGAAAGAGGAAACTTATTTAATGATCCTCGTATATATATATATATATATATATATATATATATATATATATATATATATATATACGAACAGGCGACATATCTAGCTGAGCTTGCTGGCTAGCTAGATAGGTATGAACTAGCAGATGGGTAGATGGGTGGATGTTCAGAGAAGAATAGATTGAAAGATATCAACAATTAGACATTAATAGATAAATATAAACGTAAGGGCATAGATAGATATGAATAAACAGAGATGAATAGACTGATGTTAAGAGATTGAGATAGATAGATAGATAGATATTTCATGGATCTTTTGCACGACATGACAATTTCTCCCCAAAATGTCAGGACTATAAATATCGCAGTTTCGCCTGACTTGACTTCACTCTGAAAACTACAACACCAACCAGTTCATCACCAAATAATGGTTTTCCTTTTTCTAACCAGATGAGATCCACCACTTCTCCTCTCATCAGGCGTCGACACACACATACATGCATCCTTCATCTTGTCTTTAATATCTCGTGAACTGTCTTTTGCGGACTTATGTAAAGATTCCTTCAGACCCGTCTAATAATAGTTACAAGTTGAAATGACCATGTCAATCACTTGAGCCCGTTTCTTGTTGTAGCTCACTCTAGAAGTCTGATATTCACTAGAGATAAATGTTTAAGGCTGAGTCAAAGTCAGTTCGATACTGTGTTGATACTGTCGCAGTATGGTCGCAAATCTGACAGAAGGCTAGTTGCTTTGTTGCTCAATTGTTTTATATGGAATTTCTGGGGATTATTTTAATCCTAAGGTGACTACAGGCATTTGTAATCTTTTAGAATTATAAAAGACTACAGGAGGCTGGGAGATTTCAGTTAACTTTAGTTTCGTTATGTTGTATCCATTACTTGCTTAAAGGCCACCTTAGGAGTTGATTCTGATTGCTTTATAGGGATATTCTATTTGCAGATTTCATACTTCATCATCATCATCATGTCGTGCCGCTAGCACGGATATCCCTGACCCTCTCTCGACACTTTTCCCTATCGTTCATCGCCTCTGGCATGTCTTCTGGGCTACATCCCATATCTTCACATAGCTGCTGTATGTATATTCTAGCTGGTCGTCCTGCTTTTCTTCGGCCATATGTGGGGGTCCATAGGAGTACATCACTTATGAGCTCGTCCCTGCTCCTCCAGCAGTGTCCTGCGTGCCTGGTTCGTTTAACTTGGATAGTTTTCGTGATAGGGGGCAGGTGACCGTATAGTTGGTGCTTTGTGGGGTGTTGCCGCCAGGACTTGTTTAACATCATACTTAATTGCTAATAAATAAATAAATAAATAACAGGGAGTACTCAATAATTAGCATTTATTACTTATTTTACTTGATAAATTATAATGATTTGGGTGAGTGCGAATGCAGAATCCATACTATTATAATTGGATCAGAAATTATTTTATTCTCTAGATTACCCTATTTTAATGGCATTGCACTTTTAAAACTCTCGATACAATGTGCCATTTTTGCAACATAACAGTAAATCTTTTTATTATAGATTATATCTAGATATTGTCTACAGCATTTTTTAAAGATTTTGTCATTTTTTCAGCTCTGACTTTTGAAAAACTTGTTTGGTTTATTTAATGGCACATCAACCACTTATGAGTTATTTAATGCCGAAATTTTATTTATTTGTGAGTGTTTGATTACAATCATAACTATGATTTCAATGGTCCATTGCAATATTCTTTTATCGTATTTTTATCTGTCTATAATAATAATAATAATAATGTCCTGGAGAATGAGACGCTCAAATTCCTTCGGGATTTTGAGATAAAAACAAATCACCTTATCTCGACCAGACGACCAGACCAAGTATTAGTCAACGAAGAAGATAATCTGCCGAATTGTGGACTTTGCTGTCCGGAAAGACCACAAAGTATACCTGGACCTTGCTAGGGAACAAACAAATATGGAACATGAAAGGAACGGTGATACCAATTGTAATTAATGCTCTCGGTATAGTCTCCAAAGGATTGGTAAAGGGACAGGAGGAATTGGAAAGATTTATTATTAATATCTGCCAGAATACTGAGAAGAGTCCTGGAGACTTGAAAAGACTTGCTGTCACTCAAATTTAGCTAATGCTGGTGTGAAAAACTCTCAAAGGAGTAGAATAATAATAATCATTTGCTACCGGGTCATTGGCCTAATGAGTAGAGTGTTCGCTAATGGTCCGAGGGACTGGGATTTAATCCCAGGTCGAGTCATACCAAAGACTCAAAAATAGTACTTGTTTCTGTCTTACTTAACTCTCAGCATTATAAGGTAAAATGGAGCAATCCAAGGAAGGGAGTTGCGCCCTCCCCTACACCTCGATGTGGTAGCAATTGAAAAGTGGGGAGGCATCATAATTGTAAAATCCATCGCTCAGTAGCCCTCATACGTCATTTCCTTAAGGTTAATTTCGATCAATCAAACCAGACACGAAGTAAGAACCCAGTTTAGCATTATAGTCCTGGTCATTATTTTTAGTAACCCTTGCTGTAAGTAATTCCCCACAACCTGCTGCCCCTGTTAGGTGTAATAGACAGACTCCAGAAATGCTTATAAAATAAGCTAGCTTAATTCTTTTTTTGCGTTTAGTTGTCTTAAGTTGAATAAAGCTTTCCTAAGTTTATTCGCCTCGGATTATTCATTACAACCCTTTCATTTTTTTGTTGTTAAACCTTTAGAAATTAATGGAAAATAACCGAATTTATATAAAGTTGTTGTTTTCCCATATGCTGTTCTTAATCTCAGTCGGCTAAAACTATTTCTCTAGATTGATTTTTTTTGTTTCTTATTTCAAGAGATCGACATTACGTACTGAAATTTGATGGGTACAAATAGTTGTGACCAGGACTCTAGATATATGAGCAACAAACCGGTTATTAACAAGGAAAAGGGAAATTTTTAGTTCAAACAACAACGGAAGCTGTTTACATTTATTTCTAGTCATTTTTTAAAAACAAATTCAGGTCTATCCTAACAAATACAAACTAAAGGCCTTGTTTACTATTATTCAGTTCTGGTGGTCATTATTAAAAACCTTTCATGTATTTAAAAACTTTATCTTTTGAAATAAAAAAAAGCAAATTTACTTAAACTTGTTTCATTATTTGCGGTTTTTTATCAAATATTGGCATAATGATTAGAGTGTTCGCTGATGGACCGGGAGATCCGGGTTCAATCCCAGGTCGAATCATACCAAAGACTCAAAAAATGGTACTTGATGCCTCCTTGCTTAAAATTAAGCATTATAAGTTAAGGATCAAGGGTAAAGTGGAGCAATCTAGAGAAAGGAGTAGCACCTTCCCCTACACATTGGTGTAGTAGCTATCGAAAAGGGAACCTTCGGGTTATCCTCGACTACGGTCGCCAACTTTGCTTTATTGTCAATAGACCAAAGCCGTTTCACTAAATTATGTACTGAAATTTTATGGATGCTTATATGTGAGACTAGGATTGTTCTTTGTTTGCAATTTGAACATCTGAGTCGTTATTAGATGCATAGAATAAAAGCGGATGACACACTGTATACTTAGTTTCGACTTCTAATCTATATATCATTTAAATTGTCAATATGTTTTACCTGAATATACGAGGATCATTAAATAAGTTTCCAGACTTTTTTCGTATGGGCACTTTTATTGATAGTACACACATGAAACTCTAGTCCCCTTCGAAGTAATCTCCTTCGAGTGCAATCCACTTGTTGTGCCGTTCCAACAACTTCTGCAAGGCCCCATGGAAGTCCTCTTGTGTAAGCATGTCAATGACCTTTGTCACAGCTTCTTTCATCTCCTCAAATGTCTCATAACGACAGCCTCTGAGCTCAGGGAATAACCAAAAGTCACAGGGAGCAAGGTGTGGAAGATAGTGAGGGTGAGGAACGTCTTGATGCCCATCTTGATCAAATAGTCTGTAACAAGGATGGAATTGTGGACTGGTGCATTGTCCTGGTGGAAATGACACTGACCCGATTCGAAGGGTGCTGGGCTCTTTCCAAGGAATTTCTTCCTGAACTCCCTTAAAACCTCAACATAGTAACCCTAACCCTAACCCTTTGGTCAATCAACTCTGGTGTATTGACTTCCATACTCCTCCCATACCTCTCATCATCCCTCACAGATTCTCTGCCTTCCTTGAATCTCTTATGCCACTCAAAAACACATGCTCGATTCATGCAAGATGGTCTAAAAGCACCCTGAAGAGTTCTATACATTTCTGTTGCATTTTTTCCAAGTTTAAAACACAATTTTATTGCAGATCGTTCTTCTAAAATGTCAGATTGCATGTTTGAAATTCACCAGCTGTGACAATCGGGCTTTAGTAGGGTGTATTCCAATTGCTGCTGTAGGTGTTCATTTGAACCTGAAATCATTAAAATTGGTCAGTCATCTCATTAGACGTATAGCAATAACATACTCAATTTTCAAGAGTCAACGACAATTTTAAATGCCTGTACAAAAATGTCTGGAAACGTATTGAAAACACCACTTATATATATATATATATATATATATATATATATATATATATATATATATATATATAAGTAAAAAATGAAATAGTTGGTCAAAACAAAAATTTTATTCGATATGTTAAAGTATTTCCACTCCAATTTCCAACCAAATGATAATTTTGAGGGGGTTGTGTCAGGATTTTTTTATAATCTAAATTCCTGCTTTAAATTATCTTTCACTACCTCCCAAATAGAAGCGACCCTATCATCAGGGACAGCTTGTAACAACATGGCAGTCAATAGATTCACGTTCTGTCTACTCTTTGATATAAGATATAATGAACATTTCTTCCTTTGTTTTAAATTATACTTTTTTCTTATTTAGTCCACACAGTATATTGGCGGGTGCACGCGTGTGTCCGCGTGCATGCGCTGGTATATCTTTACGTATGAATTCAACAATATTTTGTGAATAAATTTCCTGCGATGTTTGGCCATTACTTTTCATTCATCTTATCTTATCATCGCCATTTTGTTTTCACCAACGAATTTTTCCTGCGTTTTTCAAAGCTTTAACTGCAATTTTCTAAAGGTCAGAAGAAAAAAATTATTCACAGATCAATTAAGCACTGCTTCACTGCATACGCCCTCTTTAAATATGGAGATACCCTTCGAACTCCGACCATCTCCTTTTTCCAAAGTCGTTATCCTCTAGCCCCCCCTCTCTCTCTCTCTCTCTCTCTCTCTCTCTCGCTACCCTTACTCTTTCTATAACAATTAGACATTTTCTCTCTTTTTTTCAGCCTCTTCTTTTTCATTGTGTTTTTTTTAATTTTTCATACGTCATTTTTTTCTCTTTATTTGCATATTTTTTCTCTTTTTTTGCATATTTCTTTCTTTCTTTTTTCTTTTCCTTCCTCTTTAATTTTTATTTCTTTCTTTTTCTTTCTTTCTTTCTTTCTTTCTTTCTTTGGTTTGTCTAATTCTTTCTTTCTGTCTTCCTCCGGTCTCTACTTTCCTTCTTTTCCTTTTTTACGTCTTTCTTTCTTTTTTTCTTTCTTTCTTTCTTTCTTTCTTTCTTTCGTACAGTTATTTTTTTCTCCGTTTTTGATGTTGTCCACTTTATTCTCTTTTTCTCTGAGGCACACTTACATGCACAAGCATGGCCTCACACACACATTAATGTATACATGCACATACACACAGGTATGCACATGCATACACTTAAACGGGCACACACCTGCACATGTGCGTGCGCACAAACATTCATAGATGCATATATATATATATATATACAAGATAGATATATCTTAACCTAATGACAAAGTTTTCTTAAAGCAAATAAATCTCCCAAGTAAAATTTTTAAACTTTACAGATTTTTAATAACTCAACCCAATAGAAATCAATTCATAATCCTATTCATCAAAAAGCAGCGAACATTCTCTCGTTTTTAATCATTTCAGAATTTCTCTAACGATCAGTAAAATAAATTTATTAATAACGTATTGGATGCACTCGTGATGCAACGGTTAGTTTCGCAAAAAAATGGACTCTTTTTTTACTCGCAGTGTACATTGCGTAGGTGTTATAACAGGAAATAGATCTTTTCCCTAAATTGAACAGGACGCATATACCTTAGCGGATATCCCGCCTGAATTGCGTGAGTGGCATGCTAAAGAGTCAGATGAAGGAAGCAGAAAAATATCAATAAGTACATCATTTTCCCGAAGTGAATAGGACGCAGGTTTTTCCTCCGCGGAAGTACCGCATGAATTACGTGAGTGTGATGCTAGACAAGAGGCGTGTCCATGTGCAACGTGTAAGCGGGAGGTGAGATCACAATGATTACGTGGGCGTCCTGAAATTCCCATAAATCAAAGATTTTGTCCCAGACAGAACGAAGGAGAAAGCAGAGAGGTTTCACAGAAAAACCGCACCGTCGCTCCCGTGTGTGTGCATTCAACCAACTCCGAAGCAGATTATATTTTTGTACATCAGCGTTGTTGTTTTTCTTTGGTGTATACAACACATAGCGCTAATAACCTCTCCCACATCGGCTATGGGTAAGTTGTAGAGCAAACTAGTCTCTTTGACCGTGATGTGGCAAACAGTCAAGGAAAAGGAAAAACTCTTGAACAAATCCTAAAAGCCACGCGCCACAAAACAGTAGTTGTATGGTCGCTCACTTCCTATCTCACAAGAAGGACGAACAAGACATGCTGGGTACTGCTTGAAAAATAACGACGAATTCATAAGTGACGTTCTCCTCTTACTTCCAACACATGAACATAAGAAAAGACAAGATCATTATACACAACTTTGCGTACTTTACACACAGAAATTTGACTGTTATAACTCTTCTGTCAGCCAAAATAAATGCATTAACTGAATCTACCATTTCAGATGGGCTCACCATTGTGTTTATTAACATCATTTGTACACTTTGTCTTTTTACTAAAACATGCTTTTCCGTGTGCATTACACATTTTTCTCCTAATTTCTCATCGTCTGCACTTCAGCTACCAAAAATGTGATGACAGACTTCTGTTCAAGCCTGGATCACACTTTTTGATTTGCCACTACCTTAGATACCCTCAAAACAAATATTTTTCCGAGATTAAAACAATTTAGCAATAAATCAATTCCAAAAAATGCAGCATTTACATTTATAAAAAAAATACTGAAAGAAAATGATTTTGCCTTTACAAAAAGAATCACTTTCTGTATTGAAATAATACATCTGTGTGCAAATTATTTGTATTTGGTAGAAATACTTGATATCATAAAAAATGAGTGAAAAAAAAAACTCTTGAGAAACAACAGGACAAAAAATGTGGGTATGAACGTACAATAAATGCAATTCTCTAACCGATTGGCACAAAATAACCCTAGGCAGGTTGACTCGCCGTTAAAAACAATCAATCAATAAAGTATTTGTTTCTCTATTTAATTTACTTTTTGCAACGACAATAAGCGTTACACCACGAGCGCCTCCAATAGATGACTTCAACTTCTGACTTTGCTCCTTATTCACCAAAAACCCCTAAATTATAAGTTATATACTTCTTTATTCCCCCACCACTTGCTACTCTTCTACAAAGATTGCTTTGGCATTAAATAACCCACAAATGTTGACATGCCATTAAAATGAATTAAGTAAACCAAACCAAATACCAAGATCTTTCTTCAACTCACCCATTTTCATTATTCTTTTTTTATTTACTTTAAATCTCTCTCTCTCTCTCTCTCTCTCTCTCTCTCTCTCTCTCTCTCTCTCCTTCATATCGATTGATCTATTAGACTGTCTCAATCTGGTCTTTCTTCTGCTCTTTTGATTCAATCGATAGCCAATCATATACGTAGTTTCCACCATTTTGTTGGTTTGTTTGTTTGTTTGTTTTTTGTTTCTTGTTATTTTTTTTTCTTTGTGTTTTTTTTTCTCTCGACACGGAAGTGTTAATTACTTATGGGTCACAAAACACTAAAAATGTCTCAGTCCAGTTGGCTGGGGCTGTAAAACACGCCTACTGCATCTCAGCAAAGGGGTAAGACCTCACCAACACTACCAATGAGTGTCCCGGATATGACATTAACCCATTTGATGGTGAGACTTGGCTGGAGATTTGAGGAATGTGGAACACCCCTTCATTACTATTACTCCCAGGTGCACTCTGGTTCAGAGTGGTAACACCTGATAGGGATCTATCTATACATCAAATAGAACTGCTTAAACCTTTAAACTCTGTGCAAACAACTGACTTATGCTAAATTAATTTTTTTTTAAATAGAACAGTTTGATCATTTAACTGTGTGTAAACAAGTGACTGATGTTTAATTGAATTTTTAGTTGTACATAGCAATACATTTAACTATGTGCAAACGAATGAGTAATGTTGAATAGAATAATTAGTGTTAAATAACAATACTTGTAAGAACTCCACTGTGTGTAAACAAATAATTTGTAGAATTATAAGTGATAGATTACAATGATTGAAACCATTTATCTTTAGAAACAATAGCAAAACTAGTATACAAACAAAATAGCTCTGCCAAATTAAAAAAAAATGAAATTATTAACAAAGTAATCACTTAAAAATCATTTATGTATAGCCATTTAAATGTGCGCAAACAAATGATTAATAGTAAATAGAATTATTCATGTTAGATGTTTGAAACCATTTAACTGGGTCCAAAAAAAGGGCCCGGGTATACTTAAAAATAATATCAAAAATGTATTTACAAATTATGTATTTAATATATAAGTATAAAGAGGATTCGGCGTTAAATAACCTACAATGGTTGATATGCCATAAAACCAAACCAAACCAAATCATATATATTTAATATATATATATGTATAAAAAGGATTTGGCATTAAATAAGCTACAATGGTTGATATGACATAAAACCAAACCAAACCAAACCATATACAGTAGCGTCCAAAACTAAGGGACAAAATTTTAAAACCTAATATTTGTTAGAAATAACAACTGTGAAATGCTGAAATTTTGACAACTGGTTGTCGTCATCATCCATAATAACATACTAAAATTTGAATCATTTGCAAAGGATAGAAAAGGAATTATAACAATTATTTATTTATTTTCAAATCTGGAACGTCCAAAAGTAAGGGACAAAATACAATACCAAAACCAAATACAATATATTTAATATATATGTATGAAGAGGATTTGGTATTAAATAACCAATAATGGTTGATATGCCATAAAACCCAAATAAACCCAAACGTTAAAAATATTTTCAGGCTTCTTAAAGCTCGCTTCTTTATAGTCTAAAACAGAAATAATTTTGGCAGTTTCTTTTTTTTTTCTCGTTCTTTTTGTTTTTCCATAAAATGATTTTATTTATGAGCAACATTACGCTAGAAAGAAAAATATTGCACACATTGGGCGCTGATAGGAATTGTTTTATTTCTAACTGTCACTTGCTTAGCAAAAAGCAACGAATCTTGGTCACTAATACATGACATAGAAAACTTATATCACATTGCCTCACTATATATATATATATGAATAACTACCTACCAGTCCCTACAATAAGTTGAGAGGAACGACTCGTTTAAGGCTGGCTTGCACAATGCCCAAAATTTACAGAGTTGGTTCAGAAGACGATGGTAAGAATGGATTCTGTAGAACACTTTCAAGGAAAGCATTTATCACACAGGAAGATGATAGGTGTAGCTAAACAAATATGGTGGGCGATGAACCCTACTTTTGAAAATTATAAATTCTTTTTTAAAAAATGTTCAAGAGCCATATTTATAAATGATATAAGAAAATAATTATAGACAAACAAAAAATGGGGAGAAGGAGCCCGTCACAAAAAAAATATACACATTTACCACACACACACAATATATATATATATATATATATATATATATATATATATATTGTCATCCACAGACTGTTTCGTTCTATCAGAACTCTTTAGTGTGGCTAGACCCGCAGGACGCTATATATATATATATATATATATATATATATATATATATATATATATACTATTATTATTATTATTATTATTATATTTTATTGTATTTAATTAATTTGTGCAATGCTTGAAGCAAATGGCAAAATACTTTTATATATGTATATATATATATATGCGCATATATATGTGTGTATATAAACACACATATATATATATAAATGTATATATACATGTATTCTATATTATTTGTATACGAATACTTACTTCAACTTATTGTTAACGGAGAATAATTACTTCTCATATGCAAACAAATTGGTAATGTAAGATTGTAATAATTACAAGAAACCAAATAATTATTAGGATTAGATGAGAATACTTGAAACCATACAACTGTGTGCAAATTATTTGTATTAGATTGGAATACTTGAAACCATACAACTGTGCAAAAAACCATACAACTGTGTGCAAATTATTTGTATTAGATTGGAATATTTGAAACCATACAACTGTGTGCAAATTATTTGTATTAGATTGGAATACTTGAAACCATACAACTGTGTGCAAATTATTTGTATTAGATTGGAATACTTGAAACCATACAACTGTGTGCAAATTATTTGTATTAGATTGGAATACTTGATATCATACAACTGTGTGCAAATTATTTGTATTAGATTGGAATACTTGATATCATATAACGGTGTGCAAAATAAATTCTTAAAAAACATTACAAAAAGTGTAAAAACGCAATTCTCTAAACTCTATGCATAAAAAACTCCTAACTGGACGACATGTCGTTAAATCAATCAATCAACCACAGGAATGAATTAATTGACTGAGTTCGGTCGTTGCAATCTGAAACTTGTTTTGTTTGTTTGCTAATGAAAAAAAAATTATTGGTATTTATTTTACGTAAATAAATTCTGTGATTCTGCAGCGGGGATCGATCTTAGGACTTTCTAGTTTGCTGTTTTTGTTGTTTTCTTTACTTTCAAGTTTCAAGAGACGTTTTGTAACCAAGTCACGTCAGTCAAGATGGCTGTCGACACCCCCGGAGTTATAATATGGGCGTTTAAAAAAAAAATAAAAAATAAAAAATAAATAAAAAATTTTTTTAAAACATGCTTTATTCGTTGGTAACCTTGAGGGAATAATTTTGTGTTATAAATTCAAAACCGAGACAAAAATTAGAAAATAATTTATTTAGTTCGGTGAAGCGTTTATCAAAAGAGATAGTGAAAAAGAAAGGTTGCTATATTTCAAGGAGCACGTGACCGGACTTTATTGTTCTGCGAAAGGTTTGTGTCTAAATGATGCAATACGTCCGGCGAACTATTTCGCAGTGTCGATATTAATGGACGTGGGCGCTTCAACGAATAGTTAAAACGTGAAGACCTAGAATGCATGAATAGGTTTTGATTTTCGAGGCGGACATGAACTAAGCTTAGAAAATAAAAAAGATTCATTTTTGTCTTTATTTTTAATTTTTAGGTTGGAAACACTGATTGAAAATCACTTGAACACTATTGACCTTGTACACATCATAAAACATTCAGTTCATATTTGACTCGAAGAATTCACGTTCGGTTGAGTAATCTTACATTAGTGCAAACCTGTTTGGCTAAATGTGCCACGAAAATGGAACACAAGAATATGAAGCATCGATAACACCCACCCTGTCACACCGAATGCTCAGTGAACGAGGTTTTAGTTACACCAAAATATCTCCATAGTACTACATCCATCCCACAGTCACTTTTAAGTTGAATCTTTTGACAGTTTGAGAAATGATAGAATAATTATAAAAAAATGAAAACTGAATAAAACGTGCGTACTCTCAATAAAAAAAATTCCTCTCCTTTGCTTGTTAGATACTTTTATTTTGTGATATTTTTTTGGGATATTTTCATTTAGATTTCGGATAGTCCTCTGGGCATTGTGGCTAAAGGGCAAGACTGCGATCTGATTGTAAGTGAGTTAGAGTCCTAGTCGGTGCTAATACGTTTACTTTCGGACAAATAACCAAGAATCAATCAAGAATTGACATAATGAGTAAAGTGTTCGCAATGATACGGTAGATCGGGGTTCAATCCCAGGTCGAGTCATACCAAAGACTCAAAAAATAGTACTTGATCCCGTCTTTCTTAATACTCCGCATTACAAGGTAAGTATCAAGGGTAAAGTGGAGCAATCCAGAGAAGGAGTAGCGCCCTCCCCTACATCTTGGTGTAGTAGCTATTGAAAAGGGAGCCCTCGACTAAAGTCACCAACTTACTTTTCTTCTACAAGGATGGATTTGGCATTAGATAACCCCCAAAGATTGATATACCAAAACAAAAAAATCAATCAGATTTTCTAAGCAGTTTTTATTTTTCTCCGTCAAATTTCGTTCCAAGATTTTCTTTACACTAACCCATAGCAAAGTTAAAGAAACACAGTCTACGCTACTATTTAGCCATTACTGGAGAGATAGTCGTTGTATCCACTCCTTTTTAAGGGTATTGGCGCTATGAGAAATACAAATAGCATCGTCCATCGTTTAAACTCAGGTCACCGTGTCCATTTCCTACAATGATAACCATTGCACTACGAGCTCTCTGTTTTTCTGTTTCTCTATCTGCCTCCGTCTTTATCTCTGTCTCTCTCTGTCTCTGTCTCCGTCTCTATCTCTATCTCAGTCTCTCTTTGTCTCTATTTCTATTTCTATCTCTCTTGATATATATAAATATATATATAACACGGCCATTGGCCTTATGAGAAGAGTGTTCACCAATGGTCCGAGAGATCGGGGTTCAATCCCTGGTTGAAACATACCAAAGACTAAAAAAAAATGGTACTTGATGCCACCTTGTTTAACATTCAGCATTATAAGGATAGGATCAAGGGTAAAATGGAGCAATCTAGGGAATGGAGTTGCGCCCTCTCCTACACATCGGTGTAGCAGCTGTTGAAAAGGGAACCTTCAGGTCACCCTCGACAAAGGTCGCCTACTTATATTTATATATATATATATATGTGTGTAGAAAAATTAATAACAACGATCCAAGTGGAAGGAGAGACTTCAGTTCTGCTATGATGCTTACTTACATCCATAATAAAAATCTGAGACGAATTTTCGAAGCCGCTGCTATCTCATTCTTTAATTCCCTAAATACTCGTCCTGGCTTTTATAATATTTCTCCTTATTTGAGCAAATCCATTTTAAATAGCTACAACATATTCCATCCTTTGTAAATATTTTCCACATATATCATAATCTTTATGCTTTTTTTTTTTTTTTCTTCCTTCTCACTCGAAATCTTTCTCGATAAACAAACGTAGCATAAATTCTATACAATATTCCTAATTAGCCAAATGACATAATTTAAAAGAACAAACAATGATTCGCCAATTAAACGGCCAACTTTTTCTTATTTTACAAATTTTCTCCTAGGTTTTTGTATTTTGCATTTTTAAACATCCATCGTTGACTTAAAATCGTTAATATCACCCCTCATGGTTCTGATGATGGTTCAGTAGAAACGAAACGCTATGGTGTCGATCGCTCAATAAATCTCTCCTTCCACTTGGATCGTTATCAATTTTTCTACATATTGTCGGATTACAATCTTTTATTTACTTTTCATATATATATATATATATATATATATATATCCTCAAGTCGCATTGAGAGCACAGACTTCCCTGACTCTTTCTCCCCCCCCCTCTCTCTCCACCATTCATTGATTGCTCCAGACAGGTCTGTACAAAGCCACTATTATTCTTTGCACGTCGGCCAAAATTGGTATATCCATGTGCAGAAGTCCTTAAATCAGCATCACAAATGAGTTCGTCCTTACTTCTCCAACTGTGCGCTGCATGTCTGGTTCGTCTTGAGTGGCTTGTGAGTTCAAATCAAGTTGGGTTTGTGCTATCTAGCTGATTTTTCAAACACTAGGGACCTTGATCCAACCACAACAGAATGCACTCCTTGTTTACCCACGTGAAGGATTGGATGCATAGTTTCGATAAAAGAGTCATCGTATTTTTTCATTGTTCTTGTTTTTTTTTCATTCTCGTTAACGGAGCCCATCCTTAGAGATGAGTTGCAGCAGTTACCTGACTGATCATTTTGATCTTTGCCGTTTAACAATAAGGTTCTTCCACCCAGCATTTGGTGAAGCGTGTCGTTGACCCAACTTTACATTTATCAGTCTTCACATTCACCATGCTGCATCCCATTGTTTCTTTTACGATT
>OY757946.1:54135694-54145694 GCA_963585895.1 Sepioteuthis lessoniana
ATTTCACATAGCACTAATACCCTTTGGAAAGGTATGAATCCAATTATTCTCCCTCCAGCTATAAGGTAAATAGTAGGACAGGTTCAATCCCAGATCGCGTCATACCAAAGACTTTAAAAATGGTACTTGATACCTCCTTACTTAACACTCAGCAATATAAGGTACGTATCAAGGATAAAGTGGAGCAATCCAGAGAAAGGAGTAACGCCCTCCCCTACACCTTGGTGTAGTAGCTATTGAAAAGGGAGACTTCTGCTCACCCTCGGGTACGGTCACCAACTTACTTACTTACTTATTTTATAAAAACCTGAACTTGGTTTCTTTATAGATATTTTTACATGTTCATATATATATATATATATCAGGTTTTGTTTGGTTTTATGACATATCAACCATTGTAGGTTTATTCAATGCCAAACCCATTCTCATACATATAAACCGGTCTATTTTAAACAATTTAGTTAAGCATAAGTACAGGTTTTTTGTTTACACACAAATGTAAAAACACTTCTATTTTAAACAATTCAGTTTAGCATAAGTGCACAGTTTAAATGTCAAAAATAGTTATATTTCAAACAAGTCAGTTTAGCATAAGTACAGTTTACATGTCAAACACTTCTATCTAACCCATAGATAGGACCCTATCAGATGCTACCACTCTGGACCAGAGTGGACCAGGGAGCGATGGTAATGAAGGGGTACTCTGCGTTCCCCAAAGCTCCAGCATTACTGGAGACTCACCAGCTGATTGTTTAGTGTCATATCTAGGACACTGGTTAGGGGAGTTTTACCCTTCTGCAGAGATGCTGTCAGTGTATTCTGCTGCCCCAGCTGACTCGGGTATATATATATACATACATATATATATATATATATATATATGTATATATATATGAGTGTGTGTGAGTGTGTGTGTGTGTGTGTGTGTGTGTGGGAGAGAGAGAGAGGGAGTGTGTGTGTGTGTGGGGGAGAGAGAGAGAGAGGGAGTGTGTGTGTGTGTGTGTGTGTGTGTGTGTGTGTGTGTGTGTGTGTGTGTGTGTGTGTGAGAGAGAGAGAGAGAGAGAGAGAGAGAGATTAGATTAACTGACAAATAGTTATAAAAACTAAAAGTACCCAATATCAAAGCGTTACAACAATCTAGAGTCTGAGTCAACTTATACAATGATATATATATATATATATATATATATATATATATATATATATATATATATATATATATATATATATATATAATTAGCTGTCCGAAAACTATTCTCTTTCGTTTGATTGCACCTGGCAAGGTGCTACAATGCAATTAAAGAAATGTCATGACGTCTTCATATTGGATTAGGTATTTAATGATTAAACTTTATTTTAAGAAACATATCAAGATGGTCTGAACGAAGAACTAAAACGGGTCGAAAGATAAATACATGAACGGGGCTTTGTAAAAGGAAACATTCTGTAAATTGGAGTTATATTTAAGCCAGAAACACGCACGACCGCGGACAGAGAGAAGAGGTAGTGAGTCGAAAAGAGAGATAAACGGACATTTCTGTCTCCTGAGAAAATAAATCAAATGAAAACAGTTTTCATTTTCATATTCTTCTTTCCTGTTTTCCATTACTCATTGGTTTTTGCAACCTACGAATATACGTACATTCATAAACATATATATATACATACATACATACATACATACACCTCTGCTTAGATATTGATCTTGTGTTCAATCCTACCTATGACGGAATGGTTGGGTACATACATATAGTATCCCCTATAAATATGTACGACTCTAAAAAAACTGATAAAAAGTTGTCTTTCAAATTAAATATACCAGAAAGAATTTCCAATCCAAACGGTTATTTATTGCCAAATTTTACACAAGAGAGACTATATAACCAAAAGTATGAAAATATAGCAGTCCAAAAATAAATACTCGACTTATAGTTATGAATTTTTTTTGTTACCGTTTGGTTATACGTAATAACATTAAATTTTACTGTATAATGTTCTCTTAAAATTAATAAAATGTTTGTATCTTTGGTTCAGAAGAAAATTAACTTTTCATAAAAATTTGTTTGGGTGTACTTATTTATGGGCGATTCTATAGTAGTTAATAAGTAAAGTTGGTGACCTTTGTCGAGGATGACCCGAAGGGTCCCTTTTCGATAGCTACTACCGCAAGGTGTAGGGGAGGGCTCTACCCCTTTCTCTGGATTGCTCCACTTTACCCTTGATACGCACCTTATATTGCCGAGTGTTATCAAGTACCATTTTTGAAGTCGTTGGTATGACGCGACCAGGGATTGAACCCAGGTCTCCCGGACCATTGGCGATCATTCGACCCACTGGGTCGGTATAATTGTTAATTATTCGTATGAAGAATATTTACAAGTAGCTATAATTGTTTACATAGGATTGATATTAGTTACTTGAAACGATATAACTGTGCAAACAAATGACTATCATTAAAAAGAAATATTTACGTTGCTGAGTGTTAAGCAAGGAGGCATTAAGTACTTTAGTATGACTCGATCTGGGATTGAACCCAGGTCTCCCGGGCCATTGGCGAACACTCTAACCATTATACCAATGTCCAATTAACTTAGTAGTTAATGATATCCATTTTGATTGTTAAATGTTCGATTAGAAATAATAAAATCCTGGTATTGCTAGTTCAGAAGAAAACTTTTTTATTTATGGGTGATGCTGAAGTAGCAAATTATATCCATTTTGTTTGTATAATGTTCCGCTAAAAATAATAAAATGTTGATATCTTTGGTTTACTTTTATGGCTTCAAGTATTCCTATCAAATACTAATATCTTCTGCAGAATTGTATGGTTTCAAGTAACAAGAGGGAGTAACTGTTGAGTAGTGATTAACGTGTTGGAATGTGACATCGTGGTAAGCGAGTTCGAACTCTAGTCGTTCTATAACGTTCACTTTAGGATTAATACCCCTTGGGATAGTCATGAAACCTCTTATCCTCCCCAACTATGTGTTAAATAATATCACTGCTGTTCTTCTATAAAGATTGCTTTGGCATTAGATAACCAATGAAGGTTTATATGCCGTTAAACAGATAAATCAACCTAAAAGCAACTTAATAGTAATTATTTGTTTTCACAGTTAAATGGTTTGAAGTATTCTTATCTAATACAATAATTTTCCAACACATCTATTTGACAAATAGATGTGAACCTAGCAGGTATTGCCTCTCCGGATCAGAATGGACCAGTCAGTAATGACAATAAATCGGTGTCTTTTTTGGGGGCGGGGTGAGGAGTTTTATTTCTATGCAGGTGACATAGTTGGCATATTCTAAGGCTTGGTTTTGATGTGTGATTTTGTATGTACGTATGTGTATTCATTAAACCAGACTTTCTATTTTTAACATATAGAAACTTATAAAATCTTTCCCAGTACAAGATGGAGATGAGCTTAAGGCTACAAAGATCCCCTTCCTTCAAATAGAAATCGACGTTAAAGTCAAAAGAATCAACAAAGAGAATAATCAGTGAATCCAAAATCTTTATTATGTAAACAAATGTATTAAAGTTCGTTAAAGGGACTAATACCGTTGGCAATGTTTCCGCCCTTTTTGTTTTCATTATTACAACAAAACTGAACCATTCTTGTCTGTTCGGTCTGAATTCGCTTATTTTGATTATTGTTTTTCTTCTTTGTTTCTTTTGTTTTTTAACGTCCTAATTATTGCCAAAATGACGGTAATCATTTGACCCAAAGGATTTTCGTTATTGCAATTTTTTTAAAAATATTTTTAATTGACGCATTACGGAAAATGAAGAAAATTCATTTGGACATTAACAATGTTTTGTTTGGTTTCTTTGTCTTATGGCATATCAAACTTTGTTGGTTATTTAACGCCAAAAATGGACATTATTTGTATGAGATAGGGATACTTGAAACCCTATAACTGTGTAAATGAATAATTACTATTGAGCAGGTTTTGGTTTGATTTATTTCTCTAATGGCCTATCAACCTTTCTGGGTTATTTAATGCAAAAAAAGGATACTATTTGTATTAGATAGGGCGCATCGGGTAGTGTAATCGTTAGCAAGCTTGACAAGCAAATCTGCATTGGGTGCCCCATTCATTCGGCCTTGTGGCACGTCTGAGCAAAAAGCTTAGTAAATTACTACTATTTGTATAAGATAGGAATACTTGAAACCATATAACTGGGCAAACAAATAATTACTATGGAGTTGGCTTGATTTATTTGTCTAATGACCTATCAACCTTTGTGGGTTATTTAATGACATAATCGGCTTGTTGAAGAGCTGTAATATCTAACCCGTAGTTGGGGAGATAAGGGGTTCATGCCTTCCCCCAGGATATTTGTTCGAGAGTGAACGTAAGAATGTACATGGAGTTCGAACTCGCTTACTGTGACGTCACAGTCTAGCACGTTTCTTACTACACCACGGGGACTTCACAACGACAGTAACAATTTAAGATTGCATTAGCTTAATAGACGACTAATGAAACTATTGGTTTTCTGCAGTAACAGCAGTTTACGATGATACTGGTGCTGCTGTTTCGAAAGGGGTGAAGAATTCTAGTAAGCTTTTAATAATCATTTTTATCAAGAATTAAAATTGTCAAAACTTGACATTCGGGGCAAACGCTAGCGCCAGAAAATTATTGTTCAGTTGCAACCTGAACTGGGAGTTGCTTTATTCTTTCAGTTGAAGCAACTTCAGTGTAGAGTTCTTATATCAAAAATATCTTGCCAGCATGTGTCGTTTCTGTTGGAGTACGACTGACACATACAAATATGTACATCTACGGGGGGTTGGGGAGAAAGAGAAAAATCTAAACAAACTCTGTGTAATGTTTATATATATATATATATATATATATATATATATATACACAAACAGTTAATAAAAGAATTTTTTATTCTATTGAACATTATATATATATATATATATATATATATATATATATATATATATATATATATATAAGTATGTTAGCGTTATATTGGATTAACATATATGTGTGTGTTATCTCTCGCTTGTATATGTACACATACGAGGATCATTAAATAAGTTTCCTGACTTTTTTCGTATGGGCACTTTTATTGATAGTACACACATGAAACTCTAGTTCCCGTCGAAGTAATCTCCTCCGGATGTAATGCACTTGTTGTACCGTTCCAACAACTTCTGGAAGGCCCCATAGAAGTCCTCTTGTGTGAGCGTGTCAATGACCTTCATCACTGCCCCTTTCATCTCCTCAATTGTTTCATAACGACAGCCTCTGAGCTTAGGGAATAACCAAATGTCACAGGGAGCAATGTCTGGACTATAGGGAGACTGAGGAACTGTGTTGATGCCCATCTTGGTCAAATAGTCTGTAACAAGGATGGAGTTGTGGACTGGTGTATTGTCCTGGTGGAAATGCCACTGACCCGATTTGAAGAGTGCTGGCCTCTTCCCAAGAAATCTCTTCCTGAATTCCCTTAAAACCTCAACATAGTAACCCTAACCCTACCCCTTTGGCCAATCAACTCTGGTCTATTGGCTTTCTTACACCTCCCACACCTCTCATCTCCTATGAGTGTGTCCTTGCTTCTTTAGCACTGCCCTTCCCTGATGTCTTGTTTATGGTTTTTTTGGATAGGAGGTCGGTGGTTGTACATAGAGTGTTGCTTCCAGGATTTGTTCAATATAGCTCGTAGCATTCCAGTGCAGTTTTCATCTAGCTTTTTCTCTATACGTTTTGTTAGCGTCTACGTGGTGCATCCTTACATCAGTATTGACACAACTGCTACTTTGAAGAAATCCCGTTTTATTTTATTGTATCGATCAGATTTCCTTATATTTGATAGCTTTCCAATAGCAGCCCATGCCTTTACGAGGACGTGTACTTTCAGTCGTACATGAACTTGTCTATTAATTTCAGAGAACCGCCATTTCGAGTGAAGACGGTTCATTCTTGATTATAAGTACTCCGTTTTATCCTCGTTACATAGAGGTCAATGTCTCTCGCAGCCTGCTCCAGACTATGCAGCTGGGATTCAGCTTGAGTAGGTGTATTTGCAAGAAGCCCTAGATCATCTGCATAGTCTGTATCCGTAATTATTTCTGTGGGGTATCTTCTGCTTAGTGCCTTTTTTTTTAGTGTAAAGCCATTTTCTTTTATTAGATCTATCGATTTTCAAAGTACGTAGTCTAAACAGATTATCAACAGATATAGAGCTAATGTATCCCCTTGAAGAACTCCAGCAACAATGTCGAAGTCTGTGTCTCTATTCGGTGAGCGAACCTTGACTTGGGTTATTTAACGCCAAAAATAGTTATTATTTGTTAATGATGATGTAATCTGTATATGCTTTAGCTTTATTTTGGTAGGTGTTGGTTCATAGTTTTCCCTATTTTTCTGTAATTTATTATTAAAACATGTTAGTCTGTTTTCAAAAGGGGAACATCTAACAGAATTCTCACTCGAAAACAGAACTCTTATGTTACTATTTAAATCATATCTGGGAGATAGGTATATATATATACATATATGGAGGGGGTCTTATAACTAAAAGTTTCATGCATCAACTAAGATACAATTATCAGATTAAACTTATATGGAGGTGCCCGTGGTGTAATGGTTATCGTCGTAGGAAATGGACACGGCGACACGAGTTCAAATCCTGGACGAGACTGATTGCATTTCACATAACACTAATACCCTTGGGAAAGGTATGAATCCAATTATTCTCCCTCCAGCTATTATTCTCCCTCCAGCTATTATTCTCCCTCCAGTAAATAGTAGGGCAGACTGGGTTTTTCAGATTTGGTGAGGCATTAGTCTAGGAGAAAGAAAAACTCTGAATTCAAACCTGTTAAACTTGGCTTAAAAATTGACCTTGTGTCATATCCTGCCCAAGAGGAGGGGTTGGGTAAATAGGATCAGATTAAACTTCTATGTTATAAAACATAACTCGCAAAGAGTAAAATAATAGTAATAAGTTGGCGGACGAGTGGAGACTATCCAAACGACAGCATTATTGAGAACAGCCAGAATACTGAGAAGAGTCCTGGAGACTTGAGGAGACTTGCTGTCACTCAGACTTCAGTGAAAAATCATCAGCTAACGCCGATGTGAAAAACTCTCATGAGTAAATAATAATAATGCTATCGTAATTATTTGTCTAAGTCTCGGAAAAAACACATCTTTTCGAAAGGATCAGTCATCTAAGAATGCCAAAAGATTTTAGGAGCATACACTTGTCTTTTAATGTTCAACCAAGAAGTGTCTCACCGTTTGTCGATTTTGAAAACAAAAATATATCTAGTATGTTTAGATATGTAAAACAATGCACGTTTTTCCCCTCACCTACTTTCCTAGAATAGATCTCTTTCCACCTCGGGTAAAGTAAATGATAAGAATCAAACCGCCAGTGTTGCACTCCTAACGATTTCAAGAGACTATCATTGATTTATACAGACGTAGATATAAGGGCGAAGCAGTTTGTCTCCGTGCGTCAAATTCAGAACCAGAGGAGAGTTTGGGACTGAGAGAGACGGAAACAACTTTTCCGCTCGTAGAATATAACCATCGAACGAAAGACTATCTCTAAAGCAGATATAAATAACCACACGCTCCCGCCATACACATGCAGAGAAAGAGAGACCCATGGCGTAGTGGATACCGTCATGGTCAGTAAAATCGTAGCAAGCCGTTAGAACAGGCATGCTTTTACGTTCCCTTTTGGACTAATATCCTTTGGAAAGGTATTAAACACCTCTTATCCCGCTAGCTATGTGTTAAATAGTACCAATAATGTCCTTCTACAAGGACGACTTGGGTATTAAATGACCCATGAAGGTTGATATGCCAGTAAACAAAACAAAAAATAGAACATACACATACATAGGACTAAGATTCTTCGAAAAGGTATCTTTAAGCTGCATTCAGTGGGATGTGGAGGTTTATCCTCTGCATGATCATGTCGTGCAGCTACAACGGATTTCCCGGACTTCCTCTCACCATTCGTCTCTCTCATCCATCACTTCGAGCAGGTCGTCTTGACTACATCCTGTGTCCATACGGAGCTGTTGTAGATAACATCTAGTTGGTCTTCCAACACTTGCACGTCCATGTGAAGGGATTCATTGAAGAATGTCGATTATGAGTTCGTCCTTACTTCTTCAGCAGTGTCCTGCATGTCTCGTTAGTCTTATGGTTTTAGAGATGGGAGATAGGTGGCCGTGCAGCTGCTGTTTTGTGGGATGTTGCTTCCAGGATTTGTCTAATATAGTTTATTGCATTTTGTGCGATTCCCGTCTAGTTTTTTTCTCTATACGCTTCGTCAGCGTCCATGTGGTGCATCCATATAGTAGAATTGACACAACCGCAGCTAGGGAAAAAATTGCGTTTTATTTTATCGGATAAGTCAGTCTTACATATGATCAAATTTTGATAATATGTGACAGAATAGCAAGTGTAGGAATAAAAAAAGTTAATCACATAATAAGTCAATGGAGGAGCAAAACGATACAAAAAATACAAGACTAAGCACGACTGGGTGGGAAAGTTGATTGACTGGGAATTGTGCAAGCGATGAAAACTATACCGACAAGTGGTATAGGCACAAACCAGAATCTATCCTTGAAAATAATATGCATGAAATTCTCTGGAACTTTGAGGTACAACTGGATTATCCAGTGTCGGCCGGAAGACCAGACCTAGTGTTGATTAACAAAAAAAAAAAAAAAAGATAACTACCGGGATCTTGCTAGAAATCCAAAAACGTTTTGAAAGATTAATGTATCAGTGATACCAATTGTAGTTAATGCCCTTAAAATAGTCTCCCCAAGTTCTTGGAAAGGAGACATGAGGAATTGGTGATCAGAGTAAGAATCAAAACCATTTAGACCATAGCTCTGTTATGATCAGTTAGAATTTTTAAAGGGGTCCTGTACAACTAAGGGTCCTTGCTGTCACTTTGACTTTTGTGGAGAATTACCAGTTAGGGCTGCTGTGAAAAACTCGTGATGGGAAAAGAATCGTCAATAAACTTTTGAGTAAATGTTTGTAAAATCAGAAGTATTTTTGTACACCTTTAAAGATATTTGGGCATTTTTCTCAACTTTACTGAGAGTAATGGACAGCTTCTCCCATCTTACTCCCCCATAATAATGATGTTCGGTTTTTGGACGTAAAACATTGATGTCTCCCAAAGGTATACTTATCTTCGTTTCAAGGTGAGGGTCGGGAGATTGTATGTTAAATTATTTTCACAATAAATATTTATGTAAGCCAGAAGTTTATCTCAGTCTAAATATAGTTAAAGAACGCACGCAGAGAGAAAGATGATTTACACATATAAATACACAAACACATATTAGCAAACGTAAATACAAAGATATCGAGAAATCTATATCTATGCAAATAGAGGATATAAAAATTAGCACACACACATATGTATGTATGTATGTATGTATGAACATGCATGTGGGGGGGGTATCTATGAAAATTGACAAAGATCATGAGGCAACGAGGAATATATATATATATGCTTTCATGTATGTCAGTTATGCATTGTAGATACATATAAATATATAAGAATCGTATATATATATATATATATATATATATATATATATATATATATATATATATATATATATATAAATATATATATATATATATATAAGTGTGTGTGTGTGTCTATGTTTGGAAAAGTTTACAGTGTTTTATTTAAAAACGCACGAATTTTCAATGATACATTATTCTGTCCATTTATATATGTATATATATATATATATATATATATATATATATATATATATATATATATATATATATAAGTAAAAAGAAAATTGGCAAACATTGAGGAAGAAACGCGAAAACTCCTTTTTCATTAGCTACTACACTGAGATGTAGGGGAAGGTGCTACTTCCCTCCCTGAACTGCTCCACTTTACCCTCGATACATACCTTATAATGCTGTTTCAAGGAGGTTTCAAGTACAATTTTTTGAGTTT
>OY757946.1:54150694-54155222 GCA_963585895.1 Sepioteuthis lessoniana
TAAGAGACAGACGCGAAGGACACGGACACAGGCTGACGAAGGACGCGGACTCAGGCTGACGAAGGACTGCTATATTGACCTTTTCTTAACCCTGAACCCCACGTCAAAGAAAATAACAGTTCATTCTTTGGTTAGTATTTGACAAAAGACGCCCTTTCAGGAAAACTTATTGTACACTCCCTCTATCCTTTGCTGGGGAGTAAGACCGAACCCCACCTAAGGAATATTCTTACCCGGAATTGAAGTACCGTTAAACTTCCGTCAAACAGATCTGTTATTATTAGCATTCCATAGAACCGTTGGCAAAAAAAAGGGGAAAAAATCTTTAGGAACATCTTCCCAAAAATATAGATATGAAAGTAAAATGAAAGCGATTCTCTGACTTCTAGGCATAAAATAATCCATGACAGATTGCCATTATGTTAAAATCAATCAGTCAGTCAACGATATCATAACTGTGTGTGAAAAAACAACGACGCAAAAAAATGTAAATATGAACGAACAATGAACGCGATATGCCATAAAACCAAACCAAACTAAATCATATATATTTGATATATATGTATAAAAAGGATTTGGCATTAAATAACCTATAATGGTTGAAATGCCATAAAACCCAACCAAACCAAATCATGTATATTTGATATAAATCTATAAAAAGGATTTAGCATTAAATAACCTACAATGGTTGATATGCCATAAAACCAAATCAAACCAAACCAAATCATGTATATTTGATATAAATCTATAAAAAGGATTTAGCATTGAATAACCTATAATGGTTGATATGCCATAAAACCAAACGAAACCAAATCTTATTGAAATTTCTATTTGCATTATATATGCAATTATCAACTTTGAAGTATTCTTACCACAAATAACGAATTCAAATAAAACAATAAAATATTGTCAAATAGATTTGTTTGAAAATTATTCGCATTTGATAAGAATATATGACACCATATAACTATGCAAATTATCTATATCAAGTTAAAAGAAGTTATAATTGTTTACTAAATATTATTATTTGTTACACAAAAATTGTTTGCAAATGATTGGGGTTTGATAAGAGTTCCCAGAACCATATAACAATGCAAACCAAAGACTATTATTAGATAAACATAATTATAACTACATAATTATTAGAATTAGATAGGAATACTTGAAAAAAACATGGGAATGTAAATTATTTGTCTTAGATAGCAATACTTGATATTCTTTAACTGTGTGCAAACTAATGATTATAGACGAAAGATTGGAATTTAAAAAATGGAACATTGAAAATATAGTTATGATTACAATAAAACAGTCCCTAATTAAAATTCGTCTTTAAATAACCCATAAGGAATTAATATACCGTTAAGCAAATATATATATATATATAGTCATCCACAGACAGATCTGTCTCGTTCTATCAGAACTCATCAGTGTGGCCCCCGCAGCTGGGATCGAAACTCGGTTGACTCAAACGTCAAGCCAAAGCTTCTAACCATTTAGCCACGAGGAGATATTAGCTACGAAGTACATTTTAAACGATTATGAATCACAATTACTATTGTTTACATACATCCGTTATATATCAAGATCAAACCATAGTGACAGATTCTCCCTGCCTGTCTGTCCGTCCCTACTGGCCATCACTTCCGATACGTCAACTAAACAGCATCCAATGTCCAAGCTGAGGAATGCGTTCGCTAGTCAGCCAGCACTAGTATGTCCATGTGTAGGAGTCCATAAGAAAGCGTCATTTATGAGTCCTTTCTTACTTCACCAGCAGGTGCTCAGCATGTCTTCCTTGACTTATTTTGATGTCTCTTGGGATGAGAGCTGCTGTTTTGTTGAGTGCCGTTTCCAGTATTTGTTGAAAACAGCCTTTAACATCCTTTTGTAGTTCCCATATAGCTTTTTCTCACGGTGTTCAGTTAAAGTCCATACAATAGTACTGGCACGGTTGATTCGGCCAGTCGATATTCTACGGTGTAGCCATTGTGCGACCAAGATATTTTAGAAAGGCTGTTATTAAACAGAATAGCAATTCATTCTTTGGTTTGTATAAGAAAAAAAAAAAAAGAAAAAGATGTAGTCACTGGCTCGAAAAACTGCTGCATCTGCTATTTTCCTGGTAATTTTTGTCCGTTTTGTCTTTTATATTTGCGAATTTTGTGCGATATTTTTTTTCCTTTCCCTGCAATAGCATATACAGTCCTGGCCGAATGTGTAGGTGCATATCTAAGTCATGTCAGTTTACTCAAGCGAAGATAGAAATATACGTATAATTATATACATGCATCCCTTTGTATTCATACTGAATATGACACTTCTTGTTCCTTCTCTTTCTCTCTCTCTCTCTCTCTCTATCTGTTTCACACACATATACTGTTTGTCTATTCGCTCTCTCTCTCTCTCTTTCTCTCTCTCTCTTTCTCTCTCTCTTTCTCTCTCTTCCCCGACACATACACTGTATATTTCTCTCTCCTAACACACATATTCACACTGTCTCTCTGTCTTTCTCTCTCTGTCTCTCTGTCTCTCTCTCTCCTAACACACATATTCACACTGTCTCTCTGTCTCTTTCTCTCTCTCTCTCTCTCTCTCTGTTTCACACACAGTCTCTTTGTCTTTCAACCTGTCTCTCTCTCCCTCTCTCATACAAACTCTCTCTCTCTCTGTTTCATACTTAATGTCTGTCAGACTGTCTATTCCCCCCTCTCTCTCTCTCTCTCACACACACACACACACACACACATACTGTCTGTCTCTTTTCTGTCTCTCGTTTCCTCTCTGTCTGTCTGTTTGTCTGTCTGTCTGTCTCTCTCTCTCTCTCTCTCTCTGTCTCTCTCTTTCTCTCTCCTACACATATATATTCACACTTTCTGTCTTTCTCTCTCTCTCTCTGTCTCACACACACACACACACACACGCACGCACAAACTGTCTCTCTCTCTCTCACACACACACACACACAAACTCTTTCTCTCTCTCTCTCTCTCTCTCTCACACACACACACAAACTCTCTCTCTCTCTCACACACACACAAACTCTCTCTCTCTCTCTCTCTCTCTCTCTCTCTCTCTGACGGACTCAACTTTTATGGGTGCAAGAAAAGCAGTTCCTTTGAATGTTTTCAACAAATCAGTTTTTGAATAAAAGGAAGATTTTCTTTTGATGTCATTCTGCTGCTTCCAAAGACTCGGTTCCTGATTCCTTCAGCTTCAACTCTGCGATTCCTTAAGGTCAAAGGCCGAAACTTCCATTCCGCTACAAGAAATCCCAATGCCGTTCAGTGGCGTCGGCATGAGATTCAAAGTTGAAAAAGTTCTAGCTCTGAATCTGTAGAAACAAGAAAAAGTTCAAACAGGAAGAAAGAAACCATCAAGATTAGCATGGAATTTTCCTTGACTGATGTCAAAAACAGAAAAGGGCTTGACTTCTTAGCAGTGACATTTTTACCTACAGAACCAACCATTTCCCAAAAGTCTGCTATTTTTAATTGGCATGAAGAATCGTTGCTTTAGTTTATTTAAAAAAGATTATCTTCAAATTACGAAAATAAAATATAGATTTTGGTTTGGTTTGGTTGGGTTTGGTTTGGTTTTATGGCATTGTTTGTTAGTTAATGCCAAATCCATTTTTATACATATGAACAGTTCTATTTCAAAGAATTCAGTTTATCATAAGTACCCAGTTTAGTTCTATTTGACCTATAGATAGGACCCTATCAGGTACGTATAAATCGACCTGTTAATCATTCAAAACTTGGGGTCGACTTATACAGAAAAACTAAAACCCAAACCTTTAACACAGACTGGTCAATCAGTGGAACAGTGCTCCTAACAATTGATATACACCACTTACCATAACACCAGCGGACTGACACAAACATTTCCAAGTTAAACCCGTGTTTCGTGAACATATTTAACAAATTAATACAGAAATTAATGCAAAACAATAAAACTTATAAAAATTCAGTATTATAGTAATACTATATCACACGCAATTTTCAATAGCTAACGTACTCATTGTGGACACTAGCTGGAATGTCACAGTACCGAGGCAGCCAGTCAGGCAACTACGTTATGCCGTTTATTTGCTCAATTTCGTGATAGCGCAATAAATTAAAAATTCGTGTGAATATAAGCTCTAATGTGAAAGATTTGCATGTTTCATAAATGACAGCTGAAATTTTGATTTCAGAGAAAAATTACATACCATACATTTCTGGGATAATGACAGTTTGATAAGATATAATAGTAGTTTATGGAATAAGCACATATTGATATTATAACTGTACTTATATGGCACAATATTTTAAATGAAGGTTACTTGGAAGTTATTTTATTAATAATTAAGACCTTAATTCTTAAATCTTGCACTATGATTATACAAGTATTTACTCATTCACTTATCGAATTAAAACCTAATCTCAAGATGCTTAAGTATTCTTGCTAAACGATAAAGGATTTGTGATCTCAGTTTAAAATCCGTGAAAATATTTCTTTAGATTTTTATCATCATCTGGTTTTGGCC